>JACEFZ010012243.1:0-559932 GCA_014155875.1 Cepaea nemoralis | reverse complement strand
TGCTGAACTAAATCATTATTCTGTGATTCAGAACAGGACACAATAGATTACGCAACCACCTGTATACGACATTCAAAACTGGCGAATCAGTCATGTGCACATGTGGATAGGCGCCGCAGACAGCAGATCACAAACTCCAAGACTGTCCAAAATACTACATATCTAGGCAAAACTTCTAGCGGCATTATACATTGTACCGGTGCGGGCTGTTGGATTGCCGAGACTCCTGTCTGTTCCACTTTTCATATTGGACAGTGAGGAGCATTTTGTGTGATATTCACTGGCACAGAAACGGAGCATAATAAGGACGATCCGTTGCCGTGAAGTTGGAACCTCGACTAACTAACTATCTACCTAGCTAGCTAACTAACTAACTAACTACCTACCTAGCTAGCTAACTAACTAACTAACTAGCCTAGAGAAACAACAATAGAAGAATATCACAGTCCTAGATCTCTAGGGAATTGAAACTCGGGCTCATACAGGCAACAAACTCCGTTCAGATACAATCTAGCATCATTTATTGACATTATATTACAGTACGCTGGCGAAGCGAGTTTTCACAAGCCAGCACTCAGTAAGTTGCGTATCACAGGAGTTTACAATAAACATGATTATCACAACAACTCTATCAGCTATCTAACATATGTATAAGACCCCTAAATACACTTGGGTCTGAATTATCAAGTCCCCCTTAAGGTAAGCCCTGTTGCTTCCTCGATGTCCAGTCCGTGTCTGCCTTTCCACACGTGTCGCAATCCGACACGGGTGGTAACTCTCTCTGAGTTTCTCGTGGACCCCGCAATCGGCGGGCCCCATCGGTGTCCACGGGACTGTGGACACACTGACCGGTCCTTCGAGAAGGCTCTGGATTATTCAAGCCTTCGAGTGACTCGGTTCTTTCCCTTTAGCTGGAGTTCTATCCCTTCGCCAGTCTCTCTTACTTTTATGTTGGTACCGCCCTTATGTGAGGCTGTGACAGGAGTCCCCCTCCCCCCTGCTTTGATGGGTTATTATATGGTAATTAGTTCTGTACTAATTCTGTCACAGGATCACATAAAGTCGGTGTTTGTAGTTTGGTGGATAGTAACTTGGCAACCTACACATCTGCATCAACACTCATGTATTCTCCCATACACCACTTCAAGATGCTTGCTGAAGAGGTCTCTCTCTTCTATGTCCTTAAACATGCTTATCTGACCGAAGTTTCGTGACGTTTCCCAGTTGTTTTTACAACCGCGCCCTTCTCAAGTATCCATATGATACCAAGATATTTAAAACTCTGTGTAAGAGAGTTTTAACAAGACAAATGTCTTGGCTATTTAAGTACACCTGCAAATCTTGTCCTGTGTGTGTATTTCGATACATTTTTACTTCCGTATGTTGTATAATGCTGAATATGTAGTTATGCTGTTGTTTTATCCCATCTGACTACGTGTGTTCCTGTTGGCTTGTTAGTGTATTGACTGATATGTTGCTGTCTATAATAAAGTGACTGTATTTTAATTGTTAGTGTTCAGTTTTGAGTTTGTATAAAGTGTGTGCTCACTGTGTGGTTTATCTCCAAGCGTCACGAGTTGGGATATCCTTTGTCATGAATTACCCCAATGTGTGTAATGCATGATCGGGCATTCCAAACAGTGGCGCTTAGATGTAGTGTATTAAATACTAAACATGTATCAACAATTAGACAGGTAATACATTTTTACATGAAAGATGCAGACAAATTAAAATAAATACGTTTTGCGTACAATTTGTCCGCTCAGTATATCGCTCTCTCATTTAATTCATTCACTCTGTCATTCATACATCTTTCATACAAAATAGTATTTTGTTAAAATATCCAAATAAAGTTGAGGTAAGTCTTACTGCCCTTAGAAAAAACGGATTAGGCGATATGTTCCCTTTACGGTAACAAGTACTTTTTGTACGTGTAATCAAAAAATGGTTTATAACTTAAATAGAAAAAATTGTATAGGAAGAATATTTCACCTATGAGTGGAAATACCTGTAATATTATGGTAGAAAATATACAAGTTACAGGTTGACATATTTTATATACATAATTAAATACAAGTGTAATACATATTAACTAATATTAAATTAATTAACTAACTAACTAACTAATCCAACGACGATGTGTGTGTTATCCTCCTGTTGTACGTTTGTCGTGCCATCAATGTTAACAGTTAATATAGCTGTCCCTTGCATGTTGTAATCGACGTAGTTCTATTCGGCTGTTTGCAAAGTTTCTTTAGCAATAGCGAGTATGCAGTGTTCTTAATCTTTACACGATGACTGTCAGTTCACTGGTTGAAATCATTTCACAGATATTATATATCGCTCGGATTGTTTCTAAAGCCTTGGCAATTGGTAATATAGGGTTCTCAAAGTTTCATGTTCGTGGATGTTATACGTAACCTATTCACTTTGGGCGTTGATACTTCTGAATGAAAGTTCTCTAGTAGGTGTAGAGGTACACTGTTCTATGCAACAGACTAAAATATCACAGCTTATTGTATGGCGAATAATTAATGTGCCTAGTGTTCGTCTGCTGGTGCATTAGTTTGCCGTGATAAAAGATCAGCAATAATATTATCAGTGCCCTTGATATGGCGGATTTCAAAGTCGAAATCCTGAAGAAGAAGACACCATCTTTCCAAACGATGGTTTTTCGGAACACCTTGCTTAAGTACCAGCAGTGGCGAATTATCGGTTAAAACAACAAAATGCGAACCTAAGAGGAACTTAGATAATCGACGCATACAAAAAAGTAGACTTAATGCCTCCAACTCAACTGTGGAATAATGGATCTCTGCCTTTTTCAGCTTGCGGCTGACGTAGAGTATTGGATATCGCACGTCTTGATATTCATGCATCAGGCATCCTCCAATTGCGATAGCACTCGAATCTGTGGTCAAAATAAAGGGTATATCTATGTTTGGTAATCTTAATACGGGTGGGTTAGAAAAAATTGATTTCAATCTGCACATTGCATCCTCTAAGCGGATACTCTTACAAAATTTTTCTGGATGATCTTTTGTCAACAGATTAGAAAAAACTGATGTGAGTTCTGCCCAGTTTGGTATAAACTTGGCATAATAGTTTATGAGACCTAATAAGCTTCTAACCTGTTTCTTTGTAGTTGGAACTTCTAGGTTGAGAATTTTTGATACGATTTTATCATCTGTCAATAGTTTGCCTTCGGAAATCCTATGACCTAGGAAGTCTATCTGTTTATAGCCTATTTCAACCTTGGAAGGTTTGATAGTAAGTCCAAAAAGAAAGATTTGGTTAAAGACTTGTTGGAGTGTAAGTAAGTGAGAAGTCATGTTTGAAGAATGGATACATATATCATCAATATTAGATTGCACGTCCTTGATGCCGTGCAATAACAGTCTAGTTAACCTGACAAATGTGGCGGGAGCGTTCTTGAGACCAAACGGAAGATATCTCCATTCGTACAGCCCAAGGGGTGTAGCGAATGCTGTTATATGTCTTGAAGAAGGATGTAGTGGTACTTGCCAGTAACCTTTAGCTAAATCAAGCTTAGAAAATAAGGATGATTGAGACATATTCAAAATGAGGTCTTCACAGCTGTTCATTGGCTCAGCATCTGTCGTGGTTACAGTATTTAATTTTCTATAGTCTATGCACAAACGAATGGTTTGGTCCTTCTTTTTCACCAGGACAATTGGCGAAGAATACTGGGACACAGATTTCTGTATTATTCTATTTTTCTCTAAGTCCAAAATTTCTTTATCTAAATTTGCTCTATAATGTAAAGGAATCGAATATGGTCTACATTTGATCGGTGTTAGATCTGTCAACACAATTGAATGTGTTATTTTGTCAGTCCGTCCAGGTTTGTTTGAGAAGATAGTTCTATAGTCGTTAAGAAGAGACAAAATGTCTTGTCGCTGCTGTTGTGTCACAGTGTCAGAGATTTGTATGTCCTTCATAGTACTGTCGTCGTTCATAATTGGTACTGGAATTTCCGTATTGTCTACGTCCGTCTGATTTATTACTGACGCTACTGTTTGTAAATTGTCTTCAATGTCATTGTCGTCGTCGTCGAGACTAATAGTTGCCAATGTGTCGTTAAATTGGTCGTACTTGTCGTTATCCCATATTGTCGGTACTGTGAATATGTTTTCGTCGTCTTCGTTGTCACAAGAATGAGTCGTTAACGATGCTTCGTTTGTCGAGGTGTCATTCAGTCGGGTAATTGTCGTTTCGTTTCTGTTGTCATTCTTGTCAGTCTGGTTATTGTCCTCTGTTATCTGTGTCTGCTTGTTCGTGTCGCTGTCATTTCTAGAGTAGTATGGTTTTAACATATTTACATGGAATATTTTCAACTTTCCATTCAAAGAAATTTCGTAGTCAACTTCCGAAATCCTTCTCACAACTTTAAATGGTCCCTGCCAAGAGGTTGATAGTAAATCTCTCTTGTCAGGTAGTAATAGTAAAATATCTTGATTTGGTTGTAATACAATCGTTTTTGCCCCTTTGTTGGCGTACTGCCTGTACCTAAAACCTTTCTCCTGTAATGATGTTCTGGCCAGTATACAGGATCTAATGATTTTGTCTCTGGTGTCAGTGACCAAATCATAGGTGGAAACTGGTAATTGGGTGTTTACGGGTTGTGATATTATATCTTTGTAAATAGTGAGAGGTCCTCTTGGGTTCGCTCCATATATCAATTCAAACGGAGAGAACCCCGTGCTTGATTGTGGGACTTCTCTGTATGCGAACAGCACCGTTGGGAGAAGTATATCCCAATCGGCTGGATTTTCAGCTGTCACCTTGGATAACATATGTTTTAGGTCCCCATTTAGTTTTTCGCAAATTCCATTCGCGGCCGGTCGATAGGGACTTGTAAAACATTGTTTTATGCCTAGTAACTTAGTTACCGATTGGGTGGCATTAGATATGAATTGTGTTCCTCTATCCGATATTATCTTCTCCGGAAAGCCAAAACGGGAGAATAACTGCAATAATACGTCCGTCACATCCTTAGAGGAGATAGATTTTAATGGAATCATTTCTGCCCATCTTGAACACAAATCAACAAGTGTAAAAATGTATCTATTTCCTTTGTTTGAGATGTGGTTCAAAGGACCTACTAAATCAACCGCTACGATTTGAAATGGTCTCGAGGCAGTTGTGGTTGATTGAATTTCTGCCGTAGGGTTTTTCCCCTTTTTGATTAGTTTCTGACAGGTATCACATGATTTACAATGGGTTTTTATGTCTTGGCAAAATTTAGGCCAATAAAATTGGCTCAGGACTCTGGCCCTGGTTTTTTCGTAACCCATATGACCTCCGAAAGGTGAGTCATGGGCTATATGTAGCACTTTCTCACGATGTGACTGAGGTAGAACCACTTGCTGTATCGTGGTTTGATCTCTGGTATATAATCTCGTTAGAACATTGTTATTTAGTCTAAATGTCCAAGAAGCGTTTTTCGTCAATTTTGGCTTTAATCCTACTAGCCGAAAATATTGTGAAAGGGTTGGATCTGCTTTTTGTTCTTCTATAAACTCGGTGGTAGTAATATTGGGTGAAATGATTTGTAGCGACTCCTGAAGTTGGTCAGTGTGGGTTTTGTGTGTCATCTGTCTTGTTACTATATTAGCGTGTTGTGTGAAATGTTGCACATTTACAGGCTCAGTAATTTGTGGATCGATGGCGTCCTCAGTTCGAGGTGTTAATTTGATGGTATCATTGAAAGATTCAACCGCCCCTGTATTCTGTACCTCTGTGAATTCATTTCGAATTCCGTCATCGGTTGTCTCCCTTGTGCTTTTGGCAGTTTGAGACAAGCACGCGTGGTTTTTCACTTTGGAATCGCTGTTTAGTTTTTGGATACAGTTTTTCTGTTCCCATTCTCTGATTTCTTCTTCAGAGCAAGATCTTATGTTGGGAAGATTCCCAAGGATGATTTCAGCGGCAGGATTTTCTAGTACTGCGCATAGCACTTGTCCTGATATAAAAGGTGTGCCGAATTTCGGCAAGTGCTAGGGGGTATCTTTCGATCGTGCCTGCGAATGTGCGACACGTTACGTATTTGTGTGTGTAGTCTTTGTCATTAACTAATGTTCTCTTAATTCCACAAAGAGTCGCTCCGGAATCTCGTATTAATGTACATTGTTTGTTATTAACAAAACCTGTTGCAAACTTTAACTTGTCTGTTGATGATAAGGCTGCGTTGGCCATTTCGTTAGAAACTGGGATTGTGTGGCCGCATAACAAAGTTGTATCAAGCTGAAATTTTCTACAGGTGTTACATGTGTTATCAGTGATGGTGTCAATGATTTGTACTGCATTACCTAACTCACTCGAACTTTCATTCTGGATGTCGCATTCGTTCTGTTGTTCAATTTCTTCATCTGAGGATGTGTCTATTAATGCGGCATTGGCCTGCTTCATCATCTTTCTCCCATCACAAAGTTTTGAATAGTGGCCATAGCTCGAACAAAAAAAAACATTTAACCGCTCTCTGATATGCGTTTCTTTTGTTCTTTTGTTTTTCCACTACCATTTGGAGATGATGTGGATAATTCGGTGATTTGTCACACATCGCGTACTGTTCGTGTGTCAGATGACAATACTGACACATGACTGGTTTTGTGAACTTAGAGCGTTGTTTGAACTTATATTCATTTGGTTTTGAGTATTTGGTGTTTGTAACCGCTGCTGTTTCATTTTGGCTCATATTTAACTGGAAAATATCGCGGTTCGTTGTAAAATATGCGTTCCCCTTGGTTTCTATTTCTTGGATAGTTTTACAATCCATTTGTCTCAAAAATTTAGAAAAAGGTGTTGGAATTGTGCTAATAATTTTATCAATTATAATTAGCTCTTTCAGTTTATCATGGTTGTTATTTGTTTTTGCTGAGGTTATCCATTTTGTACAAATATCCTGAACTGTAGACACGTAGTCTATGAAAGTTTGGTTAGGTAGTGGGGCTAATTTTGAGAACTGTAGTTGATAGCCTGCTGTATCTAGTGAGAAATGTTGGAGTATTCTTTGTTTTAAATAATCGTAATCTTTCCTCATGTCTTGTGGAACTGTCTCTATCACTTTTAAGGGCTCTAATGCTAAATTTCTCATCAGAATAAATGACCAGTCGACTTTTGCGACCTTATGGTAAGTCATCAAACACTCGAAGTTCTCTAAGTATGCGCTTATAGAATCTCCTGAACAAAACGCTTTGACAAGGCCTTTATATTTGTTGTATTTTTGTTCATCTTCTTTACTTCTAATTTTGTTTACTGACATTTCTAAGTTGGAGTCAATTTCCATTTGTTTTAGTTTTATCTGTGTCTCTGCATTTAATTGGGCTTGCTTGGTCGCAGCCTCAAGCTCCATCTGCATCTTCTTCTCTTGAGCCTGCAGTTGCATTTTCTTTTCCTCAGCTTCCATTTGCATTTGCATCTTTTTCTCTTCTCTTTCTGCTTGCATCTTTTTCTCTTCTCTTTCCATTGCTCTTTCTTCTCGTGCAATATTTTCTGAATGCGTCTTTTGTGCCCATTCTGAAAGTTTTTCCTCTTTATATCCTAACCTAATACCTAATTCAATGCACTGTTCTAGTGTTGACATCTTGTATTTTAGTTATTGTTCACTTTATTGAAATTAAATCCCTTTGAAATTAGTCAGGGTGTACAAAAATTGGTTATCTCCCTTAATGTTTACATGAGCAAATTTACATGAGCAGGTTTTCTTGGTTATGAGATTAGCATATACATAAAAATCAATACAAAGAAAAATGTTACATCAATGAATGAGGGGTGAGTATCGCTTAGGGATGTAATGAGCATGAAATGAAACTCATCTTATTTTCCCTGATCTCTCGACTGTAGTCTTGTTTCCTCGCCACTGCTGGAGGACAGGTTACATACACACGACAATTCGCGGAACAATCTGATGTTGGAATAAAAAAAAATTAGTAACTGTCAATGTAATTGTCACAGTCATGTCAATGTCAAATTTCATAAACATTATCATCATTTCAAATATTTTTGTAGAGGGACTACAATAGCTCATTCACAGATAGCTGCAAAGTTTTTGACTTTGTCATGTAATAAAGTTTATATATATATTTTACTTGGCAAAACCAAGAGCTGTCTGAAAGGTAAAGCTTGTGTTTGCCAAAACCGGCTTGCCCCCAAATAGCCTGTCACAGTCCTAGATCTCTAGGGGATTGAAACTCGGGCTCATACAGGCAACAAACTCCGTTCAGATACAATCTAGCATCATTTATTGACATTATATTACAGTACGCTGGCGAAGCGAGTTTTCACAAGCCAGCACTCAGTAAGTTGCGTATCACAGGAGTTTACAATAAACATGATTATCACAACAACTCTATCAGCTATCTAACATATGTATAAGACCCCTAAATACACTTGGGTCTGAACTATCAAGTCCCCCTCAAGGTAAGCCCTGTTGCTTCCTCGATGTCCAGTCCGTGTCTGCCTTTCCACACGTGTCGCAATCCGACACGGGTGGTAACTCTCTCCGAGTTTCTCGTGGACCCCGCAATCGGCGGGTCCCATCGGTGTCCACGGGACTGTGGACACACTGACCGGTCCTTCGAGAAGGCTCTGGATTATTCAAGCCTTCGAGTGACTCGGTTCTTTCCCTTTTGCTGGAGTTCTATCCCTTCGCCAGTCTCTCTTACTTTTATGTTGGTACCGCCCTTATGTGAGGCTGTGACAAACTCTATGGATCACCGAGTGAGCTAAAAAAAAAAAAAAAAGACAGTGAAATTCATACAAGATAAAACATTGCAGATAGAGAAAAATGTCAAACGAACAAATTTCCCAACACACCAGCGTGGCCTGGGAGAAAAGATCCAACAGGTACTCCTTACCGTAGACTTCTTAATTGACGCCTACGTCACTGCACGAAGCATACCTGTTTTCACCCTACCCAGCATGCTCTGTTAGTGTTACAATCACGCCATGTGTGTGCTGTTTATCTTCCAGCTAGCGAAACATCACAGTGACTGCCTCCATATTCATGTTCAGTTTAAATGTTGTGGTATCAAATGCCAGGCTCTCCTGCTCTAAACACTACCCATTAGTCTTCGCTATGAATCCCTATGCACCTCTTTTTGGTTCGTAGCACAGAGCCATCCGTGTAAATGAATACATTACCCGGACACGAAGAAGAAAAAGAAGAAGAAGAAGAGAAAGACGAAGAAGAAGAAGAAGAAAACAGGTGGTGGTGGTGGAGAGGAAGAAGAAATGGAACCAAGTAAAAATCAGAGCATACAGGCATGAGAAAAGCTATGCACGGGGACTAAATCACACTCACGCAAAATCAACACCTGTGAGATGAGATGCTTTAAATGAATCGCCAGCTTAACTCTCCGAGACCCACTATCAGACAAACACTTCCATCAACACCTCGTGCCACATATATTGAAAAGCAGGAGATGGTTTGGCCACCCCGTTAGATTGCAACATGGCCAGCTACCAGCATTGGTGCTACATCAAAGCATATCTGATAAGAGAGCAAGAGGACGCCAGAGAAGAAAATGGATTGACGACATCAAAGACGTTGTACAGTCACATCGATAGACACTATTCAGTGCCAACCATAGGGCGCTGGAACGTCAACTGTTCCTTATCACGATGATTGAAGGCAATAGTGGGAGATGGTGATGGTGATGAACAAAGGGACATCAATATTTCGGGAACCATTGAGATCAATAAAATTAATTCACAAATGACTATAGTAATACTATAATAATAATAATAATAATAATAATAATAATAATATAATAATAATAATAATAATAATAATAAGTCTTTATTTTCCAAGGGGTAAGAATTGGGCACGCAGGCCCGTCTGACATTCTGCCCTTCTTCTCTATTTCCTCTCATATATTCTTTCATTCAACATCACTTATGAAGCAACTTTTGACAACAAAAGAACATTAAAACGCATGAAAAATAATCAATAACAAATGACTCACTGAGGCAGTGTTTAACATGGGCATTATAAATACATAAGGGAATGTTTTTTGGCTAGTTGTCGTTTGAGATAAGTTACCATTATTGTCTTTTTTGTGTTATTTGCTATGGGGGCATGTAGTCTGTACTAAGGTAGTGTTCAAACAGGTTGCGAATGTATGTATCATGATTGGTGGTGTCTTTGATTTCTTGTGGAAGATTGTTCCACAACTGAGCGGCAGAGTATGCTAAGCTTGTTTTATATAAGTCTATCCTAGGTTTAGGGACATGAAGTATATTTTTATTTAGTCGTTCGCTATGTCTAGCGTTATATTTAAACAATGGCCAAAGGTAGCTTGGAGCATTTTGAAATAGGATTTTGTGAATTAGTTTGGTCTTATTAAAAAGCAGGCGCTTGTGGAGTGGCAGTAACCGGAGACGTTTATATAGGTTAGAATTGTCGGTAAGCTTTTCACCATTAATTAAACGCACTGCCCTTTTCTGGAGTGAATATAGGCGTTTTGTTATTGATTTGGAGCATCCATCCCAGACTGTGGAGCAGTAATCAATATGTGTTTGTATATGAGAAGTATAGAATATCTTTCTTGTGTTTTCGTCAAGGAAATTTTTAATTTTGGCAAGTTGGTATACTTTTTTGGCTATTTGTTTAACTAGAGCATGAACATGTGAGTTAAAAGTTTTGAAATCCCGGTGTGATCGCTATACATTGCATTTTTAATATTGTCTACTGTGTGTTCTAATCTATACTTTCAGCTTCCACTTCTGTGGGCTAAGTGGTCAACTCGTCTGCATCGGACTCCTAACGTTGTGGGATCGATTCCGGGCCGCGTCCTTCGGTTCACCAGTGCATTTTTTTCGGAGATTCCTGGGGGTCGTTGCTGTAGCTACGGAATTCGTGCTTTGTGCGACGCTTTCGGCAGCCTGTGCTGAGGAAAGAGACTGAGCCTTATGGGATAAAACCCGGTGCAATGAAGTCGATCCTGTCGACTTTTGAGTCTTTTAAGATCAATACATGCTAATTTATATCTGAATAAACTTTGGTGGAACTGCGGTAAAGCTGTGGAAATGTAAACAATATAAAATAACACAAAGTAATGCAGCTTTACATAAAAGAATTGCGACACATACATGTATTGTCGTAATTCTTTTATGTAAAGCTGCATTACTTTGTTTTATTTTATATAATTTATATCTAGTATTATATTATATGCCGTCCTCCCTGGTATAGAGTTATACGACTTTCTCCGTAATCCCATATACTCTCGTGAGTAACGTGACGTGCGCGAGAATCGGTAATAATTCTCTCCGCGTCGGTAAGTTACGGAGTATTTGAGCCGGTCGCTCAGAAAGCAATGGCAAACTACTGAGCGTAATCTTGCCAAGAAATCAACAATCATCTGAAAGATGCTTGACAGCGATATTCTGTAAAGGATATGGAAAACAAATAAATTATATATTGTTTCGGTAATGCTATTGGCCGTTATAGAGAAACCATCTCTTAGCTTTTGTACGCGCTCTCCCAGTTGTATGAAACATGGCGGCAAGTTCGTGTTGAATGTGGGCCTCAACATTCAGTTTTGGTAATGTTGAATATTGGACTACATCATTCAAAGTTTATTGATGTTGAATATCGTCCTCATATCTCACAGTCCTCTGACATTGGCAAAAGTCTTCAGGATTTGTTCAAATGCAAGCAAGTTATACAGTTGTAAGAAACCCTTCACAATAATGAAATAAATAATAATAATAAATATAATAAAGAAATTTTTTTTAAAAATTTATATCCCCATGTCAAGGACAATTGCTCAACACTTTAGTCCAACTGTAAGGTGTTGAACCCCTTGCCTCGGCATCAGCACACCGGATGTTTAAGAACACGTGTTCTCATCCATTTGGCCATGCTGACCCACCTTAGTAATTGTTATTTGATTGAATCATTTAGTTATTGACAAATTCAAAGTCAAACCAAACAATATAAATATTATCCAAATATAGGCACCAATAACAGGCAGTAGTGAAGTGGAAATACAAACATTATATGAGCAAGTAGATATTGTGATATCTCAAACAAAATCACAAGAAATAAAAATAATTCTTGGTGCCTAGAGGGTACTATGTAAGTCAGGGTGTTTATGATGTAGATAAGACTAAACAATAAACACAACAAGGTGGCTCACTCACACAGTAGTCTGACAGATGTTGAGATTAATGCATTTAACGCAACTCCAGTGGCAGCTGACATATAGTTTATTTCTGAGGATACACACCCAAACAACCCTCCACAGCCAGCAGAGTCACTAAGTCTTACTTACGTTCATGGAATTCTCATAGACTGTCCACTGTGGACTGAGTGCTTGGTAGCCTTCTATACAATATGTGCAGTCCAGCTCGTAGTATGCTTTGACACATTATTTCTCTCTCTTTTTCTGTCACGATCTAGTCCAGTCCCAAATGCTGGCATAAAATAGTCACCATGTACACTTGAATACAGAACTCACTTATGGGGTACCGCTGCTGACAATCTCTTGCATCACTCTCCGGACTATCTGTCTCTCAATTTATCCTCACTTACTTACACACGCATGCAAGCACACACACATACACTTCCTAAAAAAACGATTATGATGCTCGTGAAATTACACTTAAAGTATAAAGAATATGTCCCTGTGTGTTTGCTTGCATCTGAGATGTCAAATCTCTAAGTTGTATGGCTCCTATAACTTGTATGACTGGTCGATCTTGTATGACTTGTCACTAAGCTGTATGAGGACTTGTCACTAAGCTGTATGAGGACTTGTCACTAAGCTGTATGAGGACTTGTCACTAAGCTGTATGAGGACTTGTCACTAAGCTGTATGAGGACTTGTCGCTAAGCTGTATGAGGACTTGTCACTAAGCTGTATGAGGACTTGTCACTAAGCTGTATGAGGACTTGTCACTAAGCTGTATGAGGACTTGTCACTAAGCTGTATGAGGACTTGTCACTAAGCTGTATGAGGACTTGTCACTAAGCTGTATGAGGACTTGTCACTAAGCTGTATGAGGACTTGTCACTAAGCTGTATGAGGATTTGTCACTAAGCTGTATGAGGACTTGTCACTAAGCTGTATGAGGACTTGTCGCTAAGCTGTATGAGGACTTGTCACTAAGCTGTATGAGGACTTGTCACTAAGCTGTATGAGGACTTGTCACTAAGCTGTATGAGGACTTGTCAGCTAAGCTGTATGAGGACTTGTCACTAAGCTGTATGAGGACTTGTCACTAAGCTGTATGAGGACTTGTCACTAAGCTGTATGAGGACTTGTCACTAAGCTGTATGAGGACTTGTCACTAAGCTGTATGAGGACTTGTTGCTAAGCTGTATGAGGTCTTGTCGGTAAGCTGTATGAAGACTTGTCGCTAAGCTGTATGAGGACTTGTCACTAAGCTGTATGAGGACTTGTCGCTAAGCTGTATGAGGACTTGTCACTAAGCTGTATGAGGACTTGTTGCTAAGCTGTATGAGGAATTGTCGCTAAGCTGTATGAGGACTTGTCACTAAGCTGTATGAGGACTTGTTGCTAAGCTGTATGAGGACTTGTCACTAAGCTGTATGAGGACTTGTCACTAAGCTGTATGAGGACTTGTTGCTAAGCTGTATGAGGACTTGTCACTAAGCTGTATGAGGACTTGTCACTAAGCTGGATGATTGTCATCTAAGCTGGGATGATTTGGGTCACTAAGCTGGTGACTTGTCACTAAGCTGGATGACTTGTCACTAAGCTGTATGAATCGGTCACTAAGCTGTATGATTTGTCACTAAGCTGTATGAGGACTTGTCACTAAGGCTGTGTGAGGACTGTCACTAAGCTGTATGGGGACTTTGTCACTAAGCTGTTATGAGGACTTGTCGCTTAGCTGTATGATGGTCACTAAGCTGTATGACTTGTCACTAGCTGTGAAGACTTGTTGCTAAGCTGATGGACTTGTCACCTAAGCTGGATGACTTGTCACTAAGCTGGATGACTTGTCACTAAGCTTGGATGACTTGTCACTAAAAGATGGCGGGACTTAGTCACTATAGCTGATGACTTGTCACTAAGCTGGATGACTTGTTCACTAAGCTGGATGAATTGTCACTAAGCTGGATGACTTGTCACTAAGCTGGATGACTTGTCACTAAGCTGTATGACTTGTCACTAAGCTGGATGACTTGTTCACTAAGCTTGTATGACTTGTCACTAAGCTGGATGACTGTCACTAAGCTGTATGACTTGTCACTAAGCTGGATGACTTGTCACTAAGCTGGATGATCTTGTCACTAAGCTGGATGACTTGTCACTAAGCTGTATGACTTGTCACTAAGCTGGATGACTTGTCACTAAGCTGGATGACTTGTCACTAAGCTGGATGACTTGTCACTAAGCTGGATGACTTGTCACTAAGCTGGATGACTTGTCACTAAGCTGGATGACTTGTCACTAAGCTGGATGACTTGTCACTAAGCTGGATGACTTGTCACTAAGCTGGATGACTTGTCACTAAGCTGGATGACTTGTCACTAAGCTGGATGACTTGTCACTAAGCTGGATGACTTGTCACTAAGCTGGATGACTTGTCACTAAGCTGGATGACTTGTCACTAAGCTGGATGACTTGTCACTAAGCTGGATGACTTGTCACTAAGCTGGATGACTTGTCACTAAGCTGGATGACTTGTCACTAAGCTGGATGACTTGTCACTAAGCTGGATGACTTGTCACTAAGCTGGATGACTTGTCACTAAGCTGGATGACTTGTCACTAAGCTGGATGACTTGTCACTAAGCTGGATGACTTGTCACTAAGCTGGATGACTTGTCACTAAGCTGGATGACTTGTCACTAAGCTGGATGACTTGTCACTAAGCTGGATGACTTGTCACTAAGCTGGATGACTTGTCACTAAGCTGGATGACTTGTCACTAAGCTGGATGACTTGTCACTAAGCTGGATGACTTGTCACTAAGCTGGATGACTTGTCACTAAGCTGGATGACTTGTCACTAAGCTGGATGACTTGTCACTAAGCTGGATGACTTGTCACTAAGCTGGATGACTTGTCACTAAGCTGGATGACTTGTCACTAAGCTGGATGACTTGTCACTAAGCTGGATGACTTGTCACTAAGCTGGATGACTTGTCACTAAGCTGGATGACTTGTCACTAAGCTGGATGACTTGTCACTAAGCTGGATGACTTGTCACTAAGCTGGATGACTTGTCACTAAGCTGGATGACTTGTCACTAAGCTGGATGACTTGTCACTAAGCTGGATGACTTGTCACTAAGCTGGATGACTTGTCACTAAGCTGGATGACTTGTCACTAAGCTGGATGACTTGTCACTAAGCTGGATGACTTGTCACTAAGCTGGATGACTTGTCACTAAGCTGGATGACTTGTCACTAAGCTGGATGACTTGTCACTAAGCTGGATGACTTGTCACTAAGCTGGATGACTTGTCACTAAGCTGGATGACTTGTCACTAAGCTGGATGACTTGTCACTAAGCTGGATGACTTGTCACTAAGCTGGATGACTTGTCACTAAGCTGGATGACTTGTCTCTAAGCTGGATGACTTGTCACTAAGCTGGATGACTTGTCATCTAAGCTGGATGACTTGTCACTAAGCTGGATGACTTGTCACTAAGCTGGATGACTTGTCACTAAGCTGGATGACTTGTCACTAAGCTGGATGACTTGTCACTAAGCTGGATGACTTGTCACTAAGCTGGATGACTTGTCACTAAGCTGGATGACTTGTCACTAAGCTGGATGACTTGTCACTAAGCTGGATGACTTGTCACTAAGCTGGATGACTTGTCACTAAGCTGTATGACTTGTCACTAAGCTGGATGACTTGTCACTAAGCTGGATGACTTGTCACTAAGCTGGATGATTTGTCACTAAGCTGGATGACTTGTCACTAAGCTGGATGACTTGTCACTAAGCTGGATGACTTGTCACTAAGCTGGATGACTTGTCACTAAGCTGGATGACTTGTCACTAAGCTGGATGACTTGTCACTAAGCTGGATGACTTGTCACTAAGCTGGATGACTTGTCACTAAGCTGGATGACTTGTCACTAAGCTGGATGACTTGTCACTAAGCTGGATGACTTGTCACTAAGCTGGATGACTTGTCACTAAGCTGGATGACTTGTCACTAAGCTGGATGACTTGTCACTAAGCTGGATGACTTGTCACTAAGCTGGATGACTTGTCACTAAGCTGGATGACTTGTCACTAAGCTGGATGACTTGTCACTAAGCTGGATGACTTGTCACTAAGCTGGATGACTTGTCACTAAGCTGGATGACTTGTCACTAAGCTGGATGACTTGTCACTAAGCTGGATGACTTGTCACTAAGCTGGATGACTTGTCACTAAGCTGGATGACTTGTCACTAAGCTGGATGACTTGTCACTAAGCTGGATGACTTGTCACTAAGCTGGATGACTTGTCACTAAGCTGGATGACTTGTCACTAAGCTGGATGACTTGTCACTAAGCTGGATGACTTGTCACTAAGCTGGATGACTTGTCACTAAGCTGGATGACTTGTCACTAAGCTGGATGACTTGTCACTAAGCTGGATGACTTGTCACTAAGCTGGATGACTTGTCACTAAGCTGGATGACTTGTCACTAAGCTGGATGACTTGTCACTAAGCTGGATGACTTGTCACTAAGCTGGATGACTTGTCACTAAGCTGGATGACTTGTCACTAAGCTGGATGACTTGTCACTAAGCTGGATGACTTGTCACTAAGCTGGATGACTTGTCACTAAGCTGGATGACTTGTCACTAAGCTGGATGACTTGTCACTAAGCTGGATGACTTGTCACTAAGCTGGATGACTTGTCACTAAGCTGGATGACTTGTCACTAAGCTGGATGACTTGTCACTAAGCTGGATGACTTGTCACTAAGCTGGATGACTTGTCACTAAGCTGGATGACTTGTCACTAAGCTGGATGACTTTGTCACTAAGCTGGATGACTTGTCACTAAGCTGGATGACTTGTCACTAAGCTGGATGACTTTGTCACTAAGCTGGATGACTTGTCACTAAGCTGTATGACTTGTCACTAAGCTGGATGACTTGTCACTAAGCTGGATGATTTGTCACTAAGCTGGATGACTTGTCACTAAGCTGGATGACTTGCCATTAAGCTGGATGATTTGTCACTAAGCTGTATGACTTGTCACTAAGCTGGATGATTTGTCACTAAGCTGGATGACTTGTCACTAAGCTGGATGATTTGTCACTAAGCTGGATGATTTGTCACTAAGCTGTATGACTTGTCACTAAGCTGGATGATTTGTCACTAAGCTGTATGACTTTGTCACTAAGCTGTGATGACTTGTCACTAAGCTGGATGACTTGTCACTAAGCTGGATTACTTGTCACTAAGCTGTATGACTTGTCACTAAGCTGTATGACTTGTCACTAAGCTGTATGATTTGTCACTAAGCTGGATGATTTGTCACTAAGCTGGATGACTTGTCACTAAGCTGGATGATTTGTCACTAAGCTGTATGACTTGTCACTAAGCTGTATGACTTGTCACTAAGCTGTATGATTTGTCACTAAGCTGTATGACTTGTCATTAAGCTGGATGATTTGTCACTAAGCTGTATGACTTGTCACTAAGCTGTATGATTTGTCACTAAGCTGTATGACTTGTCACTAAGCTGTATGATTTGTCACTAAGCTGGATGATTTGTCACTAAGCTGTATGATTTTTCACTAAGCTGGATGACTTGTCACTAAGCTGGATGATTTGTCACTAAGCTGTATGACTTGTCAATAAGCTGTATGACTTGTCACTAAGCTGGATGACTTGTCACTAAGCTGGATGATTTGTCACTAAGCTGGATGACTTGTCACTAAGCTGTATGATTTGTCACTAAGCTGGATGACTTGTCACTAAGCTGGATGACTTGTCACTAAGCTGGATGATTTGTCACTAAGCTGGATGATTTGTCACTAAGCTGTATGACTTGTCACTAAGCTGGATGATTTGTCACTAAGCTGGATGATTTGTCACTAAGCTGTATGACTTGTCACTAAGCTGGATGACTTGTCACTAAGATGGATGACTTGTCACTAAGCTGGATGACTTGTCACTAAGCTGGATGATTTGTCACTAAGCTGTATGACTTGTCACTAAGCTGTATGATTTGTCACTAAGCTGTATGACTTGTCACTAAGCTGTATGATTTGTCACTAAGCTGGATGATTTGTCACTAAGCTGGATGACTTGTCACTAAGCTGGATGATTTGTCACTAAGCTGTATGACTTGTCACTAAGCTGTATGACTTGTCACTAAGCTGTATGATTTGTCACTAAGCTGTATGACTTGTCACTAAGCTGGATGATTTGTCACTAAGCTGTATGACTTGTCACTAAGCTGTATGATTTGTCACTAAGCTGTATGACTTGTCACTAAGCTGTATGATTTGTCACTAAGCTGGATGACTTGTCACTAAGCTGGATGACTTGTCACTAAGCTGGATGATTTGTCACTAAGCTGTATGATTTGTCACTAAGCTGGATGACTTGTCACTAAGCTGGATGATTTGTCACTAAGCTGTATGACTTGTCACTAAGCTGTATGACTTGTCACTAAGCTGTATGATTTGTCACTAAGCTGGATGATTTGTCACTAAGCTGGATGACTTGTCACTAAGCTGGATGATTTGTCACTAAGCTGGATGATTTGTCACTAAGCTGGATGACTTGTCACTAAGCTGGATGATTTGTCACTAAGCTGGATGATTTGTCACTAAGCTGTATGACTTGTCACTAAGCTGGATGATTTGTCACTAAGCTGGATGATTTGTCACTAAGCTGGATGATTTGTCACTAAGCTGTATGACTTGTCACTAAGCTGTATGATTTGTCACTAAGCTGGATGATTTGTCACTAAGCTGGATGACTTGTCACTAAGCTGGATGACTTGCCATTAAGCTGGATGATTTGTCACTAAGCTGTATGACTTGTCACTAAGCTGGATGATTTGTCACTAAGCTGGATGACTTGTCACTAAGCTGGATGATTTGTCACTAAGCTGGATGATTTGTCACTAAGCTGTATGACTTGTCACTAAGCTGGATGACTTGTCACTAAGCTGGATGACTTGTCACTAAGCTGGATGACTTGTCACTAAGCTGGATGATTTGTCACTAAGCTGTATGACTTGTCACTAAGCTGTATGATTTGTCACTAAGCTGGATGATGTGTCACTAAGCTGTATGATTTGTCACTAAGCTGGATGATTTGTCACTAAGCTGGATGACTTGTCACTAAGCTGGATGATTTGTCACTAAGCTGTATGACTTGTCACTAAGCTGGATGATTTGTCACTAAGCTGTATGATTTGTCACTAAGCTGTGTGACTTGTCACTAAGCTGGATGATTTGTCACTAAGCTGTATGACTTGTCACTAAGCTGTATGATTTGTCACTAAGCTGTATGACTTGTCACTAAGCTGTATGATTTGTCACTAAGCTGGATGATTTGTCACTGAGCTGGATGACTTGTCACTAAGCTGGATGATTTGTCACTAAGCTGTATGATTTGTCACTAAGCTGGATGACTTGTCACTAAGCTGGATGATTTGTCACTAAGCTGTATGACTTGTCACTAAGCTGTATGACTTGTCACTAAGCTGTATGATTTGTCACTAAGCTGAATGATTTGTCACTAAGCTGGATGACTTGTCACTAAGCTGGATGATTTGTCACTAAGCTGTATGACTTGTCACTAAGCTGGATGACTTGTCACTAAGCTGGATGACTTGTCACTAAGCTGTATGACTTGTCACTAAGCTGTATGACTTGTCACTAAGCTGTATGACTTGTCACTAAGCTGTATGACTTGTCACTAAGCTGTATGACCTGTCACTAAGCTGTATGACTTGTCACTAAGCTGTATGACTTGTCACTAAGCTGTATGACTTGTCACTAAGCTGTATGACTTGTCACTAAGCTGTATGACTTGTCACTAAGCTGTATGACTTGTCACTAAGCTGTATGACTTGTCACTAAGCTGTATGACTTGTCACTAAGCTGTATGACTTGTCACTAAGCTGTATGACTTGTCACTAAGCTGTATGACTTGTCACTAAGCTGTTTGACTTGTCACTAAGCTGTATGACTTGTCACTAAGCTGTATGACTTGTCACTAAGCTGGATGATTTGTCACTAAGCTGTATGACTTGTCACTAAGCTGGATGATTTGTCACTAAGCTCTCTGCAGGCACAACGCAATCACATCCGGAAAAAAAACTCTGGATGAACGAAGAAGAAGAAGAAGAATAATCCAAGCTAATGTATGATCTAAGCTGATGTATGATATAAGCTCATGTATAATCTGGGCTAATGCATCCAAGTTAGATCACACATCAGCTAACATCATCATGAACTTAGATCATACAACAGCCTAGATCAAACATAGGCTTAGATCATACGTGAACTTACATCATACATCATTAACTTAGATCATGCATCAGCCTAGACCATCTTCTTCTTCTTTCGTTCACTTGAAATATGTCTATAACTGCAATGTTGTCTCTTGTATGAATTTAACTGTCCTTTTTAGTTTACACAGTGGTCCATAGAGTTTATCTTCCACTGTCGTCTCTCTAGGCCAGAAGGTTTGCCTAGATACATTATATTTTGGGCATTCTTGGAGTATGTGCTCTGCTGTCTGCGACGCCAATCCACATGTGCACATGGCTGTTTCACCAATCTTGAATTTTGTATACATGTGGTTGCGTAATCTATTGTGTCCTGTTCTGAGGCACAGAATAATTACTTGTTCTGGTCTGTCCATAATGCGGTAGTCATCTTGAGCAGGTTTTGGTGGCTTTCTGACTGATTTGATCATTCTTTTCTTTTGGTGTTATGTAACGGGCACATCAGGCTGTTCTTCTTTGGCTCTTTCCTTAGCCAATTGATCAGCTCTGTTGTTTCCGGGTACTCCTTAGTGGGATCGTATCCACTGTACAGTGACCTTATGCTGACTGCTAAGTTCAGAAAGTAGTGTCCTTAGTACTGGCAATTTCCCAGACAGGAGCGCCTCGAGTACTGATTTTGCATCTGTCAATAGCACCACAGGTTGTGTAGCATTGCTAGTATTTAGTAATTTCTCTGTTGCTATCTTGATTGCCTCAATTTCAGCATCAGTACTTTCCTGTCGGTACTCTGGCTGTGTCCCTAGTATTATTTGGGTATTCTATGTACACTCCCACTCCTCCATTTTGAACAGCATTTTGTGCTAACCCATCTGTGTAGACTCGGATCCAGAGGTCCTGTGGGTAATCTTCATCAAAGAAGCTGAGAGTGGCTGTTCTGTGCTGCACACTGTTCTGTTCTTCCTTGTCAAATATTCCTCTCACTTTTGTCTGGATTTGTAATGATAGTCTATGTTTATCTTTCCATGGAGTTCGCACTGGAATAGTTGTTAGGGGGATACTGTCAGGATCTTCTATTAGGCTCGTTGGCTAACACATGTGAGACAGTACAGTATAACGTGATTCGACGTAAGACACAGCAACACAAGTTCTATGGATTTATTGCCACATTAAATACATAACGATAATTACAACAATGTACAACATATAACTCACAACCACAATACAGCTCATAGGTCTGACGCTCACGATATCAGTCGTTCAGCTCACAACCACGGAGATTCACACAAACGCCTTGCTCTCGACACACACGTCCGTTCAGTGTCCAGTCCCAGCTGGGTCTGAGATTATCACGCACACTGCCCACTGCCTCTGGTGGGGTCACGTGGCTTTGCGTGCGTCTGTCGTCAGCGCTGGTCGCGTGTCAGGTAAGAATCTCGCCAGCCGACAACTCTTGTCCGCCGGGTGCCGTAACGATGTTGCTGCGTAGCTAGGCTCTGACATTCTCCCCGGGTACCTCAATGAAAGATGCCATCTTTCATTCATGATGTATGTATATACTGGGGTAGTGTTAATTTCATGTCAGAGACTACTTTTTCCCAGTGTTATGCATGAAAATACATATAAGGCATAGAAATATATACAAAAAAATGTAAGTTGCATTGAAATGACAAATGAAGTACAATTTTTAACACAATTCAGGTTTCATCCCCTTGATGCCTGGTTACCTTCATTGCAATAATACCCAGTCAGATCAGTAGCACCAGCTTCACGCATCTATCTCGCAGCTATTTGAAAAAAAACGTAATAATATGATTGTTTTGCAACAACCATCTAGCCAGACTGAAATACGGCTTTGTATTTAGTCGTATTAAACACTTAAACTCTGCCCTCATTTGGTCAGGAGTTCTTATGTTGGTTTGCAATGTTGGCAGCTCTATGACATGCTTGGTGGACGCCTACCTGCTGTGCTAACCATTTGAGCAACAAAATGTCTATCTGTACAATATACATTAATGAATATGTTTCAAATTATGGCCCCTGATGTAATTCACAAATGCAAGGGAAGTAATTTTGACATTTAAGAAATTCCATACATTACAATAATTATTTAATTTCTTAGCGTCATTGCTTGACGTTTCTTCATATTAACGAGAAAAAGTCGGTAATATGAATACATTAATCAAGATATGATTCTAAGATTACACTAATCAAAATAAATAAGTACCCAATTGGTATATTATATTTTATAGATTCAAAAGGATTTTACAAGTGTCATAAATTTTTGAAATTTTGTATGTCGTCTGCTAATTTTGCTAGACTTTTTAAATTACACCGGAAATATATACGAAACGCAAAATTTGGTTGATGTTACATTGTCTGAACACAAATGATCCGGTTTTATTTCGGAACGGATAGTAAAATGTTCTCACAGTTCGTGTCTGATGTTATAGTATCACAACGGATTATGATGGAATGTTCTTATTTCCGATGTGTTCACAACTTCTGGATAAAGATCGACTGTTCTTATTTGTGATGTTCAAACGTCGAACAATTTGGATTAAATTCGCTGCAGAGGTGGTGTAGGAGTCAATGTTCGGTCCACATTTGCACATGTTAAAATATCACGGTGAAGAAAATCACTCACAGATGTCACAATGGTAAAGTTCGCTTCTGGTAAGTGGTTAAGCGTCTGTGACATTGTTCTTGATGTATATATACAATTAGTATTGTTCTCATTCTAACACACACTACACAATTATACTACACTCATTACATGACTTGATTAAAATAAGTATATTATACATGTCGGTTTTTAAACCGTATCACAATTTTAATTATAGACCTTACACAGTAGGTGAATGGAAAAAATTCACTCATTGGTGGCTGTGTTGGGCTGAGTGTAATATTACACAGTGCACTCAGACATTGCTTACTGGGTCTGTCGGACAACGGGACAAAAGGTCGGCGATTGTATTCATTCTGCCGGGAATATGGCGAACTTCAAAACTGAAATTCTGAAGCTTTAAGGACCAGAGAGCAATCATATTATTTGATGGTACTGCGGAATTTATATACCGTAATGGACTGTTGTCAGTTTCGATGATAAAGTGACGTCCTAGAAGATATCTGGACAGCTTCGTCACACTTTCTACTAAGGCCAATGCTTCTAATTGCGGAATGGACCATGCCCGCTCTCGGGGCCTTAGTTTTCTTGATAGAAAACAAACGGGATGCAGGATGTCGTTGTATTCCTGCAATAGGACTGCACCGATCGCAATGGAGCTAGCATCTGTTCTCAATCTGAAAGGTAAACGAATGTTGGGCAATTTAAGGATGAGATTAGGTGAATTCTTATCAGAAAAGTGTGCCAAAACTTTATGAAATGCATTTCGTAGGCATTCATCGTTTACAACTTTTTCGGGTTTATTCTTGGTTAGTAAGTTAGAAAAAACCTCAGTTAGCTCTGAAAAATCAGGAATAAAGTTTCTGTAATAATTAATAAGTCCCAACAAACTGCGGACTTGTTTCTTATTTGTTGGAAGTGACAGTTTTAGAATTTTGGAGACAATTTTGTTGTCTGTCATGACAAAGCCATTGGATATTCTGTACCCCAAAAATGATATCTCTTGGTAAGCCATGCTCACCTTTGAAGGTTTCACTGTCAGTCCGTGCTGTCTGATACGTTCTAGTGTCTGTTCCAGTATCTTTATATGTTCCGTCATTGTCTCTGTATGGACACAGATGTCGTCAATATAGCAAACGATATTAGGAATGTCAGATAGGAGGAGTCGTGTCATGCGTACGAATGTGGCTGGGGCATTGACTAGCCCAAATGGAAGTTTGCACCATTCGTACAGTCCCCAAGGCGTGGCGAAAGCTGTTAGATGTCTGCTGTCTTCATGTACAGCAATCTGCCAGTAACCTTTAGACATGTCAAGGGTCGTGAAGAACTTAGCGTCAGTCAGTTCTGTCAGGAGATCGTCCGTGTTTGCCATTGGTTCAAGATCTAAAACAGTTATTTTATTCAGTTTTCTGTAATCAATGCAAAGTCGTATTGTGTTGTCCTTTTTACGTACAATGACCATGGGTGAAGAGAAGTCTGATAGGGATCGTCTGATGATGTTGTTTTTTTTCTAAGTTGATGATTTCCTGATGTAGTTGTTCCTTGTAATGTAATGGTATGGTGTATGGTCTGCATCTTATGGGTGTGTTTGATGTGAGTGTGATGTGATGCTGTACTAACTCTGTTTGTCCTGGGTTGTCTGAAAAGATGGTGTTGTACTGTTGTATCAACTGTTTGCACCTGTTTGTCTCTGCTTGACTTAGGTTTGGATTGATCTTGATCTCCTTCAAGCAGTTTGTCGTGTTTAATGTAGGTGTTGGAATCTCGTCGCTAGAATCGTCATCTTCGTGATCTATTATCACGGTGCAAGCTGTCGTATCGTCTTGTTCGTTGTCTCTGTTGTAGTATGGTCTTAGCATATTGATGTGAAATATTTTGTGTTTGTCTTTTATCAGGATTTCGTAGTCAACAGGTGAGATTTGTCTTGTCACTTTAAAAGGTCTCTGCCAAGAATCTGTCAGTAGCTGTCTGTCACTAGGTGGTACTTCTGGGCTAAGCATTTGAATAGCCTCAGTTTGGTTATTTTCATCTTGCACTCTAGCAGTAGATCTTGTTACTGCGTTCACACACTCAATGACATCAGATGATGATGGAATGATATCGTCAATGATGTGATGAGAACTTAGTGCTGCATTAGCTAACATACATTCAACAGGTGATATGACATTTTCAATGACATTTGGTGGTGATGTGTTATCATTAATACATAGTGATGTTATGTCATGGTTATGAGGTTTGTCATTCACCTCAGGTAAATTTCCTATGATTATATCGCACACTGGGTTTGTAAGTGCTGCGACCTTTACTTTTCCGGTGAGGAATGGTGTTTCGATGTATGCCCAAGCTAATGGATATTTTTCAATATTGCCTGAAAATGTTCTACATGTGATGTGTCTACCTGTGTAGTCTGTAGGTGTTATGAATGTTGTTTTCAGGCCAATAAGTGTACTCCCGGTGTCGCGAAGTACTGTAGCAAACTTGCCATTAACATACCCGTGATAGATGTCTAATTTGCCTTTTGAGTCTATTACTAAGTTACCTTCCTCATTAGCAATAGGGATGGCGTGCCCGCATGTTAAGATACCATTTTCAAAGAAGGTATTACAGACAGTGCATGTGTTGGAACTAAATACATCACAAGCCTGTGCTGCATGTACAGGATGTTTTTCTGTATTTTCGTCTTCTGACGCTGAACTATCGAACAAGGCGGCATTGGCTTTGTTGGTCATATGCCTGCCTTTACAATCCATGCGATGGTGACCGTAAGCCTTGCAGAGAAAACATTTACGTAAACTTTTGAACGATTTACGTTCTCTGTCTTGTCTGTTTACCATATTTTGCAAGTATGTTTGGTACCCTGGGTTTTTATCGCACATCTCGTTCAAATAATGAGACATTTTACAATGAACACAATGTCTAAATTTTTCAGAGGTAGGCCTGTTTGGTTTTTGCCTACTATAGTTTTTCTCATAGTTGGCTGCTGCTACCCAGTTACTGTCAGTAGCTTCAGTGGCAAAACACTGTTTATTTGCCGTATAATAGGCCGACCCACGTCTTTCCATTTCTTCCACACTTGTGCATTCATTCTCCTGCAAGAACTTAGAAAAAGATGCTGGGATAGAAGAAATAACTTTATCTCGAATAATGAGATCTTCTAATTTATCATAATTTTTGTTAATTTTGGCTGATGAAGTCCATTTGCTGAAAATGTCTCGGACTAAACAGAGGTAGTCAGAGAACGTTTGAGTTGATTTTGGACTCAGCTTACTAAATTGTTCTCTGTACCCTGCCTCATCTAACATGAAATGTGCCATTATTTTAGATTTAATGTAATGGTACTCTTTTCTGAGGTCTTTGGGGATGGTTTCAATGACTTTAAGAGGTTCCCCAGATAGACTCCTCATATATAAAATATTCCATTCCGAAAGTGGAACTTGGTAATGTTCCATTAAAGTCTCAAAATTTTGGGTAAAGGCTGCTATGCAGTCACCCGAGGTATAGTTACGAACGATACCTTGGTATTTTTTATACTGGTTTTCTTTTTCCAGTCTTTCAGATTTCTTTGACTCTTTATTTATTGCAGTCTCGGTGTCAAGCTGTTTCATTTTTAACTGTAATTCTAGTTCTTCTCTCTTACTCTGAGCTGCTATTTCTGCTTTCTTAAGTTCACTGTCTATCTCAGCTTGTTTGGCAGCCTTTTCAATCTCTGCCTGTTTCAATGCTGTGTCTGCCTCTATTTGCTTGGCAGCTTTTTCAATCTCTGCCTGTTTTAAGGCTGTTTCTGCCTCTATCTGCTTGGCAGCTTTTTCAACTTCAGCATGTTTCAAGGCTGTTTCTGCCTCTGCTTGCTTGGCAGCTCTTTCTGCTGCTCTATCTTCGCGTTCGGCAGCTTTTTCCTGAACAAGTAGGTATTCTGCGTATTTCTTCTCACTCCATTGTGTTAATTCATCACCTTCTAACTTTAATTTTAAACCCATATCGATGAAATCAAATAACGACGACATGATGGAGAAAATCTGTCAATGTAAATCAACCACACAAAATATGTTGTAAATGGTTAGTAGAAAAACAACTTACAATTGATTTGACTATACGATGCGTGCCCACTAATGCATACGTAAAGTTAAAGTGAAGAAAAATATACTCAAGTGCCCTTGGATATGGTGACGAATGGTTGGGCAATCGGGCTAGAAAAACTGTAGGGTCGTACTTCAGAACCTCTAATGACCTCTACGGCAGGGTTATGGATGGTACGCAAAAACCTGCTTTGTTTTTGGAGAGAAATAAGTTAGCGTGTGTTTGTTGGTGTGTGCCTGCAAGTCACTAAGTGTTGATTAGGTTTGGATGGCGTCGAGTATAATTGTATGTCGTAAATTTGTCGTCAACAGTGTTTCTTTCAACAGAAGTTACACTCTTTCCAAAACTTTTTGCGTTCCACAAACTCAATACACAAAAACAATCTATCTGTATTTGAACACTCAATAACATTGATGACACATCACTTACATCAAGATGACATTCAGTAAGGACAAAGACATCAAGTTTACAAGATGGCGACAAGGTCAAAATGGCGGCAAAATCACAATGTTGACAAGGTCAAACGGTGACAATTTTCACAAATCACAAATGTTTAACACGTTTACAGGATCAAACAATATGTACTGTACATTTACTAATGATCTTAAACATATTTAGACAATGTAGTAATGGATCACACTGAGACTTTTCCGATCACATGTACATCACTATAACCTTGACAAATTTTACAAGTACAAGAATTATAGTTTTAAATAACAAAGACGAACAACACACGTCTAAATATATTAGGTTCTTAAATAAAGACGAGCAACCCACGTCCACACATGTCAGGATCTTCTATTAGGCTCGTTGGCTAACACATGTGAGACAGTACAGTATAACGTGATTCGACGTAAGACACAGCAACACAAGTTCTATGGATTTATTGCCACATTAAATACATAACGATAATTACAACAATGTACAACATATAACTCACAACCACAATACAGCTCATAGGTCTGACGCTCACGATATCAGTCGTTCAGCTCACAACCACGGAGATTCACACAAACGCCTTGCTCTCGACACACACGTCCGTTCAGTGTCCAGTCCCAGCTGGGTCTGAGATTATCACGCACACTGCCCACTGCCTCTGGTGGGGTCACGTGGCTTTGCGTGCGTCTGTCGTCAGCGCTGGTCGCGTGTCAGGTAAGAATCTCGCCAGCCGACAACTCTTGTCCGCCGGGTGCCGTAACGATGTTGCTGCGTAGCTAGGCTCTGACAGATACCAACTGTGGGCAAATCGGTGGTTTCTCTGCAGAGCTGTTAGGCTTGGTGGATAAAACTACTTCTTTTCAACCGCCCCATAGCTAGGTTTTCAAATCTAATCTTCATAGGGTGGCCTGGCAAGCTGAGGAACTTTTCTGCTTGTATTAGCGTTTTCGTATCTCTGCACTCTCTCAATGCTTGTGTCCTCCCCATCTTCTCCATTTCCACTATAGGGGTTGATCTCATCCTTCCTGTGGTGACTCTAAGTGCTTGATTTGCACCTTGTCCAGCTTTTGTAGTGTGGTTTTTTATGCAGAATACCACGCAGTTGACCCGTATTCCAGGTGTGGTCGTATGCTCTGTTGATAAACTTTGCTAAGTATTTTCCCACTGGTTCCCCATGTGGTCCCAAATAGCTTTCTCATGATGGCTATTTTCCTTCTGGCTTTTGCTACTGCTTTGTTGATGTGCTTTCTCCATGTCAGCCTGCCATCAAATGTTACTCCAAGGTATGTTGGTTCTTTATCTTCTCTTAGGGGTGTTCCATTTATCTGGATGATCCCTGCCTTTTGTTTTGGAGAGAAGGTAAATAGGGTGGTGCTGCACTTGTCAGTGTTTATGCTGACACACCATCTATTTGCCCATGCAACAAATGTATCTACAGCTCTTTGTAGCAATCTGGTGGCCACTGATGCATGTTCATTTGTGTTTCATAGAACCAGGTCATCGGAGTACATTGCCTGCTTTAATTCCATGTGGTAGATTAGCAACAAGATCATTGTCAACAACTCAGGTGTCAGGCATCATCGGATTACTTCTCCCACACCATACAAAAAATTGCAGGTCGTGTGCGAGGAAATAAATGGTACATTTTATTGCCGTTGGCTCTTTACAAGTACGTAACAGTCGCTATCAAAACACACACAAAACCACAGAATTGCCTATCACTAGTTTCCTAAAGCCTATGCTAATTTCTATCTATTTGGCTACACAAAACTCCTATCAATACTAAACGATCTGATCTCTACAAAGTCTGTCCCCTGTCTGACGATTCTCCTCGCGTGCCTACACAGCACGCGGAAGGACCTTGAGGCGTCCTCCGGCTTCCTGCGTGCTGTATCACATGGCATGCTGATCGCAGCCGTGGTATGTTGAGTGGGCACTCCAATTCTCCGTGGCTACCACGAGGCGTGACGCTGTTGTGACCAGAGTGCTAACTATCTGGTCAACGCCTCCGTGTCTCATGAGAGAACTAGTTAATAGTCCCCCATTCCACCACCTACCCTGCCCTTACCTCGGGCCACTGTATCATCTCTACTCTCCTCGAGGTTGACTACTCTTCCGGGTGGTGCTCATGTATGTTTCAGTCTTTGACAATCATTGATGAAGATTAGAAAAAGTGTGGGGGACAAGACTCCGCCCTGGGGAACACTGTGACGCAGTAGTACTTTCTTGCTCTTGAGTCCGTCTATCTCTACTCGGGCTCTTCTGTTGTGCAAGTATGCTTTCACCCATTTGTACATTCTTTCATTGACTTTGCAGTTTCTCAGTTTCTTCATCAGACCTTCTTTCCAGACTTTGTCAAAGGCTTTCTTCAGATCTATCCATGCCGCAAGCACCAGCTTCTTCTCTTGGAATGCATCCTCAATTTCTTGAGAGAGGTAGGTTGTCTGATCTTCCGTAGAGTAGCACTGCCAAAAGCCAGCCTGCTGTGGCACAAGGATGTTTTTACTTTCAGTGTACCACTGCAGTCTGTGATTGATGATGTGCACCAGTGTTTTGCAGAAACAGCCGGTGAGGCTAATTGGTCTTTAGCTAGAGGCAATGGAACTATCTTACCCTGATTTTAGGAGGGGTATCATGATTGCTTCTCTCCAGGCTTGTGGAACACTGCCTAAGGTCCAACTGTTATTGAAGATCTGCAACAGCTTTGCTTTGGCCTCTGTTCCTAGGTTCCTGATCATTTCATTGGAGATACCATCAGCTCCTGGTGACTTTCTCATTTTCAGTTTTGATATGGCTAGCTCCAGTTCGCTGATTGTGATGGGTGCCTCCAGAACCTCATGTACTATTTCCTTCTGTCCTGTATGTTGCCGTTTCTTTTGAATCTCTTGTTGTTTCTCTGGACTAATTTTTATGTTGTTATCTTATGCGAATGAGTCCGCAAAATGGTCAGCTGCTTGCTTTCTTGTTAAGATGTTTCCATCTTTATGTCGTGCAAGTTTTTAGTTTCTCCCTGTGCTCTCATTGTTAATTTGTTTTGTTAGCTTCCACAATTTCCTTGTGCCTCTTTCAAAGTTCAGAGACTCCGTTTTCTCCTGCCAACTTTTCTGTCTGGCCTGCAGCTTGGCCCTTTGAAATTTGGCTTTTTCGTGCTGGAATTTATTGTGGTGCTCTTGGCTGGGTGTAGCCTCTGCTTGCTTTCTACACACTTCCACATCATTATGCAACTGTTCCAGTTCACTACTCCAGTAGGATTTATATTGTTTACGGGCTCCTCTTGGTACTGTTTCTCGCGCTGCCTGTAGTATGCATTTCCCAAACTCTTCAACTACTTTATTTATGTCTTTCTCAGTGTTCAGGTTTCTAACCAGTATGCTGGTGCAATACTTGTAAATTGCCCAGTCTGCTTTCTTATAGTTCCACCTCAAGAGGGTGCTGCTTTCACTTACAAGCTCATTTTCTACAGTTAGAAAGACTGGCCGATGGTCACTGCCGCCAAGTTGTTTCCCAACAATTTGTGTAATGTTCCACTCCAGGTCTGGTGAGTGAAAAGCCAGGTCAGGTGTAGTTGTAGTGTGCCATGATCTTGAGTAGAAAGTATGTGGGTTGGATGGCTTGTTAATCAAGATAAATCTAGACATAGAGAGGACAAGGGGCAGAATAGAGATAGTGACATATAGGACATAGATAGGACATCTGCAGGGTAGCAGATAAAGTAGAGATCAGAACACAAGTCAGGACATAGAATGGTCATAAGACAGGACATCTACAGGACAGTAGATAAACAGGAGACAGGACTTAGGTGGGGACACAGATGTGTCATAACCAGGTCACCGACAGGACCCAACCGGAGGATAGGAGGGGACGTCAGTTCACGGGATACCACCCTGAACGGACTAGACGTCAGTACAATCCAGCTCAGCACAGACTGCTGTACTACAAGACTGGTAGGACAGCACGGGGTGTGACAGACAGCACAGGGTTTTACGTACAGCACGGGATTTAGTGCAACAAAGCCAGCCAACGAGTTGGAAAGGGTCAGATGGGACTCGACAGTTTTCAGAGGAGGATACTTGTGAATTTCCGAGTGCAAATGCTTAGTTTGCGAGGGCGCTAGTTGGAGATAGCGAGTGTAGAGTTTGAGCAATTGACTGTGTGTGATTATTGTAGATAAGGCGGCATTTGTATATTTTTTCAGACAGCCACCGCCTGGGTATAATGTGTAAATATCTCAGGTTCGCCTGAAATAAAAGACGTGATGTACCATCTACACAACGGATGTTTCTTTGGGTGTGGATGAAGAAGCGAGAGTGCCTGGGTGTGATACAAGATGTTGACAACCAGCCTAGATCATCCATCAGTCTATATCATCAGGAACTTAGATCATACATCAGCTTAGATCATACATTGGCTTAGATCATATGGAGGCGGTCAGTGCAGCTTTCCGCTGGATGGAGAATACGACACACACACACATCGTGATTGTAACTGACTCAGAAAGCATGCTGAGTAGGGTGAGGACAGGCAAGCTTCGTGCAGAGTGGCTTGCTTCGCTTCGGAAGTCACGGTTGACAAGCATATTCTGGATCTTTTCTCTGGGGAATGCTGGTGTGCTGGGGAATGAACAGGCGGACAGATTGGCTGGCTCTGCAAAACTTGGTGGAGTATTGATGCATGACAAGGCAGACGTGGTTGCGGCCTTGTGGGAGCACGTGTACACTTCGGAGGAGTAAATGGATGAACCCATGGTCTGGCAAGAATGCGACAGCGAAGGGTGACGAGGGGATCTGGCCGACGATCGATGCTCAGAGGAAAGGTGAGATGGACATATAATCAGATTACTACTGGTACTATTAGTGTTGGAACTCTTCGCTGGCTGCTGGGGATGGGGATGGAGCGCTTATAGGAATGCCCTGAATGCTGTGATGTCGGTTCAATCAATCAATCAATAAATCATTGGGATGAATGAGGTGTTATTTTAGAGCACTACATGCCAAGAGGGAAAGCTGTCACCAGTGATACATATACAGATCTTCTCAGGAATCATCTTCGACCCGCAATCACATTCAAATGGCATGGATTTCTGAGTAAAGATGTCCTTTTGCAACATGACAAATGCTCGACCCCCATCCTGCCTGTGCAACAGTTAAACCCATCGAAGACCTCCACTTTCAGTGTGTACCTCATCCCCCGTACTTGCCAAACCTAGGCCCAAGTGATTTCCATCTGTTTGGACAACTCAAAGAGAAATTGGTAGGGTGACCAAAACGTGGGTTAGCTTGAGAAAAGCTCAAGACAAGAATTGTCATTCCAAATCGGACAGAAAGAACCCTTCATTCAGGCAAGAGACAGCTTAGTGACAAATCATCCAGCTTAGTGACAAATCATCCAGCTTAGTGACAAGTCATCCAGCTTAGTGACAAGTCATCCAGCTTAGTGACAAGTCATCCAGCTTAGTGACAAATCATCCAGCTTAGTGACAAATCATCCAGCTTAGTGACAAGTCATCCAGCTTAGTGGCAAGTCATCCAGCTTAGTGACAAGTCATCCAGCTTAGTGACAAGTCATACAGCTTAGTGACAAGTCATCCAGCTTAGTGACAAGTCATCCAGCTTAGTGACAAGTCATCCAGCTTAGTGGCAGGTCATCCAGCTTAGTGACAAGTCATCCAGCTTAGTGACAAGTCATACAGCTTAGTGACAAATCATCCAGCTTAATGGCAAGTCATCCAGCTTAGTGACAAGTCATCCAGCTTAGTGACAAGTCATCCAGCTTAGTGACAAGTCATCCAGCTTAGTGACAAGTCATACAGCTTAGTGACAAATCATCCAGCTTAGTGACAAGTCATCCAGCTTAGTGACAAATCATCCAGCTTAGTGACAAGTCATCCAGCTTAGTGACAAGTCATACAGCTTAGTGACAAGTCATACAGCTTAGTGACAAGTCATACAGCTTAGTGACAAGTCATACAGCTTAGTGACAAGTCATACAGCTTAGTGACAAGTCATACATGAGCTTATACCATACATCAGCTTAGATCATACATTAGCTTGGATTATTCTTCTTCTTCTTCTTCGTTCATCCAGAGTTTTTTTTCCGGATGTGATTGCGTTGTGCCTGTTTACAGCAGAGCTGCGTTCTTGCGCCGTTAGGCCGACACATCTGACTTCTGCGGGCATTTGTTGACCGGGTTAACCTTCCCGGGGCTTGGATTATTCAACAGCATGGATCATAGGAACAAGAGATCACATTCTCAATATGTGTTTAATAATAGAGAAGTGCAGAGAATTTAATGTAAACCTATTCTCATGTGTTGTGGATTATTCAAAAGCATTTGACTGTGTACAACATCAGAAACTTTGGGAAATCATGAGGAATATTGGCTTTCCACTACATGTAATGCAACCCAAGGACTTGAAAACATTCATTTTCATCACACTACTGAAGAAGCCAAGAGCTGTTGAGTGTGAGGATTGCAGAACTATTAGCTTAATGAGCCACATAACTAAGATACTAATCAAAGTCATACAAGAAAGAATTCAACATAAAATAGATGAGGAAGTAGCTGAAGAACAATCTGGGTTCCGCAAAAACAGCGGCACCAGAGAAGCAATAATCTGTTTGAGGATGTTAATTGAAAACTATATAGAAGTTCAAAAAAGTATATATGTTTGTTTTATAGACTACAAGAAAGCTTTTGATAAAGTACAACATGAGCAACTAATTACGTGCCTTCAAGATATAGGAGTAGACGGAAAGGACATCAGACTTATTAGTAACTTGTACTGGGAACAAGTGGCGTCTATTAGATGCTGTAATAATTATTCGTCACCTATAGAGATAAAAAGAGAAGTGTGGCAGGCATGTGTACTGTCCCCAAGCCTCTTCAACCTATACACAGAAAGAACTTTTAAACAAGTTGAAATGCCTGGTCTAAGCATAAATGGAAGAATCATAAACAATCTTAATATGATGATACCGTGTTACTAGCAGAAAGTGAGCAAGAGTTGCAAGACCTAGCGGAAGAAGTAAACAGGCACAGTGCAGAATGTGGCTTAGATATTAACATCCAAAAAACACAAACTACGATAATTAGCAGTGAAAAGGAAAGTTCATCAATGAAAATCACAGTAAACGGGCAGATACTAGAACAAGTAACAAGTTTCTCTTATCTTGGACATATAATAACAGATGATGGTAGAAGTGAAATGGAAATCAAAAAGAGAATAGGAATAGCCAGAAATGCTGTCAATGGCATGATATCAATATTAACATCTAAAGAGATTAATAACGCATTAAAAATGAGAATTGTCAAATGCTACATATATTCAATGCTACTGTATGGCTTGGAAGCCTGGACATTGAACAAGCAACTAGAAAGTCGCATAGAAGCCCTGGAGATGTGGATATACAGACGAATAGGTCGAAATTCATGGAAACAAAAACAATCAAATGCAGAGGTTCTAGAAAAACTTGGAATGAAGAGAGAGTTGAAAGAAATAAAGAGGAGACAAGTGAAATATTTTGGCCACGTTAAAAGACATGATACTCTTATAAAAACCATACTGGAAGGCAAGGTTGAGGGCAAGCGAGCAAGAGGTAGACAACGATACAAGTGGGAGGATAACATCAAGAGATGGACGAACATCAGCCTGACAGAATGTACAGTCAAGGCAAGAGACAGACAGTGTTGGAGATCCATTGCAGCCAACCTTCATTGCAGAGACGGCACCTGATTGATTGATTGAATACAACTCATAAGAATGCTCTATCTAGAAAACAAGCAGTGGTTAGAATAGATGGCGAGACATCAGATTGGTTTGACATCAAGCAAAGTCTGTCAGGGATGTGGACTGTTCCCCTATTTGTTTAACCTGTACGCCAAAAATATAATGAGAAATGTAACAGATGATATAAACAGGGAGCTATATGATGCCCTAAATATCGGTGGTCATGACATACCAGAGATTCGGTATGCTGATAATCTGTATTGCTATCCACAACACAGACTGGTATAGAAAACCTAATAGCCTCAACCAAATTGAATAGTGAAAATCACAACTTATATCTTAACATAGCAAAAACAAAGATAATGCATACAGATAAAACTACTATGGAGAAAGAAATATATGATAATGAGGAAAAATTGGAGGTGGTGGACAATTTTGAATATCTTGGGTCATTGATTACCAATAACGGTGACACAATGAAAGAAATTAAACAGTGACTATCAATTGCTCTTCAAAGACTAAAACAACTGAATAAATTATGGAGTGGGACAGACAGAATGACAAAAATTAGATTTTTAAGAGCATGCATCTTTTCCATTGCAACATACGCCTGTTAGACCTGGACACTTACTAAACAAGCTGAACAGCACATAGATGGCTTTGAATATAAATGTTATGGACGGGTTCTAAGAATATCTTGGGTAAAGAAAAGAACAAATGCATCCATACTTCAAGAGCTGAATATTGAAGAAGGTTGGCTATTAAAGACGATAAAACAAACAAAAATTGAAATATTTTGGTCACTTGAAACGTCACGAAAGTTTGGAGAGAACAATAATGGAGGGGTATATGCCTGGAAAGAGAGGAAGAGGAAGACCAAAGAGAAGATGGGTTCAGGTTGTGGTGGATGATCTCCAGATGGGTGTATCGGATGTTGGACATCTTGCTTATAATCGAGAGGTTTTCCGGAAGGTTATGGGAGCGAGGTTCTGCAAAGGACATGCTACTGAATGAATGAATGAATGAATGAATTATATATCAGCTTACATCATACATCAGCCTAATCAGAATTTAATTTAGATCATACATCAGCCTAGATCATACATCAGCTTACGTCATACATCAGCTAAGAACATACATCACATTACATCATACATCAGCCTAGATCATACATCAGCTTATGTCATACATCAGTCTATATCATACATCAGCTTAGATCATACATCATCCTAGATCATACAACAGCTTATATCATCATGAACTCAGATCATACAACAGCTTATATCATCATGAACTCAGATCATACAACAGCTTATATCATCATGAACTTAGATCATACAACAGCTTATATCATCATGAACTGAGATCATATGTCAAAGACTGAGGTATAGAAGACCACCCTGAATGAGTGGTCTACCTCAAGATAGAAGACCACCCTGAAGGAGTGGTCTACCTCAAGTAGATTAGAGGTAATCCCGTGCCCCTACATGAGGGCAGGGTAGGTGATAGGGAGGGGAACTATTAACTAGTTCTCTCATGAGACACGGAAGTGTCAACCACAGAGAGTAAGCACTCTGATCACGGCAGAATCACGCCTACGTGATAGCCTCGGAGAAGTGGAATCCCACCCAAGAGTAAACGGCTACTCTAGACGTGCTGAGTGTGGCAGCACGCAAAAAGCCGAAGGACGCACAAGGTCCTTCCGCGTGGTGTGTAGCCATGCGAGTAGACTAGTCAGACGGGGACTGACTTTCATAGTGAGCGCATCGATTAGTGTCGATGCGCGTTTCCTTAGCCAAATAGATAGAGTTAGCTGTAGGGTTAGGATATTGACGGGTTAGGATATTGACTAGATAGGGAATTCTGTGTCTTTATGTGTGATTTAATAGCGACCGTTTTTGTGCAGTAATCTAGTGTAAAGAGCCAGAGACAATAAAATGCATTATCCATACCTCTCGTACGACTTGCAATATTTTTGTGTGGTACGGGAGAAGTTGATCCTGTAATGCCTGACGCATTGGTTGCTGACAGGCTAGGATTAAAGTGGTGTCAGAAGTGTGGCTTGGAAAATTGTTCAAGCTAAAACACTCACCCACGGCTCTGAAATAGTATTATTGTTATTTAATCACGGGTTTTAATTTGTGTTAGTGTGATAATGACGTGTGCAGACTAGGTCGAGTTGCGAGCTGTGCTGTGCCTATCGTGACCAAATAATATTTATGTGTGCTTAATGAAATATTTTGTGCATATAATCATGTGTTCTTCTAAGTTGTAAGTATTGATATTATTATTTTCTATCATTTATTTATGTAATAACTTATTTGTTTATGAATAGTTGTCAAATATGATTCATGGCGGAGCGATACACAAAACAAAATGAGCCGAGAACATTATTGATTTTCCAATCTAAAAATAGCGCTGCGCCTCTGATGTATTGCGACTGACAAACAGCTGTGTTACGCCATTGGCAATCGGCGACAGATTGTTGATAAAGTGCAAAGCGGCTGCCCGCCTGAATCATTGACTTATACCAAACATTATTTGTTCAAATACGTTATTTATTGAATATATTTATTTATTTAAACATTATTATTACCTTTATATTTATTCCAAAGCATTTATTTAATTATTTATATACCTATTTTATTTTGTTACCGTCACGATGGCACTACTTTTGCTATGCAAATAAAACTTGGCCTGCACAACACTTCCATAGATTCAACTAGAATAGGAAAGCAAGGCATACGACGTTAGATTGAAGACAGGACATTGACATTTAATATTAATTAGACTACATTGTACTGTTCTGGGGCATGTGATGTGATTGTACCAAATTGTCTAAAGTCATATATCATTTACAAGTTGTTAATTGTTACTCCGGCTCCATGTCCGAGGGGTTAGCAGCTTTCTCCGCTAACCCTGAATACTCTCGTCACGTGACGCGACAAGAATTAGCAGTGGTTCGAATCGCAAAAGTGACTTATGAGAGTATGGAGCCAGTCGCTCAGAAAGTCGTGGCGTGCTGATGAGCGTAATCTAGCCTAGAAATCAACATAAAGCTGAAAGATGCTGGTGTTGACCGCAATATCCTGAAACAGGATGGAAAAGCGAAAAAAAAATTGTCACTGCTCCTGTAAACCAGGCAGAACAACAGCTGTTTGGAAGAAGAGCACAAGGTGTATTGCATAGTGCCTAACAATTTGACCTGAGGTGCCAAACGATTGTACCTGATTGATCTGGATTGTGAAGATGAGTATACCCAAACTATTTTCAATGCAATATGATTAATAATGCATCTCTTTTTCAGGGTGTGATCTATTAGAATATTTTTTTTTGTGTCATCCATTTTTCAGGGTGTAATCTAAAAATATATCGGTTGTACACAGGGAGTTAAATTACTTCATATTTCTAATATAAATAAGTGAGTAAATAGTGAAGTGCCTGTCAACGCTAGCTAATAACCCAACAACATGGCAACTTTAGCTGATTTCATAAAAGCAGGCAAAGATTTACAATACACAGGAAAGGAGCTAGAGCAATATGCTGACCAAAAATTTAAGGAAGCAAAAGATGCTGAGAGAGATGAACGTGCACGAGATAGACAACAGCAGAAGGAAAAGGAAGAACGGGATAGACAACAGCAGAAGGAAAAGGAAGAACGGGATAGACAACATCAGAAGGAGATTGCAGAACTAGCTGAGATAACAAAACAGAAGCAGTTAGAACATGATAAGGAGATCAAAAACAAAAAGAACTAGAATTAAAGCAAAAGCAACTAGATCAGGAGAAAGAACTAAAGCAAAAGACATTAGATCAGGAGAAAGAACTAAAGCAAAAAGAGATAGATGAAATGGCAAGAGTTAAGGAAAAACAAATACAAGTGGAATCAGAGACACAGTTAAAGATGAAAGGGATGGGTGTAGATTCACACGTAGAGATCTCCGCTACTAAACTAAAGAGTCAGCAGGAAGAAAATAAGTTTAATAAGTATAAAAACATTATTAAACAATTCTGTAAAGAAGACTCCATATTAGCCTGGACAGAAAATGTCGAATATCAGTTTAAGTACCACCAAGTACCAATCGAGATGTGGGCTACGATTTATATGAAGAACCTTAGTGGTGAGCCCCTTAAAGTGATAGAATCAATACCAACTCAGCTTGGGTCTAACTATCAGTACATCCATGATAGGATAATGCAACATTTCCTACTTGATGCCCCTGGGTATCAAGTACAGTTTTCCAACCTGAAACCAAAACCCAGTGAGACTTTCATTGATTACGTCTCAAATGTCCAGAGCGTACTAAATAGATGGCTTAATGCTGCAAACATAGGAAAAGATTTCGAAAAACTTAAAAATTTAATAGCCATGGATAAAGTCATATCCACAATACCATCTCCTTTCGCTAAATTTCTTCAGCAGTCAGACATTGGGACCATAGAACAATTTGGAAAAAAAAGGCTCAGCTTATTTTTCCTCCAATAGGGAGATTTTTAAAACATCTAATAGCGACTCCGAAATAGTTTCTTTTGTTAAGGACCAACCTAAAAGCTATCGGAGTAGTAAAAAACCCTTTCAGAGAGTCGACAAAATAGACAAAAAATTACCCAAATGTGTTTATTGCCAACTTTTTCATGATACTTATTCTATGTGTGATAAATCGCCTAACTATCCGGCACATCTTGAAAATGTCATTAAGAAGCAACAAAACAAGAGAACTGCATAAGGCGTGCAGTCAAATGCTTCTTCTGTTCTAGCTACGGCCATTATTCCAGTAAGTGCCTGGGCCGCCAACGTATGAAAGCCAACAATGCAGTGTTTATTGATACATCATCTGATAGTGAGAGTGAGACTGGCTATGAAGTTGAGAATGAATTACCTGTTAACCAAGCTGAAAATGTGTGTTCTGTAAATGATGTATTGAGCTTTGACAGTTGTGAACGATGTCACCAATTCCATACAGACGGAAAATTAGAATGTGGACATATTGTAACATCCTCCTTTGAGAATGCAAACGCAGCTGTAGCCTCCAGAGGCAATCTATTGTTTCACTCTGCATTGGTCAATGATAAGCCATGCCGATGTTTGCTTGACAGTGGGAGCTCTATTATTGGTGTTAAAAAGGAACTTATTAATCCAAAGGATTATACTGGTGACTCTGTAAAATGCCGTACTTTTTCTGGTAATATAGAAACCTATCCTCTGGCAAGAGTCCGTATAAATACCCCGTTCCTGTCTGGTACCTTTACATGTGCAATATTAGACAACCCTTGTAGTGATTTAATTCTTGGGTGTCTACCCCAGCTAAAGCACTGTACAGATGAAGAAATATCTGTCTGGGAGGAGAAGAATGGATTCACTCCAGTGAGCAGTTCAGATATCCTCGAACATCACAGTCCTAACAAAAGTGCTAGACCCATAATACTTGAAATTGATCAAGACGTAATGGTGCTATTACCAGACAAGCATAATAAAATGGTAACTTCATGGCAAGGGCCTTTCAAGGTGATACAAAAACTTTCAGATGTCGAGTATGAAATATCGATAAACAGACACTTAGAGATATTTCATATCAACATGTTGAAACCTTATTGTTCAGGACAAGAGACAGAATTAGAGACAGATGAACACAATGCGTCCACACCTATTGATGAGACGACGGACATACACAACGCAACTACACTAGTTAGCGAGACTGGCAAATCCGACGATATCCATACACCTAGTGAGCTTACAGAATACGCACTTAGCACCACAACTGTACTGAATCAGGTAGACGACGACGGAATGGAACTACCTGTTCCAATTGTTGACAAGACTGCGACATTAGATTCTATACGGTTAGAACAGGGACTAACAGACGAGCAACGACGACAGATGATAGAGTTAGTAACGGAATATAAGGACATATTTTCCGACATTCCAGGTAGGACGGACAGAATCGAACACTCCATCCTTCTTTCGGACTCAAAGCCTATTAAATGTAGGCCGTACTCTATCCCACTCAGCTATAGAGAAAGTCTAAATAAGGAAATTCTTAATTTAGAAGCTAGTGGGATCATTCAGAAATCTACATCTGAGTACTCCTTTCCAATCGTCTTAGTCAATAAAAAAGACTCCACAATTCGTCTTTGTGTGGACTATAGAAAACTTAACAACGTCACTAAGATCGACGCAGAACCAATTCCTTCCTGCGAAGATCTTATTCTTGACATGTCCACCTTCAACATCTTTTCTAAATTAGATCTTACTAAGGGATATTGGCAGGTCCCTATGCAGACTCAATCCATCCATCTTACTGCTTTCTCAACACCTATAGGACTCTACGAGTGGCGTTTTCTTCCTTTCGGACTTCGAAACGCTCCTGCCACTTTCGTACGCTTAACTAGAGATTTACTTCATGGAGTGACGAATACAGTGACGTATATAGATGATATATGTGTCCATACAGATGACTGGACAACACACTTACTGAAACTCAGACATGTCTTTGATAGGTTGCGACTCTTCGGTCTCACTGTCAAACCGAGCAAAGTCGAATTGGGTCTACAAGAAATTGATTTTTTGGGTCATGTCATTTCAGAAGGACAACTAAAAACTGACAATAGAATTATTACTAAAATTATGAACCTGACCATGCCTACAACAAAAAAGCAGGTCAGGAGTCTTTTGGGTTTAGTGAATTATTATAGTAAGTTCATACCGTACTTAGCTGAAATTACAAGTGTATTTTCAAATGTGTTAAAAGCATCTGTAAAATTAGATGTCAAAGATGCATTATTAATTTCTGCATTGTCAAAATTGAAAATCCTGTTTAGTAATGTACCAATCCTCCGCTTGCCTAATCCTAGGCTCGTTTATCATCTTAGGACAGATGCCAGCAGGATCTCCATCGCTGCAGTACTAGGCCAGTTTTATGATTGCATCTTCCATCCAATTTGCTACGTGAGCCGCAAGATCACACCTGCTGAGTCCAGATATTCCATATCAGAGTTGGAAGCCCTAAGCGTCATCTATGCGGTGAGAAAGTTGCATCGAATTCTGGCGGGTGTTCACTTTGTGGTCCAGACTGACAACTCCCCGATCACGGTCATACAAAGTGGGGTACATCGCAACGACCGCATCTACAGGTGGTCATTGATATTACAGAATTATACGTTTAGTATAGAACATATTAAGGGTAGGGATAACATTCTTGCAGATACCCTGAGTCGACCATCTGAGGTAGAAATACCTGATATTCCACATGAGTAGGTAGTGCAAGAAAGGTTAATTAGTACTCTTAGAAGATCCTGTGTAAAATATCCTATTTATTACATAGACATGATTTTCAGGACTGTGTACTAAGAACATTGAACTACCATGTGTCCGTAGACAGCAAAATAAGAACTATGCTCCAGGAACAAGTGTATCACCGTGTGTACATAGACAGCTCGTTACTTACTATGCTCCATTTGTGTTCCGGTGAATCACCTGTGTTAATCATGGAAGAACAGTGTCAGAACATTGCATAAATAACAGACACGAATTTACTGGTCTATGGTACTTGCGGAATCTACGAGTGAATTAATACCCATAGGACACAAGTATGACTGTGTAGTGTATTTAGTATACCCAGGATAATTATGTATATATAAACTATGCCAACGAAAGCAATTTCTGAACACTATGGCAACCAATAACCTGAGGTAAATAGATACCATGTACATATACCTAATATTGTGATATGTATGATAACAGTTTTAATATAGTGATAAATTATAGTCAGATTAGTTACTTTAAGATAGATTATAATAGATTTAGGGAATATAAATAGATTTTTTTAGTTTAAATAAATCTTTAATTTAACCACTTACATAGGATAAAATTACATTAGGATAACACTTACACTTAATAACAACTAATTAAAAAACTAGAATAAAAAGTTTAGATAGTACCAGTATCATTTAGCGTAGATAGGAATAACACCATTTAGTTCATTTCATTTCACTTTATTTTATTCCATCTTAATCAACACTTCAACAACGCCATCATTTAATGTAGTTTACACCTTATAGGATAAAAGTATACAAATAACATACATAAATTACGCCATTTAGAATAAATATATCAATCATATATTTTTTTTGCATTAAAACATTATTTAGAATTTTGTTACATTTCACATCACCCATTTCAGAAAGATACATAACTCATCTCACATCATTTTCATTTTTTTTTCTTACCATTGGCACCTTGCCGTCTTGACAGACGATAGTTTGTGCTTTAAAAAGGCATAATAACTTTTAACTATGGCGGTAGCGAGTGTGACTGATAAGGCCAATTTGCGCTGTAAATGTCCGTTCACAGTGGGTGCATGTGAACACGTGGTCATTTCCACCATCATGCACCATCTTACGTCTCAAACGCTTGGTGTGTGACTTTTCTGCAATAATTTTCTCCTTTGACTTTATTCCATTTCTGATATTTGCCCTCCATGCAACACGTTCAGCGGCGACTTGCTCCCAATGTGCATTATCAATGCCTGTATCAATCATGTCCCGCTTACACACATCTTTGTATCGTAGTAGAGGCCGACCCTGAGATCTCTTACCCATCTGTAATTCACCAAAAAAGATATCCTTTGGTATTCTACCATCATCCATCCTCCTAAGATGTCCTATCCATCTAAGTCTACGAAGACTGAGCATGGAATAAACTGTCACACAACCTAATCTTTCCAATACTTCAGTATTTGTGATTTTGTCTTGCCACTTAATACCAAGAATTCTTCGCAGACACCGCATATGAAAGCTATTTAAGTTGTTCTCTTGGTGTGAGTAAGTTGTCCAGGTTTCACTGCCATAGAGAAGAGTACTAAGGACACAGGCTTGATAGACAAGGACTTTTGTTTTGGCAGTAAGCTTCCTGTTCTCCCAGACTCTTTGTCTTAACCTGTTCATTGTTGTTGCTGCCTTACCAATCCGGATGTTGATTTCCTGATCTAGGGATAATTTGCTATTTACCACTGATCCTAGATATGTAAAATGGTCTACTATCTCTAGTTCGGCGTCGTCAATAAAGATTGATGGTACCCCATGTGCACCTTGTGACATAATCTGTGTCTTTTTTTTGCTAATTGTTAAACCAAATTCACAACAAGCATTGGAGAATGCAGATAGTAGACATTGCAATTCTTCCTCAGAGTGGGTCGTAACTGCAGCATCATCTGCAAAAAGCAACTCTCTGATCAGTACCCTCCTAATTTTGGTCTTAGCCTTCAATCTCTGAGCATTGTAGAGGCCGCCATCCGAGCGTGAGTGAATGTATATACCACCATCCTGATCATGAAATGCATATTTCAGTAGAAGTGAAAAGTATATTCCAAAGAGGGTGGGAGCTAGTACACAACCTTGCTTAACTCCACTCTTGATTTCAAATTCTTCAGAAGTTGCACCATCAAACTTGATTATACCCTTCATGCCTGTGTGGAACGATTCCACAATGGACAGAAGAGTTGGTGGGCAGCCAATCTTCTTTAGTGCCTTGAACAGACCCTCACGACTGACCAAATCAAATGCTTTTGTGAGGTCAATGAAGGCAATAAACAGTGGTTGATTCTGTTCACGGCATTTTTCTTGCATTTGTCGCAATGAGAATATCATATCAGTGGTAGACCGGTTCTGTCGAAAGCCACACTGTGATTCGGGGTAGACTTGATCTCCTAGGACTTGAAGTCTGCGCAGAACAATTCTGGCAAATACTTTTCCAACAATACACAGAAGTGAGATACCCCTATAGTTGTTGCAGTCGCTCCGATCGCCCTTGTTCTTGTACAGTGTTATGATGCTTGAATCTTTGAAATCCTGTGGGACTTGTCCTTCTCGCCAGCATAGCTCTATTAGCTGGTGGATCTGTATAGTGAGTGTTTCTTGCCCACTCCTGATAACCTCTATTGGAATCCCATCCTTACCTGGAGCCTTGCCAGATGCAAGTTCATTTATAGCACACTTAACTTCTGTTATGGTGGGAAGTGTGTCCAGGTGGTCAAGAGTTGGTAGAGCCTCTATGGCATTGAGGGCATCATCCGCTAGTTTGGTCTCACTTGAGTAAAGCTCCAAATAGTGCTCTACCCATCTGTCCATCTGCTGTTTCTTATCAGTGATGATTTCTCCAGTCAAGGTTTTCAATGGTGCACTTCTTTTGATCACTGGACCGCAGGCTTTCTTTATTCCTTCATACATGCTTCTTATGTCTCCCTTATCACTTGCGATTTGAATGGACTCACATAACTTGATCCAATAATCATTTGCACACTGCCTGGCAGCCTTTTGCACATCCTTCCTAGCTTGCCTAAGCTCACTCAGAGTGTTACGCGTTGGTCTTTCCTTGTTTCTTAAGAGAGCTTTCTTCTTCTTATCAATCAAGGGCTGCAGAGTCTCGCTGTTGGCCGCAAACCAGTCCTGCCTCTTATGATCCACAGTGCCGTAAACCCCTACGGCAGTTTTATAAAGAGTTTCCTTAGGTTAGGTTAGTCGACAGATCATCCTCGTTGCACATCGAACCATTCAGTCCATAAGTGCTCGGATCCCCTCCTCAGCAAATCCCGCAGCGTGTAGCGGCTAACGACGCCAGTTCTGTGTTGGTTTATCAATCTTCTTTGGCTTCCTGCGTAGTGTTCTTGTTTGGCCACCCCTCTTTTAATTTTCTGCTCCCGCAGTCTGGCCATTGTTGTAGATTCACAGTCATCACTTGGTTCTCGCAAAAGTCTCACTTCTCGTAGAGCATTCAGAATGTCAGCCTGGTCCATGGCGCGTCCGCCCTCCACAGTAGCCTCACCTGCGAGCTTGTCAGCCCGCTCATTTCCTTGTACTCCCGCATGACCTGGCACGAAGATGAAACTAATCTTTGCCAGCCGAGACCGCTTCAGAGGCAGCAACCACTCTCTTCGGATCGACCCCTCCTCTATCCTCTTGATCATGTTCATTGAGTCGCTAAGGAAACAAGCCCTAGTGAATGTCTGTGTCTCGAGCCATGTTATTGCTTTACTTACTGCCATGACTTCCATGGTCAGGCTACTTGTGGTTTCAGTGAAAGCACCAGAGTCCTCCTTCACAATTCTCCCTCCGGCCCGAGCTGTAAAGGCCCATGAGCTTCTCACATGTCGGACGACCGACCCATCTGTGTAGATGACCGCGTCACCGTCTAGCGAAATCTTGAAAATCAACACTTGTACTTCAGCCACCATAGCAGCCGGATTTTCTTTTCTGCATTTTCTATCTAGTTGGATGCACACTGAAAAGGATGTGCAGAAGTCTGTTGGCATTTGCACCCACTCTTCGCCAGGTTCTAAGTCCTCAAGTGAACACACCTGTTGAAGAATGTCTTCGGCTTGACCCATCCACGACCGTCCTCTTTTTAACCTGCTGCCCTTCACCTTCCTAATTTCACTATGCAGTGGATGTTGTGTGTTTGCGTTAATTCTGAGGTAGGCGCGTGCCCTGCAAACTTGTATTCTCTCTTCAATGGTTGGAAAATCAAGAAGGTAGCGCATCGCCCTGCATGCTGTATCTCTTGTACATCCAAGAATAATGCGCATTGCTTCATTCTGTATCCTTTCCATCCTTTCTATCTGCTTATGGCTGAGAGTCAGGATTGCCATTGCATACTCCAAAACAGACATGACCAGCCCCTCGTACAGAAGACATAGATGGCGCTGCTCACAGTTTGCTGCCGCCATCACCCGCATCGCTGCCAAACCCCGCTTGGCCTTTGTTATCACCTGGTCTATGTGCACATTATAAGCAAGGCTTCGATCAAACCGTATCCCCAGGTAATTCATTGCCTGCGTTCTTTCCACCGTCTCTGAACACAGCATTACAGTTGGTGTTGGATTGTTGACAATATGATTATTCAACGAGAACCAAGTCACTGTTGCCTTTGTTGGGTTGACCATTGCCCCAGCTTCATCACACCAAGTACTTATGCGATTGAGTTCGGTTTGTAGTTCCACAGCTACCTCCTCTCTATCCTTACCCTGACGATACACTAAAACATCATCGGCATACGACAATGTCCTGCCAGGTCCAGTGATCTGCTCACTGGTGATTCTCACTGTATAGGCGTTGAACAGTACCGGAGATAATGGCGATCCCTGTGGTAGGCCAGGATATATTGTTGTTGGTTCCGAAGTCCAACTGCCACATCTAAAAACTACTTTCCGTTGGTAGAGGGCTGCAGCGATCCAACTAAGGAGGAATGGACTTACGTTTAGTTCAAGAAGCTGAAACATTAAAAAATCCAGTGGTACTCTGTTGTATGCGTCCTCAAGATCAATCGCTGCAGCAACGGTTTCAGTGCCTGCGTGGAAACCTTCATAGACATCCTGGGCAAAGACTGCTGCATTGGTCCAGGTTTCTCTTTTTGGACGGTACCCACCCAGGGTAGGTGGGAAAACACCTTGCCTCTCTAGTTGGCTTGATATTTTCCTGGCAATTACCTTCTCCAGCAGCTTGCCTATTGTATTCTGCATGGTTATAATTCGATATCCCTGAATTTTTTTGTGGTCTTTGTCAGGCTTCGGCAAGGGAATCAGATAGCTGTGTAACCATTCCTCCTTGATGCTAGCACTCCCTATACTGTTGTTATACATGTCTGCTAGTTTCTCTAGCTCATTGTCGGTACACCTATTTATGTCGTCGTATCTTATGCCATCAGGACCTGGAGCACTGTTTTTTGATCGTCGAAGCACAGCCTTGATTTCTTTCACTGTCACTGTGTCTTCCTCCGAAGTGTTCTGGGCCTTGCATCTGTCTGAGGTGACCTCCTTGGCCAGATTTCGGCCTCCCATGTCTGTCTGGTTGCCCTGCTCAAGGTAGCGTTCAAAGAGGGCTTTGCCCTTGTCCTCATCAGTCCTCTGCCAGGTGAGGTCAGCACCTTGGAAGTCTGAAATGCTCTTATTCTTGACTACACCACTCATGCTTTTATGTAGTCGCCAGAACAATTTCAGTGACTTGTCTGTGCTTACTCTTTGACACACCTCTGCCCATTTTTCGCTTTTAACCACCTTGACCAGTTGTTTGAAATAGCTTAGAGTTTCCTTAATTTGACCCCACTTTTCATTTACTGTACAATTTTCTGGTGTATCAGTGAAAGCGTCTTCAAGTTGCTGTTGAAACTGAAAGCACTTTTCAGGATCATGAGTGTTAATAATATTAATCCTGAGGCTAGATTTGTGTTTAGCTGTAGATTCTCTTTGGTCTCAGTCTAACCCTTGCAACAACCAAAGAATGATCCGTATCACAGTCAGCACTGTGGTAACTACGAGTCCAGTTAAGACCAGGGATGGAGTTATTGCCTCTCCATAGCACAAAGCCTGGGCTAAAATATAGAGATCATGTGTTGCCCATGCAGCATGATCCCTCTCTCGGCCTGCCTAGTTTACTCCAGAGGAAAGGTAACACCCCTACATCTGGAACAAGACAAGCTGCAGAAGCTGCCGGATCAGCAAAGCAATGCTCTAACTGTCTGCCTGTCGGAGCTTCGATCCTAGACCAGTCGCCAACCAAGGCTTAGGGCCTGGTCTGCCCTGCCATGACATTTTGTCTTTAGCTTGCATTTCCTCGCACCAGGGTAAGGCTTGTACCCTCCCAATTGCGCTCTTCCGCCCGAAGCCGTTGGCACAGTGTGGGGTGTCGGGTTTGGTAAGCGCCGCCCAACGTTCAGCGCTAACAGAAACCAGGTAGTACCGTCTACTGTTATACGGTAGCTCAGTCATATCTGACTAAGACCTGACACTGTTTTTTTCTTATATAGTTAGATTACATCCCTTAAATTAGATTGATTTTCGACAACAAGTTAGAATATATAGATATAGAATTAATAATAGCGTGTCATTAGAATATAGAGTTTAGAAACATCAGGGTACAATTCTATCAACCCTATTTCATCCATGTACATATTTTGTAAATACATGACTTGTGCAGTAAGTTAAGCACAGTCATTAAGCTCAACGTTTTCAAACTGAGCCAAACGTGTACAGTGTCACTTCAAGGTTTTTAAACAGGTGGGAGGATAAAAGTTGTGTGACAGAAGTGTGAAAGTGAGAGAAAATGGAAAATATACAAGAGAGAATGGGGACAACCAGCGGATTTTTTCTGCCGCTCAACGCGACTTTTTATTTTTTGTCTGCGTCAAGCGTTTGCTTTCGATAATGAAAATGTACTGTCTTCAATGTGGTGTGTATAGTTTAGTGTAATTTAGTATAGATCTTAGATAAAGTATATTAAGTCTCATAAAACGGAAACGTAGTCACGAATTAGTGTTATACACTTGTTTGTGGCCACATTTAACCGAATTATGGCACTTGAAAACTAACTCACATACATATTATAGATAGACACACATGTTAGAAGTTAAAGTAGATTAATAGGTACATCAAACACGCAAACAACCAGAAAAACAAACATGTAAAGTACATACATTTTGAGAACCAAGAGTTATAACTCCGGGTCAGGGGACACAATAGACAACGAAACACTAACTTAACAGTGAAAGATAACTTTACACGCGGAAGCGAGATAGGTAAAGCCTGTCGCACACAGCTTGTAAGGGTTGTTTAATATTATATGGGGGACATGAAGCAATTCATGTGTTGACCCTAAGAAAGTCAACTTTGTATGGGTAGTGAGTTAATTTGCTATTTGAGGGCAGGTCTTAGAAGACAATGGTCCGGTTCAGACAAACCTCTAATTAATATAATGTTGCGATGAGAAGAGGGCTCACGCCAACCAGACAAGTTTGTGGCGATCACCAGTAGCCAAGTAAAGTGAGACTACATTGTGACAATAGCCAGTAGGAGTCTATTGAGTTACCCAGAACCAGGTTATCAGCAGTCTTTGACTAAAATTAGAGTCACTAATTTTGTTTTAGAAACCTCTTGCGCCACAACCAATGAGTCAAAGTTTGTGACGCAACACAGGAGGGGAGGGTGTGTGTCAAAGACTGATGTATAGAAGACCACCCTGAATGAGTGGTCTACCTCAAGATAGAAGACCACCCTGAAGGAGTGGTCTACCTCAAGTAGATTAGAGGTAACCCCATGCCCCTACATGAGGGCAGGGTAGGTGATAGGGAGGGGAACTATTAACTAGTTCTCTCATGAGACACGGAAGTGTCAACCACAGAGAGTAAGCACTCTGATCACGGCAGAATCACGCCTACGTGGAATCCCACTCAAGAGTAAACGGCTACTCTAGACGTGCTGAGTGTGGCAGCACGCAAAAAGCCGAAGGACGCACAAGGTCCTTCCGCGTGGTGTGTAGCCACGCGAGTAGACTAGTCAGACGGGGACTGACTTTCATAGTGAGCGCATCGATTAGTGTCGATGCGCGTTTCCTTAGCCAAATAGATAGAGTTAGCTGTAGGGTTAGGATATTGACTAGATAGGGAATTCTGTGTCTTTATGTGCGATTTAATAGCGACCGTTTTTGTGCAGTAATCTAGTGTAAAGAGCCAGAGACAATAAAATGCATTATCCATACCTCTCGTACGACTTGAAATATTTTTGTGTGGTACAGGAGAAGTTGATCCTGTAATGCCTGACGCATTAGTTGCTGACATCATACATCAGCTTATATCATCATGAACTTAGATCATACATGAGCTTATATCAGCATGAACTTAGATCATACATGAGCTTATATCATCATGAACTTAGATCATACATCAGCTTATATCATCATGAACTTAGATCATACATGAGCTTATATCATCATGAACTTAGATCATACATAAACTAAGAACATACATAAGCTTTGGTCATACATCAGTGCCATAGGCTTTTATGGGTCATAGTTCATAAGTGACTTATTGGTGAGTTATGATTCTGTTCATGATACTATCACCTACGGCTGATGTGCGTGTGTTGACTGTCACTGGCAAATATACAGGAACAGACCGTATTTGGGTTGACACAGCTGATCACGCCACAGCGCTACAAGCAACTGGAGGAAACTTGCCGTGGTGCCAACCGTCAATTTATCTGTTTGACTGCTCACGTTTCTGTGCATCATATCTGGACCACCACCCTTCTGACTGGTGGTGCTGTTATCTTCTCATTGTGTTCAATTCTCTCATGTCTTGAGTTAGAATTAAGTTCTTTCACTGTACTGTTCACAACAATTAGTAATTGTCCGGAATAACTCAACACCAATATGGTTTTATATTTTTTATTGTCTCCGAATACAGTACGAATTACATTATCATGTTCACCACATTTCACATAAATACAATTCAGAGACTACAATTTAACACATTCTAATTACAGAAGCAGGGGCTCATTATGTATGTGGCCATTACACTCAACTCAGAACTAGGTCCGACACTGACCATAGCTCCAGTCCGACTAATCAAGGCGATATTTTGTCCTCGCATAAAACGTCCTGACTGCTTTTCATACTTTTGTGACCAGTGCCGTGTTAAGTCACTTCACACGGTCTCCTCGTGCAGACCGCGCTTGTTACAAACTCATGCCATGATCCAGGCCTGTATAACCTGATCCATGGTCATACTTGAATTTAGATAATACATCAGCCTAGATTACACATCAGCTGAGATCATACATCATGCTGGATCCTACATCAGCTTAGATCAGATCTGAACTTAGATCATACATCAGCATAGATCATACATCAGCACATTAATCATTTAACTTCTCCATTTTCTGTTCACTTGAAATTGATTGTCTCTAGCTGCAATGTATGCCTGCTTGATTACACATCTGTTCATAATCAATACCTGGTATATTCATGAGGATATTAATTATTTACTTTGATGTGTTTCAGAAATACATTCTTGGTCTCCAGGAAGTCCTTACCACTCCATTCAAGAGCATAACAAAAGTAGACATATGACAGCATAGACATAAAGGTTGTGAAACAAGAATCATCCGATGTTCAATGTGAGGGCAGGAGTCACATATTCAGTAAAATGTTAGACATAGCTGGGGGTAGCATCAATCAAGAAATGACAAGGGATAGCAACTCAGAATCAAGAATGGTTGATAACAGTTGTAAGGCATGACAGTTGTCAATACATCTTCTATGATTGATACAAACAATAAACTATCTCTGGCTATTTAGAATTGTCAGCAGCTAAATAAGAAACACAAGAAAAACATACACAGAGCTTTGCAAAGGTTCTTGATGACATATTTGATTATATCAGTTACTGCTCTCAAAGAACTCACACAGGAGACATGTCTATGTTTCTAGTCCAAATGTTTGTATAGACATACTGAAGGGATGCCAAACAAATATAATGAATGGGATGGTCTTTTGTTTCAAGATGACCATCTCGAGTGCCAAAAGAACATGAACCACAAGAGAAGACATACAGGAGAGAAATCTTACAAGTGTGATGATTGTGGTGCTTCTTTTACTCAAGTTGGCAGTGTGCAGTACCATTTGAGAACACATACAGGAGAGAGACCTTACAAGTGTGATGACTGTGGTGCTTCTTTTACTCAAGCTGGCAACCTGAAGACTCACAAGAGAACACATACAGGAGAAAAACCATACAAGTGCGATAATTGTGGTGCTTCTTTTATTCAAGCTAGCAATCTGAAGAATCATAAGAGAACACATACAGGAGAGAAACCTTACAAGTGTGAATATTGTGGTGGTTTTTTCACTCGAGCTGGCGATCTGAAGACACATAAGAGAACACATACAGGAGAAAAACCTTACAAGTGTGATGTTTGTGGTGCTTCTTTTTCTGAAGCTGGCAGTCTGAAGAAACATAAGAGAATGCACACAGGAGAGAGACTTTACAAGTGTGATGTTTGTGGTGTATATTTTACTCACGCTAGCAGTTTGACATACCACAAGAGAACACATACAGGAGAGAAACCTTACACATGTGATGTTTGTGGTGCTTCTTTTACTCAAGATGGCCACTTGAAGACTCACAAGAGAACACACACAGGAGAGAAACCTTACAAGTGTAATGATTGTGATGCTTCTTTTACTGAAGCTGGCAATCTGAAGAATCATAAGAGAACACATACAGGAGAGAAGCCTTACAGGTGTGATATTTGTGGTGCTTCTTTTACTCAAGCTGGCAATCTGAAGAAACATAAGAGAACACATACAGGAGAGAAGCCTTACAAGTGTGATGATTGTGGTGTTTCTTTTACTCAAGCTGGCAGTCTGAAGAAACATAAGAGAACACATACAGGAGAAAAACCTTACAAGTGTGATGTGTATATTTCTTCTTCTTCTTCTTCTTCGTTCATCCGGAGTTTTTTTTCGGATGTGATTGCGTTGTGCCTGTTTACAGCAGAGCTGCGTTCTTGCGCCGTTAGGCCGACACATCCGACTTCTGCGGGCATTTGTTGACCGGGTTAACCTTCCCGGGGGTTTCTTAGGACGTTTGACTCTCACTGTTGTGGTGTTATCCCCCATCCCAGCTGGTCCATATAGAACAGCCAAAGATCCTGGTCAGCCCTCAAGGGAAGGCAGGGGCAGACCATGGGCATTCCCCGCCATCCAAGGAGGCTTCCATACTTGCAGAGCCGATACATAGCACTCTGGTACTGGGCTCACCCAAGGAATCGTCACGTCCTGCACATGGCTGCTTAGCCTCACTTCCGTATATTGGGCCTTCCGTTCACCATAGGCTGTTCTTCCGGAAACCAGAAGTATGCAGTCTGCAGATGACATCCACACAGTGAGCTTTCGATTCGGACTTTCCACGTAATGGATTTGCTATCCAAGCAATATTCCATTTCATGCCACTAGGACACTTTTCCACCTTTTATGAAGCCCACACAATGGGCTTTTGATTCGGACTTTCCACGTAATGGATTTGCTATCAAGCAATATTCCATTTCGTGCCACTAGGACACTTTTCCACCTTTTATGAAGCCCACACAGCGAGCTTTCGATTTGGACTTTCCACATAATGGATTTGCTATCCAAGCAATATTTCATTTCATGCCTCTGGGTCTTCATGCACCTTTAAATGTCAACCTGTATGTAGTTAAAGTAAGCTGCGGTCAACTTGAGCTTGTTGATATCTCCATAGAGCTTGTCCTCAAATGAAGCAGGTGTGGGCCAAAATATCTTTCTCTGTTCTGCATACGTTGGGCAATCCTGCAGCAAATGTTTTGCTGTCATTTTTCCAGTTCTACAATTACATTCATCAGTATCTCCTATCTTTAGTTTATTGAACAAGTGGTATTTCAGCCTGTTATGTCCTGTGCGGAGTCTGAAGATTGCTACTTGTTCTCTTCGGTCGAGTTTGTAATATGCATCATCCTTCTGATGGCCTGGATGCTCAGATTCCCATTTGGTTCTATAAGTGCTTTTTATCAACCTCTTTGCCTCATTATAGGTTATGTCTATGTCAGGCTGTGGTAGTCGTCCGCCCTCTTTTGCCAGTCTGTCAGCCTCTTCGTTTCCAGGTATACTGCAATGTGATGGGATCCACTGTATTACAACTTTTTTGGATTTCTGGCATAGACCATGGAGTGCTGCTCTTAGGTCAGTTAGTTCTGTGCTGTTATTGCTCTTGAGTATTGAGACAGCTGACTTTGCATCTGTGAAGATAGCTATTTGCTTCTCTTTATTTTCCTCCATCGGAGCATTTCTGCTGCAGTTTTCAAAGCCTCTACCTCCGCTTTGAAGTTACTTGAAAATTTTCCAGTTGCCATTGAATGTGTTTTTTTCACTCCATTTTTTAAATTTAGGAGAATTCCTCCTCCTCCATTCTCTATTGAATTTTTGGCTGATCCATCTGTATATGCATGGGTCCAATTCCTGCTTGGGTAATGTTCTTTTATGTAGTTTAGGGTTATTTCTCTTCTTTCGGTTTCATGCTGAGTGTTCTTTTTCTCAATACCAGGAATGTTTTCTATCATCTCAGGCAGTTGCTGCTGTCTCCAAGCTGGGAAGTTGTGTGCATTGTGTATGGGCTTGACTGTTGATATGTTAAGTATAGGATCTGCCCTAATCCTTCGTTTTGCAGTTTCTACAAAGTTGCTACGCTTCAGTCTTCCCTTTCCAAAACCATTAAATCTGTTGTACATAGGGTGGTCTGTCAATCTTCTAAATTTTTCTGCTTGTTGCTGGGCTCTGCTATCTCTTCTATCCTGCATTGGTTGTAAACAAGTGATCTTTTCTAGTTCAATTAATAGGCGTTGTCTTCAGGCTTCCAGTTATGATTCGCATTCCTTGGTTTTGGACTCTACTTATTTTGTTAAAGTTTGACTTAGCTGCTGTTGCCCAAGCTGCAATGCCATATTCCAGTACTGGCCTCACCCGTCCAGTATATAACTTCTTGAGAACTTTCTCATCTGCTCCCCACGTTGTACCAGCAAGCTTTTTCATGATTGCCATTCTCTGCCTTGCTCTTGTTCGATTTTTCTCAACCTGTGTCTTCCATGTCAGGCGACGATCAAAGGTGACTCCTAGATAGTTTGGATTTTCTTCATGGCGCAATATTTTTCCATTCAATACCAGCTTAGGTTGCTGAGTTTTATTTGAGAGGGAGAACACTGTGCATGTTGTTTTCTCCTCACTTATCTTCACTAGCCATGATTTTGACCAGTCCTCTAGCGCTAATAAGGCTTGCTGTATTCTGCTGTTAGCTGTACTAATATATTCTTCAGATGTCCATATGGCTAGGTCATCTGCAAAGGAGGATGTGTGTACTCTGGCTGGAAAATTTTCTGTGATGTCATTTATATATGCTAGGAATAATGTTGGTGAAAGAACTCCTCCTTGGGGGACACCTTGCTCCAGCAGCATCATTTTGCTTGTTTGTCCTTGTACTTTTGTCCTGGCAGTTCTGTTCTCAAGGTAGTGGCTGATCCATTTATACATTTTTCCACAAACATGCATGTTTTGCAGTTTTACTTTCAGTCCTTCCTTCCATACTTTATCAAATGCTTTTTCTAAATCTATCCAGACTGCTAGTGTGTGCTTTTTCTCTTGGAAGGCATCCTCTATTTCCTGAGCTATATAGGTTATTTGATCTTCAGTGGATCTGTATTTTCTGAATCCTGCTTGGTGTGGTGTTAAGAGTTTGTTTTCTTCCAGATGCCATGTTAGCCTGCCATTGATAATGCGTTCCATTAATTTTCCTACACAGCTCAGTAGACTGATAGGTCGATAGCCATTTGGTTCTTCCAGGTCTTTTCCTTTCTTTGGGACTGGTATTAGTATAGCTTCCTTCCATGCCTGTGGGACTATTCCTCTCTTCCAGCTGTTATTTAGGACTGCTAGTAGTTTCTTCTTTGCCTTGGTGCCTAGTCCTATTAGCATTTCATTTGTGATTCCATCCTTTCCTGGTGATTTCTTCTTTTTTAGGGTATTCATTGCCTGTTCCATTTCTTCCATTGTTAGATTTGCCATCATATATTCTGCTGCTGTCTCTGTATTTCTATGATGTATCTGTTTGTCTTTGATTGCTTTCTTCTGTTCGGTTGTAATATCAATGTGGTTTGCATTTGCATAGTGTTCCATTAGTGCATTTGCAGCCTTTTTGCCTGTAAGCAAGGCATTTCCTTGTTTAATTGTTATTTGTTTGTTTCTAGGTCCTTCATTGTTCATGGCTTTCACTAGTTTCCATAGTTTGTTTCCATCCCTGTCAAAATTCAGGTTTTCTGTTTTTTCCCTCCAACAATCTCTTGTTGTTTGATTTACTGTTCTTTTATATTTTGCTGAGATGGCTTTGAGAGAGATGTTTGCTTCAATTGTTTGTTCTCTCTCTGCTGTCTTCCTGGCATCTTCAACTTTGTCCTCCAAACTTTGTAGTTCTTCAGTCCAGTATGGTTTGTAATTTTTCCTCGCTCCTCTTGGAATGGACTCAGTGGCTGCCTGTATTATCGCTCTGTTTAGACTTTCCACCATTTGCTTTATGTTGCCATATCGTGTATTTATGTTTTCACAATATTTGTCTGTTAGTATGGCAAATCTGTCCCAATCTGCTCGTTTGTAATTCCAGCGGGGCAAGGGCTTTTGCTCCTGTGGAACATACTCCATATTCATTTCAAGCTTGATTGGTCTGTGGTCACTACCTGCTAATTGGTCCAGCACATGGCGATCGATTTTGTGGAGGATGTCTCCTGTGCAGAAAGCTAAGTCTGGAGTAGAAGTGGTAAGCCATCTTCTGGAGTAGAAGCTCGGTGTGTCATCCGCTTTGTTGAGTAGATGGAGATTTGAGTCTATTTCCCAGTCCTCCAATTCATCTCCTCTTTTGTCAGTATCTGGGTATCCCCATCTTTCTGAACGGCTATTAAAGTCTCCGACAATAATGCAGTTTGTGTCAGTTATTTTCATGTTTGAGAGTGTAAGGTCCTTATCTGCTGGGCTATACAGATTGTAGATTCTTATTTTCACGTCCTTTATCATTATATCAACACCTATAATTTCCGTTTGGTTGTCAGAGATCACAGATACCTCGCTGCAAGGTATTGTATTTCGTGTAAGTATTAGAACTCCTCCTTTGTGTCCTTCGCGGTCGAAACGTGTGGCCTGATATCCTCTGACTGAGAATTTGTGATTGGCGTTGAGGTGTGTCTCTTGAATGCATGCCACATCTATTCTATCTTTATGAAGACGCTGTGTTAGGGAGTCTTTCTTCTTGTAAACTCCTTCGGCATTCCACTGTAGTATGTTGAGTGTCCGGGGTATTTGGTCAATAGCTCTTAACCTACTCCTCTGTGCCTTGACTCCACAGCACAGGGGAAGGTGACCACCAGTAGTCATGGGTGGACCCCCTCGAGGCAGGGGGCCCGGCACTATCACCGCCTGATGGGACTTCACGGGATTAGCACCATATCGATTAATTTTGATTTGTGACATCATGAATTAAGTTACGTTGCACTGCTTTGTCAAGCCTGTGGCTCAGTACATCCGATTTCGACAAGCATTTATTCGGGATGCTTTCCCTAGCCTTTGACTGTCCCCAGTCTACCTACAAGGCAGCAGGTTTCACGTTGCACTGCTTTGTCAAGCCTGTGGCTCAGTACATCCGATTTCGACAAGCATGTATTTGGGGTGCTTTCCCTAGCCTTTGACTGTCCCCAGTCTACCTACAAGGCAGCAGGTTTGTGTGTCTCTTCGTCTGGTCCCTCTCCCTTGACCTGTCCGACATGGGTGGCCCTACCAGTAGCTGTGCTACCGTCGGCATAGCTCTTGGGGTCATTGGGACGCACAAGCCCCTCTACCTCGTCACGGTGGACACACAGCAGAGGGGGTGTATATTTCTAAAGTTTAAACACACAAGCCACAAACAATATGTTGTCCAATTTATTGCCTGGCATATTTCACTGCATCTCATCAGGTGCATACTGCAGAGTTACATATCATATAAAGTGAATAAATGAATTATACCAGGGCTGAAATACTTAAAACATATAGTCACATGATATTGTTTGAATGTGGAGTGAATACATGAATTATACTAGGGCTGAAATACTTAAAACACTAGTCACTGATATTGTTTGAATGTGGAGTGAATACATGAATTATACCTAGGGCTGAAATACTTAAAACACTAGTCACTGATATTGTTTGAATGTGGAGTGAATACATGAATTATACCTAGGGCTGAAATACTTAAAACATATAGTCACATGATATTGTTTGAATGTGGAGTGAATACATGAATTATACTAGGGCTGAAATACTTAAAACATATAGTCACAGATATTGTTTGAATGTGGAGTGAATAAATGAATTATACTAGGGCTGAAATACTTAAAACATATAGTCACTGATATTGTTTGAATGTGGAGTGAATACATGAATTATACCTAGGGCTGAAATACTTAAAACATATAGTCACTGATATTGTTTGAATGTGGAGTGAATACATGAATTATACCTAGGGCTGAAATACTTAAAACATATAGTCACTGATATTGTTTGAATGTGGAGTGAATACATGAATTATATTAGGGCTGAAATACTTAAAACATATAGTCACAGATATTGTTTGAATGTGGAGTGAATACATGAATTATACTAGGGCTGAAATACTTAAAACATATAGTCACTGATATTGTTTGAATGTGGAGTGAATACATGAATTATATTAGGGCTGAAATACTTAAAACACAGTCACAGATATTGTTTGAATGTGGAGTGAATACATGAATTATATTAGGGCTGAAATACTTAAAACACAGTCACAGATATTGTTTGAATGTGGAGTGAATACATGAATTATATTAGGGCTGAAATACTTAAAACACTAGTCACATGATATTGTTTGAATGTGGAGTGAATACATGAATTATATTAGGGCTGAAATACTTAAAACACTGTCACAGATAGTGTTTGAATGTGGAGTGAATACATGAATTATATTAGGGCTGAAATACTTAAAACATATAGTCACTGATATTGTTTGAATGTGGAGTGAATAAATGAATTATACCAGGGCTGAAATACTTAAAACATATAGTCACTGATATTGTTTGAATGTGGAGTGAATAAATGAATTATACTAGGGCTGAAATACTTAAAACATATAGTCACTGATATTGTTTGAATGTGGAGTGAATACATGAATTATACCTAGGGCTGAAATACTTAAAACATATAGTCACTGATATTGTTTGAATGTGGAGTGAATAAATGAATTATACCAGGGCTGAAATACTTAAAACATATAGTCACTGATATTGTTTGAATGTGGAGTGAATAAATGAATTATACCAGGGCTGAAATACTTAAAACATATAGTCACTGATATTGTTTGAATGTGGAGTGAATAAATGAATTACACCAGGGCTGAAATACTTAAACATATAGTCACTGATATTGTTTGAATGTGGAGTGAATAAATGAATTATATCAGGGCTGAAATACTTAAAACATATAGTCACTGATATTGTTTGAATGTAGAGTGAATAAATGAATTATACCAGGGCTGAAATACTTAAAACATATAGTCACTGATATTGTTTGAATGTGGAGTGAATAAATGAATTATACCAGGGCTGAAATACTTAAAACAATAGTCACATGATATTGTTTGAATGTGGAGTGAATAAATGAATTATACCAGGGCTGAAATACTTAAAACATATAGTCACTGATATTGTTTGAATGTGGAGTGAATAAATGAATTATACAGGGCTGAAATACTTAAAACATATAGTCACTGATATTGTTTGAATGTGGAGTGAATAAATGAATATACCAGGCTGAAATACTTTAAAACATAAGTCACTGATATTGTTTGAATGTGGAGTGAATACATGAATTATACAGGGCTGAAATACTTAAAACATCTAGTCACTGATATTGTTTGAATGTGGAGTGAATACATGAATTATACCTAGGGCTGAAATACTTAAAACATCTAGTCACTGATATTGTTTGAATGTGGAGTGAATACCTGAATTATACTTAGGGCTGAAATACTTAAAAACATATAGTCACTGAAATATTGTTTTGAAAAGTGTGGGGAGTAGGATAGAATGAATTATTTACCGGGGAGGGCGTGAAATACTTAAATAACATATAGTCACTGATATTTGTTCATGAAATTGGTGGGAGGGGGTGAATAAATGAATTATACCGAGGTGGTCTGAAATACTTAAAAAACATATAGCACTATATTGTTTGAATGTGGAGTGAATAAATGAATTATCTCACAGGGGCTGAAATACTTAAAAAACATATAGTCACTGATATTGTTTTGAAGTGTGTAGTGAATAAATGAAAAATACCAGGGGCTGAAATACTTAAACATATAGTCTGTACTGTGATATTGGTTTTACAAATTGGAAAGTGAATAAATGAATTTGATACCAAGGGCTGAAATACTTAAAACATATAGTCACCTGATATTGGTTTGGAGTGAATGTGAATTATACCAAGGTTTGGAATTTAGAGTGTACATGAAATGAATTGATTTACGCGGCTGAAATACTTAAAACATATAGTCACATGATATTGTTTGAATGTGGAGTGAATACATGAATTATACTAGGGCTGAAATACTTAAAACATAGTCACTGATATTGTTTGAATGTGGAGTGAATAAATGAATTATATCAGGGCTGAATACTTAAAACACTAGTCACATGATATTGTTTGAATGTGGAGTGAATAAATGAATTATACCTAGGGCTGAAATACTTAAAACACAAGTCACTGATATTGTTTGAATGTGGAGTGAATACATGAATTATACTAGGGCTGAAATACTTAAAACACAAGTCACATGATATTGTTTGAATGTGGAGTGAATAAATGAATTATACTAGGGCTGAAATACTTAAAACATATAGTCACTGATATTGTTTGAATGTGGAGTGAATAAATGAATTATACCAGGGCTGAAATACTTAAAACATATAGTCACTGATATTGTTTGAATGTGGAGTGAATACATGAATTATACCAGGGCTGAAATACTTAAAACATATAGTCACTGATATTGTTTGAATGTGGAGTGAATAAATGAATTATACCAGGGCTGAAATACTTAAAACATATAGTCACTGATATTGTTTGAATGTGGAGTGAATAAATGAATTATACCAGGGCTGAAATACTTAAAACATATAGTCACTGATATTGTTTGAATGTGGAGTGAATAAATGAATTATACCAGGGCTGAAATACTTAAAACATATAGTCACTGATATTGTTTGAATGTGGAGTGAATAAATGAATTATACCAGGGCTGAAATACTTAAAACATATAGTCACTGATATTGTTTGAATGTGGAGTGAATAAATGAATTATACCAGGGCTGAAATACTTAAAACATATAGTCACTGATATTGTTTGAATGTGGAGTGAATAAATGAATTATACCAGGGCTGAAATACTTAAAACATATAGTCACTGATATTGTTTGAATGTGGAGTGAATAAATGAATTATACCAGGGCTGAAATACTTAAAACATATAGTCACTGATATTGTTTGAATGTGGAGTGAATAAATGAATTATACCAGGGCTGAAATACTTAAAACATATAGTCACTGATATTGTTTGAATGTGGAGTGAATAAATGAATTATACCAGGGCTGAAATACTTAAAACATATAGTCACTGATATTGTTTGAATGTGGAGTGAATAAATGAATTATACCAGGGCTGAAATACTTAAAACATATAGTCACTGATATTGTTTGAATGTGGAGTGAATAAATGAATTATACCAGGGCTGAAATACTTAAAACATATAGTCACTGATATTGTTTGAATGTGGAGTGAATAAATGAATTATACCAGGGCTGAAATACTTAAAACATATAGTCACTGATATTGTTTGAATGTGGAGTGAATAAATGAATTATACCAGGGCTGAAATACTTAAAACATATAGTCACTGATATTGTTTGAATGTGGAGTGAATAAATGAATTATACCAGGGCTGAAATACTTAAAACATATAGTCACTGATATTGTTTGAATGTGGAGTGAATAAATGAATTATACCAGGGCTGAAATACTTAAAACATATAGTCACTGATATTGTTTGAATGTGGAGTGAATAAATGAATTATACCAGGGCTGAAATACTTAAAACATATAGTCACTGATATTGTTTGAATGTGGAGTGAATAAATGAATTATACCAGGGCTGAAATACTTAAAACATATAGTCACTGATATTGTTTGAATGTGGAGTGAATAAATGAATTATACCAGGGCTGAAATACTTAAAACATATAGTCACTGATATTGTTTGAATGTGGAGTGAATAAATGAATTATACCAGGGCTGAAATACTTAAAACATATAGTCACTGATATTGTTTGAATGTGGAGTGAATAAATGAATTATACCAGGGCTGAAATACTTAAAACATATAGTCACTGATATTGTTTGAATGTGGAGTGAATAAATGAATTATACCAGGGCTGAAATACTTAAAACATATAGTCACTGATATTGTTTGAATGTGGAGTGAATAAATGAATTATACCAGGGCTGAAATACTTAAAACATATAGTCACTGATATTGTTTGAATGTGGAGTGAATAAATGAATTATACCAGGGCTGAAATACTTAAAACATATAGTCACTGATATTGTTTGAATGTGGAGTGAATAAATGAATTATACCAGGGCTGAAATACTTAAAACATATAGTCACTGATATTGTTTGAATGTGGAGTGAATAAATGAATTATACCAGGGCTGAAATACTTAAAACATATAGTCACTGATATTGTTTGAATGTGGAGTGAATAAATGAATTATACCAGGGCTGAAATACTTAAAACATATAGTCACTGATATTGTTTGAATGTGGAGTGAATAAATGAATTATACCAGGGCTGAAATACTTAAAACATATAGTCACTGATATTGTTTGAATGTGGAGTGAATAAATGAATTATACCAGGGCTGAAATACTTAAAACATATAGTCACTGATATTGTTTGAATGTGGAGTGAATAAATGAATTATACCAGGGCTGAAATACTTAAAACATATAGTCACTGATATTGTTTGAATGTGGAGTGAATAAATGAATTATACCAGGGCTGAAATACTTAAACATATAGTCACTGATATTGTTTGAATGTGGAGTGAATAAATGAATTATACCAGGGCTGAAATACTTAAAACATATAGTCACTGATATTGTTTGAATGTGGAGTGAATAAATGAATTATACCAGGGCTGAAATACTTAAAACATATAGTCACTGATATTGTTTGAATGTGGAGTGAATAAATGAATTATACCAGGGCTGAAATACTTAAAACATATAGTCACTGATATTGTTTGAATGTGGAGTGAATAAATGAATTATACCAGGGCTGAAATACTTAAAACATATAGTCACTGATATTGTTTGAATGTGGAGTGAATAAATGAATTATACCAGGGCTGAAATACTTAAAACATATAGTCACTGATATTGTTTGAATGTGGAGTGAATAAATGAATTATACCAGGGCTGAAATACTTAAAACATATAGTCACTGATATTGTTTGAATGTGGAGTGAATAAATGAATTATACCAGGGCTGAAATACTTAAAACATATAGTCACTGATATTGTTTGAATGTGGAGTGAATAAATGAATTATACCAGGGCTGAAATACTTAAAACATATAGTCACTGATATTGTTTGAATGTGGAGTGAATAAATGAATTATACCAGGGCTGAAATACTTAAAACATATAGTCACTGATATTGTTTGAATGTGGAGTGAATAAATGAATTATACCAGGGCTGAAATACTTAAAACATATAGTCACTGATATTGTTTGAATGTGGAGTGAATAAATGAATTATACCAGGGCTGAAATACTTAAAACATATAGTCACTGATATTGTTTGAATGTGGAGTGAATAAATGAATTATACCAGGGCTGAAATACTTAAAACATATAGTCACTGATATTGTTTGAATGTGGAGTGAATAAATGAATTATACCAGGGCTGAAATACTTAAAACATATAGTCACTGATATTGTTTGAATGTGGAGTGAATAAATGAATTATACCAGGGCTGAAATACTTAAAACATATAGTCACTGATATTGTTTGAATGTGGAGTGAATAAATGAATTATACCAGGGCTGAAATACTTAAAACATATAGTCACTGATATTGTTTGAATGTGGAGTGAATAAATGAATTATACCAGGGCTGAAATACTTAAAACATATAGTCACTGATATTGTTTGAATGTGGAGTGAATAAATGAATTATACCAGGGCTGAAATACTTAAAACATATAGTCACTGATATTGTTTGAATGTGGAGTGAATAAATGAATTATACCAGGGCTGAAATACTTAAAACATATAGTCACTGATATTGTTTGAATGTGGAGTGAATAAATGAATTATACCAGGGCTGAAATACTTAAAACATATAGTCACTGATATTGTTTGAATGTGGAGTGAATAAATGAATTATACCAGGGCTGAAATACTTAAAACATATAGTCACTGATATTGTTTGAATGTGGAGTGAATAAATGAATTATACCAGGGCTGAAATACTTAAAACATATAGTCACTGATATTGTTTGAATGTGGAGTGAATAAATGAATTATACCAGGGCTGAAATACTTAAAACATATAGTCACTGATATTGTTTGAATGTGGAGTGAATAAATGAATTATACCAGGGCTGAAATACTTAAAACATATAGTCACTGATATTGTTTGAATGTGGAGTGAATAAATGAATTATACCAGGGCTGAAATACTTAAAACATATAGTCACTGATATTGTTTGAATGTGGAGTGAATAAATGAATTATACCAGGGCTGAAATACTTAAAACACATAGTCACTGATATTGTTTGAATGTGGAGTGAATAAATGAATTATACCAGGGCTGAAATACTTAAAACATATAGTCACTGATATTGTTTGAATGTGGAGTGAATAAATGAATTATACCAGGGCTGAAATACTTAAAACATATAGTCACTGATATTGTTTGAATGTAGAGTGAAAAAATGAATTATACCAGGGCTGAAATACTTAAAACATATAGTCACTGATATTGTTTGAATGTGGAGTGAATAAATGAATTATACCAGGGCTGAAATACTTAAAACATATAGTCACTGATATTGTTTGAATGTGGAGTGAATAAATGAATTATACCAGGGCTGAAGTCACTGATATTGTTTGAATGTGGAGTGAATAAATGAATTATACCAGGGCTGAAATACTTAAAACATATAGTCACTGATATTGTTTGAATGTGGAGTGAATAAATGAATTATACCAGGGCTGAAATACTTAAAACATATAGTCACTGATATTGTTTGAATGTGGAGTGAATAAATGAATTATACCAGGGCTGAAATACTTAAAACATATAGTCACTGATATTGTTTGAATGTGGAGTGAATAAATGAATTATACCAGGGTTGAAATACTTAAAACATATAGTCACTGATATTGTTTGAATGTGGAGTGAATAAATGAATTATACCAGGGCTGAAATACTTAAAACATATAGTCACTGATATTGTTTGAATGTGGAGTGAATAAATGAATTATACCAGGGCTGAAATACTTAAAACATATAGTCACTGATATTGTTTGAATGTGGAGTGAATAAATGAATTATACCAGGGCTGAAATACTTAAAACATATAGTCACTGATATTGTTTGAATGTGGAGTGAATAAATGAATTATACCAGGGCTGAAATACTTAAAACATATAGTCACTGATATTGTTTGAATGTGGAGTGAATAAATGAATTATACCAGGGCTGAAATACTTAAAACATATAGTCACTGATATTGTTTGAATGTGGAGTGAATAAATGAATTATCAATCAATCATGTGCCATGCCGGAAAGCGTGGGCGGTCATGATTCGCCATTTCACTCGATCACCAGAGTCGTGTATCAGCTCAGTGTTCCTGTCTAGTCCATGCCATGTGGCCAAGCCATCCAGGTATTTTCCTCTCGGTCTTCCTCTTGGTCTGTTCCCCTCGATCTTGCCAGTTGTCAGTAAGTTCTCCAATCCATTTCTTCTCATAACATGTCCAAAAAATTTTGACTGTCTACGTCTAATTTCTCTAATCAATCTACGATTTTCATTTGTCTCTTGTAGTACTTGGTCATTGGTTTTTCTATCTGTCCATGGTATTCTTTGCATTTTCCTCAGAAACCACATTTCTGCAGCCATCAGATGTTTTTCAGCTTGACTGCACATTGTCCAAGTTTCACATCCATACAAAAGAACAGGCTCTATGTATCCCCTCAACACTCTTTTTCTTGTTTCAATTGACATAATTTTATTGGTCAGAATGTTTTTCATCTTGCTAAAGGCTACCTTCGCAATGGCGATTCTTGTTCTAATCTCTTCAAGGCATCTGCCATCAGATGTTATGACTGTTCCGAGATAATTGAACCGATTCATTTGCTGAAGAATATTCCCATTTACTTGTATATTACATTGTGGTACTTCGTTCTTCCTAGTGACGACCATAACCTGTGTCTTCCTACAATTTAATTCCAACCCCAGCTGCTCACTGTGTACAACCACAGCGTCTACTAATTGTTGCAGATCCTGTGCATTGTCTATTATACCAGGGCTGAAATACTTAAAACATATAGTCACTGATATTGTTTGAATGTGGAGCATCAGTTTTCCTCATGGTAATTGCACACTTAAAATGAAGTCTTTCAGTTTGCACAAAAGTGGCTGGGACAGTCTAATTACTAATGCCTTGATGTATTTGAGCAATAATTTATTGTTCATCAAATACAACATACAAGATGTCTTCTGTTTTTTTAAAAACTCTAAATCTCTAAATTATCTAAATCGCCGAGCTAAGCATTTTATGACTTGCTGACTGCACAGGAATTCTTGAAGACTGATTAAATCTGTCTTCCACCCATACTGGTATATGTTTGATTACTTGATTTGCTAACTGTCTTTCTGTTCTACCTATGTAAGGAGCTTGGCACTCACCCTGGGATTGATAAATGCAGTTAGATTTGGTGTACAGAGACAATTGTTCTTTCACAGATAGGAGTAGTATTGAGCCGGTTTTATATCTGATCATAGGTTCAGCAACAAAGAATGTTTGCTTTAAGCTGTATAATGTATTTGTTTCATTAGTGTCTCTTGAAAGGTTAGTTGAAAAAACACTTCAAGTCTGTGGACTGATGATTATGTGTGAGTAGGTTTGGGTGACTGGTAATGAGGCTTGATGAAGTCAGCTGAATATACATTAGATTTTAGATTATGTTTTTATACTAGAGACAACTTCAGAAAGCAATGGCAAACTTCAGAAAGCAACGGCAAACTTCTGAACGTAAACTTGCCAAGAGATCACAACAGAAAAAAATGCTGGTGTTGACTTCGATGTCCTGTAAAGGATCTGCAACTTTTAACTAACTAGAGAAAACATTGCAGTTATAGAATAATCTCAAGTGAACAAAAAAGAAGAAAAAGATTATAGTTAAGAGTTTCCAGTCTTTTTATATGTGTCATCGTATCAAATCATTCTAGCTCCATTAAACAGGGTCCAGTATAATGGATAGGTGCAAAGCTATGTAAATTCAGGTATTGGTCCGTCCATGTTCCCTTTCAATAGACAGATGTTTGGGTGGTGCAATCCTGTCAATGTTGAATTAATATTTCTAGGAATGATAAGGTGTCATTATGTTCATGGTCAACAAAGAAATGTTACTGTGGGTTTGGTTCATGATAGAGTGGAATGATTCAGTCTGTTGTCTGGTTTCTGGGATGAATAATATATCATCCACATACCAGCAGTATAGAACTAGGTCTTAATATTTGAGGCTATTTGTTTTTCTGAGTGCACCATAAAGACGTCTGCTAGAATGGGACCTAGAGGACACCTCCTGGCCACGCTGTCAATTTAGTGGTACAACTTTTAAAAGATAAAATGCATTTTATATTAGATGTGCACAGCAGTAGTAGTTTCCTAAATTTGGATGTTGGTAGGCCTAGCTTTAGTTTTGTTTCTTTTATGCGGTAGCAGATGATGATCAGTTTCTGCCATGGGAACATCAGTGAATATAAAGGCAATATCCATGGACACCACATGCTTTATTTTAAGATCGATAGTATCCAGTCGTTTGACCAGTTCAAATCAATCTTTTAATATTCTCCTTCTTCTGCTGCTGCATTCATCTGGAGTTTTGTTTCCGGACGTGATTGCGTTGTGCCTGTTTACAGCAGAGCTGCGTTCTTGCGCCGTTAGGCCGACACATCTGACTTCTGCTGGCATTTGTTGACCAGGTTAACCTTCCCGGGTTTTTAATATTCAGGGGTTGAATGATTGTTGCACTGGTTTAGCTGTTTCGGCAAGCCATTTCACCATCCTGTGTTGGACAGAGTTAAGCGTAGATAAAATCGATCTCTGTGGTACCCCAGGTCTGCACAATCTAGGAAGGCCATGAAGTTGGAAGTCAATGAGCCCTGTGGAATTACTAACTATGCAGTCATCTGACTGACAAATTTATCTAAAAGTGACTGAATCTCCGTCCTCACTTGTGTATCAAATTCCACATGGTTACAAGCTTTAGGATCTAAGTAAAATTTGGTTGCATTCGATAAAATGTTTCAAATTTGTTAGAAGATATAGTTCCTGAGATGGTTGTTGTGAACAACTTGGATTGCCCAGAGTAACTTAGCAATGATTGCCTGGAAGAGGCTAATGAAAGTAGAACATTATATACAACTATCAGAATGAGACAATAGCATTCTTTAGTATTGTGATGAGAAGAGAAGCGAGGGAATGCATTGTGATGACTGGAAATAATATGGGGAAAGAGAAATGGGCAGGCAGAGAGAGATGATGTTGGATGGACTGTATGGTGACATTGAGAAATATCAGCAGAGTTGATCCTGAATAGGGACCGAGATCAAGGAGATACATGAACATCTATGGTAGTTGGCAGGGCACATAATGATGATGCAGTCTCATATGTTTCTTTAGATTACACATCTGAGTAAAAGAAACACCACAATCATTACATTTGTAAAGATTCTCTCTTGTATGTGTTCTCTTGTGAGTCTTCAGGTGGCCAGCTAGAGTAAAATAAGCACCACAATCATCACACTTGTAAGGTTTCTCTCCTGTGTGTGTTCTCATGTGGTATGTCAAACTGCTAGCTTGAGTAAACGAAACACCACAATCATCACACATGTAAGGTTTCTCTCCTGTATGTGTTCTCTTATGTTTCTTCAGATTGCCAGCTTCAGTAAAAGAAGCATCACAATCATCACACTTGTACGGTTTTTCTCCTGTATGTGTTCTCTTGTAAGTCTTCAGATGGCCACCTTGAGTAAAAGAAGAACCACAAACATCACACTTATAAGGTTTCTCTCCTGTATGTGTTCTCTTATGATTCTTCAGATTGCTAGATTGAGTAAAAGAAGCACCACAGTCATCACACATGTATGGTCTCTCTCCTGTATGTGTTCCCTTGTGAGTGTTCAGATGGCCAACTCGAGTAAAAGAAGCACTACAGTCAGCACACTTGTAGGGTCTCTCTCCTGTATGTGTTCTCATGTGGTACTTCACACTGCCAACTTGAGTAAAAGAAGCACCACAATCATCACACTTGTAAGGTTTCTCTTCTGTATGTGTTCCCTTGTGGCATTTCAAATTGCCAGCTTTAGTAAAAGAAGCACCACAAACATCACACTTGTAAGGCTTCTCTCCTGTATGTGTTCTATTATGGTTCTTCAGATGACCAGCTTGAGTAAAAAAAGCACCACAAACATCACACCTGTAAGGCTTCTCTCCTGTATGTGTTCTCTGATGTATCTTCAGATTCCAAGCTGCAGTAAAAAAAGCATCACAATCATTACACTTGTAAGGTTTCTCTCCTGTGTGTGTTCTCTTATGTTTCTTCAGACTGCCAGCGTCAGTAAAAGAAACACCACAAACATCACACTTGTAAGGCTTCTTTCCTGTATGTGTTCCCTTGTGAGTCTTCAGATGGCCAGCTCGAGTAAAAGAAGCACCACAATCATCACACATGTATGGTCTCTCTCCTGTATGTGTTCCCTTGTGAGTCTTCAGATGGCCAGCTTGAGTAAAAGCAGCACCACAGTCATCACACTTGTAGAATCTCTCTCCTGTATGTGTTCTCATGTGGTACTTCACTCTGCTTAGTTGAGTAAAAGAAGCACCACAATCATCACCTATGTGTGATATTTCTCCTGTATGTGTTCTCTTGTGAGTTTTCAGATGGCCAGCTCGAGTAAAAGAAGCACCACAGTCAGCACACTTGTAGGGTCTCTCTCCTGTATGTGTTCTCATGTGGTACTTCACACTGCCAACTTGAGTAAAAGAAGCACCACAATCATCACACTTGTAAGGTTTCTCTTCTGTATGTGTTCCCTTGTGGCATTTCAAATTGCCAGCTTTAGTAAAAGAAGCACCACAAACATCACACTTGTAAGGTTTCTCTCCTGTATGTGTTCTCTTATGGTTCTTCAGATGGCCAGCTTGAGTAAAAGAAGCACCACAAACATCACACCTGTAAGGCTTCTCTCCTGTATGTGTTCTCTGATGTATCTTCAGATTCCAAGCTGCAGTAAAAAAAGCATCACAATCATTACACTTGTAAGGTTTCTCTCCTGTGTGTGTTCTCTTATGTTTCTTCAGACTGCCAGCGTCAGTAAAAGAAACACCACAAACATCACACTTGTAAGGCTTCTCTCCTGTATGTGTTCTCTGATGTTTCTTCAGATTCCAAGCTGCAGTAAAAGAAGCATCACAATCATTACACTTGTAAAATTTCTCTCCTGTATGTGTTCTCTTATGTGACTTCAGATGGCCAGCTTGAGTAAAAGAAGCAGCACAATAATCACATTTGTAAGGTTTCTCTCCTGTATGTGTTCTCTTATGTGTTTTCAGACTGCTAGCTTGAGTAAAAGAAGCAGCACAATCATCACACTTGTAAGGTTTCTCTCCTGTATGTGTTATCTTATGCTTCTTCAGACTGCCAGCTTGAGTAAAAGAAGCACCACAATTATCGCACTTGTAAGGTCTCTCTCCTGTATGTGTTCTCATGTGGTACTTCACACAGCCAATTTTAGTAAAAGAAGAACCACAATCATCACACTTGTAAAGTTTCTCTCCTGTATGTCTTCTCTTGTGATTCATGTTCTTTTGGCACTCTAGATGGTCATCTTGAAACAAAAGACTATCCGATTAATTACATTTGTTTGGTATCCCTTCAGTATGTGTTCTCTTATATCTGCATGCACAAACATTTGGACTAGAAACATCAGACTTGTCTTCTGTGTGAGTTCTTTGAGAGCTATAACTGATATAATCAAAAATGTCATCAAGAACCTTTGCAAAGCTCTGTGTATGTTTTTCTTGTGTTTCTTATTTAGCTGCTGACAATTCTCAATAGCCAGAGATAGTTTATTGTTTGTATCAATCATAGAAGACGTATTGACAACTGTCATGCCTTACAACTGTTCTCAACCATTCTTGATTCTGAGTTGCTGTTCCATGTTATTTCTTGAATGATGCTACCCCCAGCTATGTCTAACATTTTACTGAATCTGTGACTCCTGCCCTCACACAGAACATCTGATAGTTCTTGTTTCACAGCCTTCATGTCTATGCTGTCATATGTCCACTTTTGTGTATGCTCTTGAATGGAGTGGTAAGGACTTCGTGAAGACCAACAGTGCATTTCTGAAACACATAAAAGTAAATTAATATCCTCATGAACATACCAGATATTGATTATGAACAGATCTGTAATCAAGCAGGCACACAATGCAAGAATAGACAATCAATTTCAAGTGAACAGAAGATGGAGAAGTTTAATGATTAATGTGCTCATGTATGATCTATGCTGATGTATGCTGAAGTTCAGGTTTGATCTAAGCTGATGTAGGATCCAGTCTCCCCGGGAAGGTTAACCCGGTCAACAAATGCCCGCAGAAGTCGGATGTGTCGGCCTAACGGCGCAAGAATGCAGCTCTGCTGTAAACAGGCACAACGCAATCACATCCGGAAAAAAAAAAACTCCGGATGAACGAAGAAGAAGAAGAAGGATCCAGCGTGATGTATGATCTCAGCTGATGTGTAATCTAGGCTGATGTATTATCTAAATTCAAGTATGACCATGGATCAGTTTATACAGGCTGGGATCATGGCATGAGTTTGTAACAAGCACGGTCTGCATGAGGAGACCGTGTGAAGTGACCTAACATGGCATTGGTCACAAAAGTATGAAAAGCAGTCAGGACGTTTTGTGCGAGGACAAAACATCACCTTGATTAGTCGGACTGGAGCTATGGTCAGTGTCGGACCTAGTTCTGAGTTGAGTATAATGGCCACATAATGAGCCCCTACTTCTGTAATTAGAATATGTTAAGTTGTAGTCTCCGAATTGTATTTATGTGAAATGTGGTGAACATGATAATGTAATTCATTACTGTATTCAGAGACAATAAGAAGTATAAAACCATACTGGTGTTGAGTTATTCCGGACATGTTGAGTCTGTTCTCAATTACTTATTGTTGTGAACAGTACAGTGAAAGAACTTAAATCTAACTCAAGACATGAGAGAATTAAACACAATGAGAAGATAACAGCACCACCAGTCAGAAGGGTGGTGGTCCAGAAATGATGCACAGAAACGTGAGCAGTCAAAAAGATAAATTGACGATTGGCGCCGCAGCAAGTTTTCTCCAGTTGCTTGTAGCGCTGTGGCGTGATCAGCTGTGTCAACCCAAATACGGTCTGTTCCTGTATATTTGCCAGTGACAGTCAACACACGCACATCAGCTGTAGGTGATAGTATCATGAACAGAATCATAACTCACCAATAAGTCACTTATGAACTATGACCCATAAAAGCCTATGGCACTGATGTATGACCAAAGCTTATGTATGTTCTTAGCTGATGTATGATCTAAGTTCATGATGATATAAGCTGATGTATGATCTCAGTTCATGATGATATAAGCTGATGTATGATCTAAGTTCATGCTGATATAAGCTGATATATGATCTAAGTTCATGCTGAAATAAGCTGTTATATGATCTAGGATGATGTATGATCTAAGCTGATGTATGATCTAAATTCAATTCTGATTAGGCTGATGTATGATGTAAGCTGATATATGATTCATTCATTCATTCAGTAGCATGTCCTTTGCAGAACCTCGCACCCATAACCTTCAGGAAAACCTCTCGATCATAAGCAAGATGTCCCACGCCCGATACACCCATCTGGAGATCCACCACATCCTGCACCCATCTTCTCTTTGGCCTTCCTCTTCCTCTCTTCCCAGGCATATACCCCTCCATTATTGTTCCCTCCAAACTTTCGTGACGTTTCAAGTGACCAAAATATTTCAATTTTTTTTGTTTTATCGTCTTTAATAGCCAACCTTCTTCAATATTCAGCTCTTGAAGTAAGGATGCATTTGTTCTTTTCTTTACCCAAGATATTCTTAGAACCCGTCTATAACATTTATATTCAAAGGTGTTTATGCGCTGTTCAGCTTGTTTAGTAAGTGTCCATGTCTCACAGGCGTATGTTGCAATGGGAAAGATGCATGCTCTTAAATATCAAATTTTTGTAGTTCTGTCTGTCCTATTCCATAATTTATTCAGTTGTTTTAGTCTTTGAAGAGCAATTGATAGTCACTGTTTAATTTCTTTCGTTGTGTCATCGTTGTTGGTAATCAATGACCCAAGATATTCAAAATTTTCCACCACCTCCAATTTTTCCTCATTAACATATATTTCTTTCTCCATAGTAGTTTTATCTGTATGCATTATCTTTGTTTTTGCTATGTTCAGATATAAGTTGTGATTTTCACTATTCAATTTGGTATTAGGTTTTCTATACCAGTCTGTGTTGTGGATAGCAATACAGATTATCAGCATATCAAATCTCTGGTATGTCATGACCACCGATATTTAGGGCATCATATAGCTCCCTGTTTATATCATCTCTTACATTTCTCATTATATTTTTGGCGTACAGGTTAAACAAATAGGGGAACAGTCCACATCCCTGACAGACTTTGCTTGATGTCAAACCAATCTGATGTCTCGCCATCTATTCTAACCACTGCTTGTTTTCTAGATAGAGCATTCTTATGAGTTGTATTCAATCAATCAATCAGGTGCCGTCTCTGCAATGAAGGTTGGCTGCAATGGATCTCCAACACTGTCTGTCTCTTGCCTTGACTGTACATTCTGTCAGGCTGATGTTCGTCCATCTCTTGATGTTATCCTCCCATTTGTATCGTTGTCTATCTCTTGCTCGCTTGCCCTCAACCTTGCCTTCCAGTATGGTTTTTATAAGAGTATCATGTCTTTAACGTGGCCAAAATATTTCACTTGTCTCCTCTTTATTTCTTTCATCAACTCTCTCTTCATTCCCAGTTTTTCTAGGACCTCTGCATTTGATTGTTTTTGTTTCCATGAAATACGACCTATTCCATGAAATACTCCTGTATATCCACATCTCCAGGGCCTCTATGCGACATTCTAGTTGCTTGTTCAATGTCCAGGCTTCCAAGCCATACAATAGCGTTGAATATATGTAGCATTTGACAATTCTCATTTTTAATGCGTTATTAATCTCTTTAGATGTTAATATTGATTTCATGCCATTGAAAGCATTTCTGGCTATTCCTATTCTCTTTTTGATTTCCATTTCACTTCTGCCATCATCTATTATTATATGTCCAAGATAAGAGAAACTTGTTACTTGTTCTAGTATCTGCCCGTTTACTGTGATGTTCATTGATGACCTTTCCTTTTCACTGCTAATTATATTTTTTGTTTTTTTTGGATGTTAATATCTAAGCCACATTCTGCACTGTGCCTGTTTACTTCTTCCACTAGGTCTTGCAACTCTTGCTCACATTCTGCTAGTAACACGGTATCATCAGCATATCTAAGATTGTTTATGATTCTTCCATTGATGCTGAGTCCAGGCATTTCAACTTGTTTAAAAATTCTTTCTGTGTATAGGTTGAAGAGACTTGGGGACAGTACACATTCCTGCCGTACTCCTATTTTTATCTCTATAGGCGACGAATAGTTATTACCGCATCTAATAGATGCCACTTGTTCCCAGTACAAGTTACTAATAAGTATCATGTCCTTTCCATCTACTCCTATATCTTGAAGGCACGTAATTAGTTGCTCATGTTGTACTCTATCAAAAGCTTTCTTGTAGTCTATAAAACAAACATATATACTTTTTTGAACTTCTATATATTTTTCAATTAACATCCTCAAACAGATAATTGCTTCTCTGGTGCTGCTGTTTTTGCGGAACCCAAACTGTTCTTCAGCTACTTCCTCATCTATTTTATGTTGAATTCTTTCTTGCATGACCTTGAGTAGTATCTTAGTTATGTGGCTCATTAAGCTAATAGTTCTGTAATCCTCACACTCAACAGCTCTTGGCTTCTTCGGTAGTGTGATGAAAATGGATGTTTTCAAGTCCTTGGGTTGCATTACATGTAGTGGAAAGCCGATATTCCTCATGATTTCCCAAAGTTTCTGATGTTGTACACAGTCAAATGCCTTTGAATAATCCACAAAACATGAGAATAGGTTTAAATTCTCTGCATTTCTCTATTGTTAAACACATATTGAGAATGTGATCTCTTGTTTCTATGATCCATGCTGTTGTATAATCCAAGCTAATGTATGATCTAAGCTAATGTATGATATAAGCTCATGTATAATCTGGGCTAATGCATGATCTAAGCTGATGTATGATATAAGCTAATGTATAACCTGGGCTAATGCATGATCTAAGCTGATGTATGATATAAGCTAATGTATGATATAAGCTCATGTATAATCTGGGCTAATGCATGATCTAAGCTAATGTATGATATAAGCTCATGTATAATCTGGGCTAATGCATGATCTAAGCTGATGTATGATATAAGCTCATGTATAATCTGGGCTAATGCATCCAAGTTAGATCACACATCAGCTAACATCATCATGAAATTAGATCATACAACAGCCTAGATCAAACATAGGCTTAGATCATACCTGAACTTACACCATACAGCATGAACTTAGATCATGCATCAGCCTAGATCAGTGGTTCTCAACCGGTGGGGAATTCCCCCCCCCCCCCCCCCCCCCGGGGAGGGGGGGGGGGGGGGGGGGGGGGGGGGAATTTTAGGGTTTCCAGGGGGGAATGAAGACCATTTCAAGATCGCATTAATACAAGAACCGATTACTTGATATTGTTTTTCCCTTCATACTTTACAGTTAAGTACCTCTCATCCTTCTAAAATTCATTTTATAAAGTCAGTAGACCCACAAATTATGTTTTATGTGGATGTCTAGACTTGTTTTAGTATGTGCTGTTAAATTTACCTTACATTTTTAGGTATACTGTATAGGGGTGAGGGGATTTTTAGATAGGAAATATGAAAGGGGGGAATGACATTCAGAAAATACGGTGAAGGGGGGGGGGGGGGGATGGGCCAAATTTTTGATAGGAGGGGAGGGGGGGAATGACGTTCTAAAAATATGGTGAAGGGGGGAACGGGCCAAAAAAGGTTGAGAACCACTGGCCTAGATCATCTTCTTCTTCTTTCGTTTGCTTGAAATATGTCTATAACTGCAATGTTGTCTCTTGTATGAATTTAACTGTCTTTTTTAGTTTACACAGTGGTCCATAGAGTTTATCTTCCACTGTCGTCTCTCTAGGCCAGAAGGTTTGCCTAGATATGTTATATTTTGGGCAGTCTTGGAGTATGTGCTCTGCTGTCTGCGACGCCAATCCACATGTGCACATGGCTGAGTCACCAATCTTGAATTTTGTATACATGTGGTTGCGTAATCTATTGTGTCCTGTTCTGAGGCACAGAATAATGACTTGTTCTGATCTGTCCATAACGTGGTAGTCATCTTGAGCAGGTTTTGGTGGCTTTCTGACTGATTTGATCGTTCTTTTCTTTTGGTGGTATGTAACGGGCACATCAGGCTGTTCTTCTTTGGCTCCTTCCTTAGCCAATTGATCAGCTCTGTCGTTTCCAGGTACTCCACAGTGGTATAGTATCCACTGTATGGTGACCTTATGCTGACTGCTAAGTTCAGAAAGTAGTGTCCTTAGTACTGGCAATTTCCCAGAGAGGAGCGCCTCGAGTACTGATTTTGCATCTGTCAATAGCACCACAGGTTGTGTAGCATTGCTGGTATTTAGTAATTTCTCTGTTGCTATCTTGATTGTCTCAATTTCAGCATTATAGTTATGGCAGTACTTTCCTGTTGGTACTCTGGCTGTGTCCCTAGTATTATTTGGGTATTCTATGTACACTCCAACTCCTCCATTTTGAACAGCATTTTGTGCTGACCCATCTGTGTAGACTCGGATCCAGAGGTCCTGTGGGTATTCTTCATCATATAAGCTGAGAGTGGCTTTTCTGTTCTTCCTTGTCAAATATTCCTCTCACTTTTGTCTGGATTTGTAATGGTTCATCTTTCCATAGAATTCGCTCTGGAATAGTTGTTAGGGGGATACCAACTGTGGGCAGATCGGTGGTTTCTCTGCAGAGTCTTTTGGCCTGGTAGATAAAACTACTTCTTTTCAACCGCCCCATAGCTAGGTTTTCAAATCTGTTCTTCATAGGGTGGCCTGGCAAGCTGAGGAACTTTTCTGCTTGTATTAGCGTTTTCATATCTCTGACTCTTTCAGTGCTTGTGTCCTCCCCATCTTCTCCATTTCCACTATAGGGGTTGATCTCATCCCTCCTGTGGTGAATCTAAGTGCTTGATTTGCATCTTGTCCAGCTCTTGTAGTGTGGTTTTTGATGCAGAACACCACACAGTTGACCCGTATTCCAGGTGTGGTCGTATGCTCTGTTGATAAACTTTGCTAAGTATTTTCCCACTGGTTCCCCATGTGGTCCCACGTAGCTTTCTCAGGATGGCTATTTTTCTTCTGGCTTTTGCTACTGTTTTGTTGATGTACTTTCACCATGTCAGCCTGCCATCAAATGTTACTCCAAGGTATGTTGGTTCTTTATCTTCTCTTAGGGGTGTTCCATCTATCTGGATGTTCCCTGCCTATTGTTTTGGAGAGAGGGTAAATAGGGTGGTGCTGCACTTGTCAGTGTTTATGCTGACACACCATCTATTTGCCCATGCATCAAATGAATCTACAGCTCTTTGTAGTAATCTGGTGGCCACTGATGCATGTTCATTTGTGCTCCATAGAACCAGGTCATCAGCATACATTGCCGCTTTAATTCCATGCAGTAGATTAGCAACAAGATCATTGATGAAGATTAGAAAAAGTATGGGGGACAATACTCCGCCCTGGGGAACACCGTGACGCTGTAGTACTTTCTTGCTCTTAAGTCCAGTCTATCTGTACTCGGGCTCTTCTGTTGTGCAAGTATGTTTTTACCCATTTGTCCATTCTTTCATTGACTTTGCAGTTTCTCAGTTTCTTCATCAGACCTTCTTTCCAGACTTTGTCAAAGGCTTTCTTCAGATCTATCCATGCCGCAAGTAGCAGCTTCTTCTCTTGGAATGCATCCTCAATTTCTTGAGAGAGGTAGGTTGTCTGACCTTCCGTAGAGTAGCACTGCCTAAAGCCAGTCTGCTGTGGCACAAGGATGTTTTTACTTTCAGTGTACCACTGCAGTCTGTGATTGATGATGTGCTCCAGTGTTTTGCAGGAACAGCTGGTGAGGCTAATTGGTCTGTAGCTAGAGGCAATGGAACTATCTTTCCCTGATTTTAGGAGGGGTATCATGATTGCTTCTCTCCAGGCTTGTGGAACACTGCCTAAGGTCCAGCTGTTATTGAAGATCTGCAACAGCTTTGCTTTGGCCTCATTTCTAGGTTCCTGATCATTTCATTGGAGATACCATCAGCTCCTGGTGACTTTCTCATTTTCAGTTTTGATATGGCTAGCTCCAGTTTGCTGATTGTGATGGGTGCCTCCAGAACCTCATGTACTATTTCCTTCTGTTCTGTATGTTGCCATTTCTCTTGAATCTCTTGTTGTTTCTCTGGACTAATTTTTATGTTGTTATCTTGTGCGAATGAGTCTGCAAAATGGTCAGCTGCTTGCTTTCTTGTTAAGATGTTTCCATCTTTATGTCGTGCAAGATTTGAGTTTCTCCCTGTGCCCTCATCGTTAAGTTGTTTTGTTAGTTTCCACAATTTCCTTGTGTCTCTTTCAAAGTTCAGAGACTCCGTTTTCTCCTGCCAGCTTTTCCGTCTAGCCTGCAGCTTGGCCCTTTGAAATTTGGCTTTTTCATGCTGGAATTTATTGTGGTGCTCTTGGCTGGGTGTGGCCTCTGCTTGATTTCTACACACTTCCACATCATTTTGCAACTGTTCCAGTTCACTACTCCAGTAGGGTTTATATAGTTTACGGGCTCCTTTTGGTACTGTTTCTCGCACTGCCTGTAGTATGCATTTCCCAAACTCTTCAACTACTTTATTTATGTCTTTCTCAGTGTTCAGGTTTCTAACCAGTATGCTGGTGTGATTCCTGTACATTGCCCAGTCTGCTTTCTTATAGTTCCACCTTGAGAGGGTGCTGCTTTCTCTTACAAGCTCATTTTCTACAGTTAGAAATACGGGCTAATGGGCACTACCACCAAGTTGTTTCCCAACAATTCGTGTAATGTTCCACTCCAGGTCTGGTGAATGAAAAGCCAGGTCAGGTGTAGTTGTAGTGTGTGTGGCATAACGCTAACCACCATTATTCATTTACCAAAACATGCACGCAAAAGAGAGAATACAAATATAGCAATTGACATTTCAGACGCAAACTGAAACCCAACTTGGAAAAATGGACGCGAAAGTGAAACTAAACAGATCGAAGGCTGACGTTGATTCTTGGAAATGTTACATTTCTCGGAATTATTTCATCAGCCGAAGCGCAAAGGATCATTCGTCAAAACCAGACACGTGACAACGCCTCCATTCAAATATTTCATCAGAATATGTTAAGCCCGCACTCTTTCTGAAAATCGCCTGATGAACAGACGTGAAAAGATTGTGTGACCAAAATTTTCAAATAGGGACGGCAGAATGTCTGGATCCCAGGTGAGCTTGTTAGTCCTTTGATTAAACTAATGACCAGATGTATCAAGGGCCAAGGAATGGTATTCAGTGTTTGTAATGTCAATTGAATTATATCATTATAAATTAAAACCTCTGAAGTGAAAAATGTTTGACTTTTCCATTCTGACGACGTAGTGCCGATTCCCGGGCAACTGACACTCTAATACTCTCTTCTGATACTGCAATCTCTGATATTCTTAAAGATAATCATTAACTTTAGCAAGTGCATAATAATACAGATCCAAAGCAAAGCGATGGATGCAGTGTAGGCAACCATGGTTTGGGAGAGAGAAATGACAGAGGTTACAGACTTGTAGAATGGGCAAAAGAACAAGAAATGGTGGTAGGAAACACCTGGTTTAAACAACATCCTAGAAGATTATGGACATGGAGGAGTCCAGACAGCAGGATTAAAAACCAGATAGATTACATCCTGATTAGCAAAAGGTTTCGAAATGCGTTAACAGTTGTAAAAACAGTTCCAAATGCAGACTGTTACAGTGATCACAGATTAATTACTGGCACATTGAGGGTTAAGTTAAAGAAAGTCAAGTATACAGCAGGAAACCCTAAATATGACTTGTGCAAATTGAAAACTGACAAAGAAATACAAGATAATTTTAACATAGAAGTAAAGAACAAATTTGATTTATTGTCTGATCTGGAGATCCTATTTCAAGATGTAGATGATCAATGGGAAATGCTGAAGAATTCAATCAGTTGTGCAGCAGAAAAAACTATTCCAAAAGTAAAGAAAGTGGGCCGTAAGACATGGATGACTGAAGAAATTTTGCAACTAATGGAAACAAGAAGACAGAACAAAAATAATCCTGCCAAATATGAAGAAATTCACAGAAAAGTCAGAACCTTATGTAAGGAGGCAAAAGAAACATGGCTTGAGAAAAATTGCAGAGAAATTGAAAAACAACACAACAGTAAAAATGCGAAACTAATGCACAAAAGTATTCAGGAGCTTACCAATCAAAGAACACGTACATCAGCAGGCTGCCTAAAGACAAAAGATGGAAGAGTCATAATAGAAAAAGAACAGATTTTACATGTATGGTCAGATTACGTGAAAAACCTTTATGACGATAACAGAGACGAACAGTATGATGTTCAGAATAATAATGAAGGGCCAACAATTTTGAAGATGGAGGTTCAAAATGCTCTTAATCATATGAAATCTGGCAAGACCCCCGGTCCAGACAGCGTCACAACAGAAATGATTAATGCTTTAGAAGAATATGGAATAGATAAAGTTACCAGTCTGCTTAATACAATATATGATACTGGAAGTATACCTCATGAGTTATGTAATTCTGTATTTATTGCAATCCCAAAGAAATCAGGAGCCTTGGAATGTGATCAACATCGAACAATTAGTATAATGAGTCACATCACGAAGATTTTGCTAAGAATTATCATGCAAAGAGTGAGGAGGAAAATACAACCTGAAATAGGAGAAGAACAATGTGGGTTTGTAGAAGGCAAGGGTACAGTAAATGCTGTGTATATACTGAGAACCGTAATCGAACGTTCTATAGAAGTAAACAAAGATCTACACCTTTGCTTTATTGACTACACAAAGGCTTTTGATAAAGTGAGACATGTCAACATGATAAGGATGCTTGAAGATCTACAAATTGATGGGAAAGACCTTAGACTTGTAAAAAACATATATTGGAAACAACAAGCTGCCATAAGAGTTGATAATGAAATAAGCCAATATCAGCCTATTAAGAGAGGTGTGAGACAGGGATGTGTAATGTCTCCAGATCTGTTTTCCCTGTACAGTGAAAATATTTTCAGAAATATTGAAGATATGGAAGGAATCAACATTGGGGGACGATGCATCAATAACATTAGATATGCAGATGATACAGTATTAATTGCAGACAATGAACAGGACCTGCAAAATTTAGTAGATGCGATTGTTACACACAGTGAACAACAAGGGTTAGAATTAAATTGTAAAAAGACACAGATTATGGTCGTCACTAAGAAGAACGAAATACCACAGTGTAATATACAAGTAAATGGGAATATTCTTCAACAAGTGAATAGGTACAATTATCTCGGAACAGTGATAACATCTGATGGGAGATGCCTGGAAGAGATTAGAACAAGAATCGCCATGGCAAAAGTAGCCTTTAGCAAGATGAAAAACATACTGACCAATAAAAAGATGTCAATTGAAACGAGAAAAAGAGTGTTGAGGTGCTACATAGAACCTGTACTTTTATATGGATGTGAAGCTTGGACAATGAGCAGCCAGGCTGAAAAACATCTGATGGCTGTAGAAATGTGGTTTCTGAGGAAAATGCAAAGAATACCATGGACAGCCAGAAAGACCAATGAACAAGTCCTTCAAGAAACAAATGAAGATCGTAAACTGATCAGAGACATTAGACGTAGACAGTCACAATTTTTTGGACATGTTATGAGAAGAAATGGTTTGGAGAACTTGGTGACAACTGGTAAGATCGAGGGAAACAGACCAAGGGGAAGACCTAGAAACAAGTATCTGGATGGCTTGGCCTTGTGGCATGGTCGAGACAGAAACACGGAACTGATCCACGACTCTGGTGATCGAGTGAGATGGCAGAACATGACCGCCCACGCTTACCGGCATGGCACATGATGGATGGATGGATAATAATACTGCATTCTATACTAAACAACTGTACGAAGTGATGATTCTAAAGCAATCGTGTGTCTTTCACCAGAAACACTGCTAAAAATGCTATCACTATCTACAGCTAAAATGACAGTTCGTGTACTAGAACAAGTGCCTCGTTCTAAAACAGACTTATCTATGCCTGTTTACAAACTAGAAAGCTGAAAGAGAAATCAATCTCCCACCAGGACCATAATCTATATCTCCTAGACTAAATTAATAAGACGACGCCTGCAAATAACTCGAGGGTCATATTCTGGGGTTATTGAAGACAGAAGAGGATGGGGCCCAACTTCTTTGGTTAGAAAAGGGGCATGCACTACAGTGATTTCCCAGTCCATTCAGAATATATGACAGTGTGCCATGATCTCGAGTAGAAAGTATGTGGGTTGGATGGCTTGTTAATCAAGATGAATCTATTCTCATCCTGTCAGTCTTTCAGTCTCTCTCCTCTCTGGTCCATGTGATCATAACCCCAGCTCTGCGAGTGGCTGTTGAAATCGCCACACACAATCATTTTTTCTTTTAATGGTAGTGTGTCCAGTGCCTGTGGGCGGTCACTTGGACAGTAGTAATTGATCAGATGTAGGTCTGTATTGCCTGTCTTATGTTTAAGTGTCTGATACTCAGCCCCTTCCATGTAGACTTCGATTTGGGAAGCAGTGATGTTATTTTTTACAAGGGTCAGTATCCCACCTTTTCGCCTGTTCTTTCGGTCAGATCGGTAAGACTGGTAGCCTCTAATTTTGAAGGCTATATTTTCGTTGAGGTGAGTTTCTTGCAAGCAACATATGCTTACTTTTTCTTTGTCCAGGATGTTTTCTAATTCTATTTATTTTGTTGCTGACTCCCTCCACATTCCAGTGCATTATTTTAAGTCTTTGTTTAGTATGGCCAGCCATTCTATTCTCAGGTCCCCTGGCTCGACAGGACATCTGAGAAGGACCTCCAGTAGTTGTGGTTAGACCCTTTCAAGGCGTAGGGCCCGACACTGTACCTGCCTGGGGGTCCAAAGCTGGGCGAGCACCTTAGCATTTAGCAGTAGTCGACATATTCCATTTTGCGTAATTGCATGGCATCCTGATTTCTGTGGTGCGCCTCCTGGCTGGTTGCCTCCGTCTTCAGCACCTTTCCTTTGCTACAGCAGACTGTGGTCTCACTCGAGTGTAGATGTGTACGCGCACACACGCGTCTGCACATGCATGTACGTGCATGCACATTTAGAGCATACTGGTTATTTTTCAGCACCAGAAACTCGCCGTCGCTCTTTCTCCTGTTAGTTAAAACAGTTCTGCCACGTGAAGGCAAGGAGTTGGACTTTTGCTGCAGAGGTTATGTATTCACGAGCCATTGGGGTATTTAAGCAAGGTTGGGCGCTCACCCCAACACTGCGCCCCAGCTACATACAGCAACATTTGGAACCAGCCTAGATCATCCATCAGCCTAGATCATCCATCAGCTTATATCATCAGGAACTTAGATCATACATCAGCCTAGATCATTCATAGGCTTAGATCATATGGAGGCGGTCAGTGCAGCTTTCTGCTGGACGGAGAATGTGATACACACAGGGTGAGGACAGGCAAGCTTCATGCAGAGTGGCTTGCTTTGCTTCGGAAGTCACGGGTGACAAGCATCGTCTGGATCTTTTCTCTGGGGCATGCTGGTGTGCTGGGAAATGAACAGGCAGACAGATTGGCTGGCTCTGCAAAACATGGTGGAGTATTGATGCATGACAAGGCAGACATGGTTGCGGCCTTGTGGGAGCACATGCACACTTCGGAGGAGCAAAAGAATCACCATGGTCTGGCAAGAATGCGAAAGCTAGGGGTGACGAGGGAATCTGGCCGACGATCAGCGCTCAGAGGAAAGGCGAGACGGACATATAATCAGATTGCTACTGGAACTATTAGTGTTGGAACACTTTGCTGGCTGCTGGGGATGGGGACGGAACGCTTATGGGAATGCCCCGAATGCTGTGATGTCGGTTCCTAAATCAATCAATCAATAAATCATTGGGATGAATGAGGTGTTATTTTAGAGCACTATATGCCAAGAGGGAAAGCTGTCACCAGTGATACATATACAGATATTCTCAGGAATCATCTTCGACCCACAATCAAATTCAAATGGCATGGATTTCTGAGTAAGATGTCCTTTTGCAACATGACAAATGCTCGACCCCACCCTGCCCGTGCAACAGTTAAACCCATCAAAGACCTCCACTTTCAGTGTGTACCACATCCCCCATACTTGCCAGACCTAGACTCAAGTGATTTCCATCTGTTTGCAGCTTAGTGACAAGTCATCCATCTTAGTGACAAGTCATCCAGCTTAGTGACAAGTCATCCAGCTTAGTGACAAGTCATCCAGCTTAGTGACAAGTCAATCAGCTTAGTGACAAGTCATCCAGCTTAGTGACAAGTCATCCAGCTTAGTGACAAGTCATCCAGCTTAGTGACAAGTCATCCAGCTTAGTGACAAGTCATCCAGCTTAGTGACAAGTCAATCAGCTTAGTGACAAGTCATCCAGCTTAGTGACAAGTCATCCAGCTTAGTGACAAGTCAATCAGCTTAGTGACAAGTCATCCAGCTTAGTGACAAGTCATCCAGCTTAGTGACAAGTCATCCAGCTTAGTGACAAGTCATCCAGCTTAGTGACAAGTCATCCAGCTTAGTGACAAGTCATCCAGCTTAGTGACAAGTCATCCAGCTTAGTGACAAGTCATCCAGCTTAGTGACAAGTCATCCAGCTTAGTGACAAGTCATCCAGCTTAGTGACAAGTCATACAGCTTAGTGACAAGTCATCCAGCTTAGTGACAAGTCATCCAGCTTAGTGACAAGTCATCCAGCTTAGTGACAAGTCATCCAGCTTAGTGACAAGTCATCCAGCTTAGTGACAAGTCATCCAGCTTAGTGACAAGTCATCCAGCTTAGTGACAAGTCATCAGCTTAGTGACAAGTCATCCAGCTTAGTGACAAGTCAATCAGCTTAGTGACAAGTCATCCAGCTTAGTGACAAGTCATCCAGCTTAGTGACAAGTCATCCAGCTTAGTGACAAGTCATCCAGCTTAGTGACAAGTCATCCAGCTTAGTGACAAGTCATCCAGCTTAGTGACAAGTCATCCAGCTTAGTGACAAGTCATCCAGCTTAGTGACAAGTCATCCAGCTTAGTGACAAGTCATCCAGCTTAGTGACAAGTCATCCAGCTTAGTGACAAGTCATCCAGCTTAGTGACAAGTCATCCAGCTTAGTGACAAGTCATCCAGCTTAGTGACAAGTCATCCAGCTTAGTGACAAGTCATCCAGCTTAGTGACAAGTCATCCAGCTTAGTGACAAGTCATCCAGCTTAGTGACAAGTCATCCAGCTTAGTGACAAGTCATCCAGCTTAGTGACAAGTCATCCAGCTTAGTGACAAGTCATCCAGCTTAGTGACAAGTCATCCAGCTTAGTGTCAAGTCATACAGCTTAGTGACAAGTCATCCAGCTTAGTGACAAGTCATCCAGCTTAGTGACAAGTCATGCAGCTTAGTGACAAGTCATCCAGCTTAGTGACAAGTCATCCAGCTTAGTGACAAGTCAATCAGCTTATTGACAAGTCATCCAGCTTAGTGACAAGTCATCCAGCTTAGTGACAAGTCATCCAGCTTAGTGACAAGTCATGCAGCTTAGTGACAAGTCATCCAGCTTAGTGTCAAGTCATACAGCTTAGTGACAATTCATACAGCTTAGTAACAATTCATCAACTTAGCAACAAGACATACAAAAGTGACCAGTCATCCAGCTTAGCAACAAGTTATACAGCTTAGTGATAGTCATACAATAGTGACAAGTCATCCAGCTTAGTGATAGTCATACAATAGTGACAAGTCATACAAGAGCGACAAACAAGTCATCCAGCTTAGTGACAAGTCATCCAGCTTAGGGACCAGTCATCCAGCTTAGCAACAAGTCATTTAGCTTAGTGTCAAATCATACAGATCGACCAGTCATACAGCTTAGTGACAAGTCCTCATACAGCTTAGTGACAAGTCCTCATACAGCTTAGTGACAAGTCCTCATACAGCTTAGTGACAAGTCCTCATACAGCTTAGCGACAAGTCCTCATACAGCTTAGTGACAAGTCCTCATACAGCTTAGTGACAAGTCCTCATACAGCTTAGTAACAAGTCCTCATACAGCTTAGTGACAAGTCATACAAGATCGACCAGTCATACATGTTATAGGAGCCATACAAGTTAGAGATTTGACATCTCAGATGCAAGCAAACACACAGGGACATATTCACAACTTTACACCATTTGGACAGTATGTCCCGTGTTTATACTTTAAGTGTAATTTCACGAGCATCATAATCGTTTGAGGACACGCATGCACGAGCGAGCATGCATGCATGCGTGAGTGTGTATAAAAACGTGAGGATCAATTGAGAGACAGATAGTCCGGTCAGTGATGCGAGATAACAGTAATGATTGTCACCAGCGGTACCCTACAAGTGAGTTCTGTATTCAAGTATATATGACGACTATTTTATGCCAGCATTTGGGACTGGACTAGATCGTGACATAGAAAAAGAGAGAGAAATAATGTGTCAAAGCATACTACGAGCTGGACTGCACATATTGTATAGAAGGCTACCAAGCACTTGGTCCACAGTGGACAGTGTATGAGAATTCCATGAACATAAGTAAGACTTAGTGACTCTGCTGGCTGTGGAGGTTTGTTTGGGTGTGTATCCTCAGAAATAAACTATATGTCAGCTGCCACCTTGGTGTGTTAAATGCATTAATCTTAGCATCTGCCAGAAACTGTGTGAGTGAGCCATCTTGTTGTGTTTAGTCTTATCTACATCATAAACCCCCAGACCTACATAGTACCCTCTAGGCACCAAGAATTATTTTTATTTCTTGTGATTTTGTTTGAGATATCACAATATCAGTCACAATTTTTTGGACATGTTATGAGAAGAAATGGTTTGGAGAACTTGGTGACAACTGGTAAGATCGAGGGAAACAGACCTAGGGGAAGACCTAGAAACAAGTATCTGGATGGCTTGGCCTTGTGGCATGGTCGAGACAGAAACACGGAACTGATCCACGACTCTGGTGATCGAGTGAGATGGCAGAACATGACCGCCCACGCTTACCGGCATGGCAGATGATGGATGGATCACAATATCTACTTAGTCATATGTTTGTATTTCCACTTCACTACTGCCTGTTATTGGTGCCTATATTTGGATAATATTTATATTGTTTGGTTTGACTTTGAATTTGTCAATAACTAAATGATTCAATCAAATAACAATTAACTAAAGTGGGTCAGCATGGCCAAATGAATAAGAACGTGTGTTCATAAACATCCGGTGTGCTTATGCCAAGGTAAGGGGTTCAACACCTTACAGTTGGACTAAAGTGTTGACCAATCGTCCTTGACATGAGGACATAAATTACAAGTACCACTGAAGTCTGAGTGGGTTCACCTGATAGCGAGGGACACTGTTAATAAGAAAAGCTAATCCACACGCAAAATTCAGTCTAACACTACTAGAATTAGTGTGTATGGACACACTTGAGTTCAAAAGCGAGGAGTACAAAAAAAAAAAAAAAAACAACAATTAACTGATGTAGCTGTTTCCTCATCAAACATTATTCCTAAGCCTTTTCTGTATGTATTATCACCTGAACAAATTATTGTGTGTTTGTCTGTTATTACTTTACCAGATCTCCTCCACCTCATTTCACTCATGCCTAGGATATTAATCTTCATATTTCTCATTTCAGTCATTACATTATCTAATTTTACTATCTCAATAATGTCTTAACATTCATTGTTCCCATTTTAATCTTGTTCATTTTGGTATTGCCTTCAGTAGCTTGATGATGGTATGGTGTTACCAGTGGTTCATGTCAGTCTATACAAGATGATGGTATGGTGTTACCAGTGGTTCATGTCAGTCTATACAAGATGATGGTATGGTGTTACCAGTGGTTCATGTCAGTCTATACGAGATGATGGTATGGTGTTACCAGTGGTTCATGTCAGTCTATACGAGATGATGGTATGGTGTTACCAGTGGTTCATGTCAGTCTATACAAGATGATGGTATGGTGTTACCAGTGGTTCATGTCAGTCTATACAAGATGATGGTATGGTGTTACCAGTGGTTCATGTCAGTCCTATACAAGATGATGGTATGGTGTTACCAGTGGTTCATGTCAGTCTATACAAGATGATGGTATGGTGTTACCAGTGGTTCATGTCAGTCTATACGAGATGATGGTATGGTGTGACCAGTGGTTCATGTCAGTCTATACGAGATGATGGTATGGTGTTACCAGTGGTTCATGTCAGTCTATACAAGATGATGGTATGGTGTTACCAGTGGTTCATGTCAGTCTATACGAGATGACGGTATGGTGTTACCAGTGGTTCATGTCAGTCTATACAAGATGATGGTATGGTGTTACCAGTGGTTCATGTCAGTCTATACAAGATGATGGTATGGTGTTACCAGTGGTTCATGTCAGTCTATACAAGATGATGGTATGGTGTTACCAGTGGTTCATGTCAGTCTATACAAGATGATGGTATGGTGTTACCAGTGGTTCATGTCAGTCTATACAAGATGATGGTATGGTGTTACCAGTGGTTCATGTCAGTCTATACAAGATGATGGTATGGTGTTACCAGTGGTTCATGTCAGTCTATACAAGATGATGGTATGGTGTTACCAGTGGTTCATGTCAGTCTATACGAGATGATGGTATGGTGTTACCAGTGGTTCATGTCAGTTTATACGAGATGAAGGTGTCCTAAGATAGCCATTAACATTGATCCCAGACACTGATCTCTCAACAAAATGCAGTCTTGGGAAGATAATGTGGTGGTTTTCCTTTGCCTTCTATATTTACACTAGGGTCTTCTACCTCTGCCTTTTACAGCAATTTCCGACTGTCAGGACAAGAGAGTTCCCTGCTCGGCTCAGCTGCAGAGTTGTGCACCGATCTCAGTGGATACTCGGTCACACCTGACCTTATTCTTCCCAGTGTCTGATTAGATTTATATTCTGATATTGTGTTGATTTCAATGACATAAGACTATGGCCATTCAGAAATCAATGGCAAACTACTAAAAGTAAAATTATCTAGCAAATCAAAAATAACCAGTAAATGCTGGGATTTATTGCAACACCATGTAAAGGATATCCAACTAACTGTTACGTTCTATTGAACTTAATCTTACCTTGACCTACATAGACTTCAGGTTGTTCTATCTTGACATTTGATGGTAGTTTACTCTCCATCTTTCAATCTGAAAGAATTTGTAAGTTGCATATGTCTGCAAAAGTAAACCAAATAAATGAATGTGATATTTTGTTTGTCAAGATATCTAATCATGATTAACGATACAAAATGTTTTAGGATTACTTCAAGTAATGGTTTATGATTTGTTATTTCTCAAGTTCCCTTTAAGAATGTTAGATTGGCAATCAATCACAGTGTAATAATATTGGTTTAACATGACCAAAGTAACATAACAATACATGAAAGCTTTGTGGGACAGCTTTATTACTTGTGTCACACATCATACAGACATTAGAGTTGATGTACTACTTATAACAGAAGCCATTCTTTGCTGCATCTTGTTCCCCCTTCCATACATCCAAGAACGAGTCTTGACTGGGCAAGATAGGGGAACTAAAATGGTAAACAGATGTGTCTAGTTCTCTACATGAGTACCCTTAGTGAAACCTCACTTCAAGAAGTGGAATCATACATCTATTTATGTACCAATGTACACAAAGATGGAGGAACATATAGAGATATTAAAGAAGCATATGAAAATGATTCTCCATAGCTCTAAGAAATGTTAAACTCTTAACGTTAAATCATGATTGCTGTATGTATTGGTAACACAGAGAATGACTGAACCAATCACTGATGGAGTACAAACATGCATTCATTGGTGACCTGTGTAGAATAAAGAGGCTAAATCATGACAATGACATCATCACTAGGTGGAGTTCATGAAGAAACTAAACAAAACACCATTTACCCGTATGTATATTCATCATCATCATCAAGTGCCGTAGGCGTTCATGACTCTCCACAGATCTCTGTCCTTGGTTTTCTGGATCAACTCTTTTGTTGATATTCCTCCATGCCACCTTCGCAATCCATCCAGCATCATTTCTCGTGGTCTGCCTCTGCCTCTCTTCCCCTCGATCTTTCCAGTTGTCACGATGTTCTCCAGCACCTCTCTTCTCATCACATGACCAAAATAAGCTGTTTGTCTCTTTCTTATTGTTGTATATAATGTTCTAGTTTTGCCAGCCTTTGTAAGGCATTCATCGTTAGTTACTTTGGCAGTCCAAGGAATTCGCAACATTCGTCTAAGGAACCACATCTCTGTTGCTTCCAATCTCTTCCTAATTTGTTCATTTATATTCCAAGATTCACAGCCATACAGCAAAACAGGTTCTATCTAGCACTTCAGCACTTTCTTACATTCAATGATAGCGACTTACTGCAATGATATTCTTCATTTTTTTTTAATGCAGCCTTTGCTTGCCCTATTCTGCTTTTGATCTCTGTTGTACATCTTCCATCTGATGTTATAAATGTCCCTAGATATTTAAAACTGTCCACTTGATGAAGAATTTTCCCTTCTATCTCTATTTCACATTTGGGTGTCACCTGTTTCTTTGATACCACCATTGTTGCTGTTTTCTTGATATTCAAGGAGAGTCCTTTCTTTGCACTCTCTGTTACTACAATGTCCAACAATTGTTGTAGGTCTGTTGCATTATCCGCTATCAATACTGTGTCATCTGCATAGCGTATATTATTTATATTATAACCTCCAAATATTATTCCTGGTTTTTCATTGATCTCTCTCATTATTCTTCCAGTCGCCAGCATGGTGGTTAGGTGTTGAACCGTTAAGGCCTGTGGCGTGTTTATGCATGTGGCTATGGTTTGCAATCGCATATTCCTCATGTTGGACTGGTAGTACATGGTTCCGTCATCCTGCTACTGAGTGAGTGCGTGGGCGACACTGTGAGCTGTGAATTTCATGGGGAATGCTTTTACTTTTGTCCTGTACAGTGATCTGCATGTTTGGAACAATGGCTACCGGCTGTTGCTGAATTTGACTGACTTGCCTTTTTGGTTCATGGGTGCATTTTTCAGGAGACTCCCGGGAGTCGGCGCTGAAGCTGCGGAGTTCGTGCTTTGTGAGACACTTTCGGCAGGTCGTCCTGCAGTAAAAGACTGAGCCATGTGAGAAAACCTGGGTCAATGAGGTCTTTCTGATGACTGCCGAGTCTATCGACAATGAACAGTGGTTTTCATGGATTAATTTTATGTTGGCATTCTGGCAGCGGCATTATGCACTGTGTACCTGTGAGGGCTGTTGGATTGCCGAGACTCCTGCCTATTCCACTTTTCACATTGGACAGTGGGGAGCATTTTGCGTGATATTTGCTGGCACAGGAATGGGGACGCCCCGTTGCCGTGAAGTTGGAACCTAGATTAACTATATATCTCATTATTACTTCGCTATATAGGAAGAATAGATCTGGTAACAAAACACATCCCTGTCTCACTCCCAACTTTATGTGTTCATTATTTCCTTCTTTATTTCCCATTTTAATTGCTGCTGTTTTGTTCCAGTAAATAGTTTTTATTATTCTGAGATCTTTCCCATCAATGTTGATATCTTCCAACATTTTAATCAGTTCATCATGTTTTACTTTATCAAATGCCTTAGTATAATCTATGAAGCACAAATATATGTCTTTCTTTGTCTCTACTAATCTCTCTAATAGTGTTCGTAATGTGTATATTGCATTGTTTGTACATTTTCCTTCCACAAATCCATACTGTTCTTCACCAATTTCCATTTTTATTTTCTTCCTTGTTCTTCTCATTATAATTCTGAGTAAAAGCTTAGTGACATGATTTATGAGTTTAATTGTACGAAAATCTTCGCGTTCAATTGCGAATGTATATTAGTAATATATTACTATTAATTATATTTATTACATTGTGGTATTTCTTTCTTCTTACTTCTTAGTGACGACCATAATGTGTCTTTTTAAATTAGAGTTGCACTATGATGACAAAGTAAGTTCAATAAGCCAAACTGTGGTCAAAAAACAATTAATGAATTATCCTTTAAAATATGGGGAATTCAATATAATTTATATTATAATTTATATTAAATGTTATTTTTTTTCTTTATTATAATATTTATTTATTTATTTCATTAATCATTTCATTATTGTGAAGGGTTTCTTACATCTGTATAACTTGCTTGTATTTGAACAAATCCTGAAGACTTTTACCAATGTCAGAGGTCGGTGAGATATGAGGACGATATTCAACATTCAATAAACTTTGAATGATGTAGTCCAATATTCAACATTACCAAAACTGAATGTTGAGGCCCACATTCAACACGAACATTGCCGCCATGTTTCATACAACTGGGAGAGCGCGTACAAAAGCTAAGAGATGGTTCTCTATAACTGGCCAATAGCATTACCGAAACAATATATAATTATTTTTTTTCCCATATACTTTACAGAACATCGCTGTCAACATCTTTCAGCTGATTGTTGATTTCTTGGCAAGATTACGCTCGGTATTTTGCCATTGCTTTATGAGCGACCGGCTCACATACCCCGTAAGTTATCGGCACGGAGAGAACCATTACCGATTCTCGCGCACGTCACGTTACTCACGAGAGTATACGGGATTACGGAGAAAGTCGTGTAACGCCTAGACTAAGGAGACCGGCATATAATATAATAATACATATAAATTATATAAAATAAAACAAAGTAATGCAGCTTTACATAAAGGTATTACGACACATACAGTATGTGTCGTAATTCTTTTATGCAAAGCTGCATTACTTTCTATTATTATTATTTTATATTGTTTACATTTCCACAGCATTACAGCAGTTCCACCAAAGTCTATATAAGTATATTCATATATAAATTAGCATGTATTGATCTTTAAAAACTTAAAAGTCGACAGGATCGACTTCATTGCACCGGGTTTTATCCCATTATGATATGGCTCAGTCTCTTTCCGCAGCACAGGCTGCCGAAAGTGTCGCACAAAGCACGAATTCGTAGCTCCAGCAACGACCCCCAGGAGTCTCCGAAAAAAATGCACTGGTGAACCAAAGAATGCGGCCCGGAATCGATCCCACAACCTTCAGAGCCCGATGCAGGCGAGTTGACCACTTAGCCCACAGAAGTGGAAGCTGAAAGTATAGATTAGAACACACACTAGACAATATTAAAATTGCAATGTATACCGATCACACCGGGATTTCAACCTACCGCCCTATAGTATTACTATAGTCATCTGTGAATTTATTTTATTGATCTCATTGGTTCACGAAATATTTATATCCCTTTGTTCATCATCATCATCATCATCACCATCATCTCCCACTATTGCCTTCAATCATCGTGATAAGGAACAGTTGACGTTCCAGCGCCCTATGGTTGGCACTGAATAGTGTCTCTCGATGTGACTGTACAACGTCTTTGATGTTGTCAATCCATTGTCTTCTCTGGCATCCTCTTCCTCTTCTATCGGATATGCTTTGATGTAGCACGAGTGCTGGTAGCTGGCCATGTTGCAATCTAACGTGGTGGCAAAACCATCTCCTGCTTTTCAATATATGTGGCACGAGGTGTTGATGGAAGTGTTTGTCTGATAACATCGTTTCTTTCTGGGTCTCGGAGAGTTAAGCTGGCGATTCGTTTCAAGCATCTCATCTCACAGGTGGTGATTTTGCGTCAGTGTGATTTGGTCCATGTGCATCACTTTTCTCATGCCCTGTATGCTCTGATTTTTACTTGGTTCCTCTTCTTCTTCCTCTCCACCACCACTTGCTTCTTTACTTCTTCTTCTTCGTGTCCGGGTAATGTTTTCATTTACACGGACGGCTCTGTGCTACGAACCAAAAAGAAGAGCACAGGGATTCATAGCGAAGGTTAATTGGTAGTGTTTAGAGCAGGAGAGCCTGGCATTTGATACCACAACATTTAAACTGAACATGAATATGGAGGCAGTCACTGTGATGTTTCGCTAGCTGGAAGATAAACAGCACACACATGGCGTGATTGTAACATTAACAGAGCATGCTGGGTAGGGTGGAGACAGGTATGCTTCGTGCAGTGAGGTAGGCGTCAATTAATAAGTCTACGGTAAAGAGTACCTGTTGGATCTTTTCTCCTAGGGCACGCTGGTGTGTTGGGAAATTTGTTCATTTGAAATTTTTCTCTATCTGCAATGTTTTATCTTGTATGAATTTCACTGTCTTTTTTAGCTCACTCGGTGATCCATAGAGTTATTCTTCTATTGTTGTTTCTCTAGGCTAGTTAGTTAGTTAGTTAGCTAGGTAGTTAGTTAGCTAGGTAGGTAGTTAGTTAGTTAGTCGAGGTTCCAACTTCACGACAACGGATCGTCCTTATTATGCTCCGTTCCTGTGCCAGTGAATATCACACAAAATGCTCCTCACTGTCCAATATGAAAAGTGGAACAGACAGGAGTCTCGGCAATCCAACAGCTCGCACCGGTACACTGCATAATGCCGCCAAAAGTTTTGCCTACATATGTAGTATTTTGTACAGTCTTGGAGTTTGTTTGGAGTTTTGTTTTTGAGTTGTTCGGAGTTTGTGCACTGCTGTCTGCGGCGCCTATCCACATGTGCACATGACTGATTCGCCAGTTTTGAATGTCGTATACAGGTGGTTGCGTAATCTATTGTGTCCTGTTCTGAGTCGCAGAATAATGATTTAGTTCAGCAGGCGTTGATGACTTTCTGATTTATTCGTTATTCGATCATTATTTTCTGTTGGTGCTATGCAACAGGCACATTGGGTTGCTGTTATATTGCTCCTTCCTTAGCTAGTCGATCAGCTCTCGTGTTGCCGGGGACTCCACAGTAAGATGGTATCCATTGTATGGTGACCTTTCGCTGGCTGCCTAGTTCAGAAGCTAATGGTGACCTTTCGCTGGCTACCTAGTTCAGAAGGTAATGTCCATAGTACTGGTAATTTCAGAGACAGCATCGCCTCAAGTACTGATTTAGAATCTGTCAATAGCACCACAGGCTATGTACCATGGTTGATATTTAATAATTTCTCTGTTGCCATCTTGATTGTTGAATTTGGCAGTAAGTTCCTGTTAGTACTCTGGCTGTGAGTAGTATGCCAGGGTAATTTTTTTTGCCCCCCCCCCTCCCACCATAAATATTAACTCAATCCACATTTTATCTTGTATATGGTCATATGACATCACAGCAATACGCCACTTTCTGGTTCCACAAATTGCATATATCCCGCGCTAAGGGACGTTACTACTTCCGGTCTTTAAGTATTATACAATTTTAAATAATGGCGGCTATTATTGTCAGGACGTGCTCTTATTCTGCTGCTTCTTCCTCCTCTTCTTTTGTCTTCTTCCCCCGCTCTTCTTCTTTCTATCTTTTCTGTTCCCTCTCTCTCCGTTTTACTCTATTGTCTCTCAGTGCATTCTAGCCACTCATCGTCTTCCTCCTCGTCATCTTCCTCTTCTGCCTCACTTCCTCTTCTGCTGCTTCCTCCTCATCATCTTCCTAATCCTCTTCTTCTTGTGTTCTTCCTTCTCATGCACACCCCCTTGTGTTCTTCTTCCTCCAAGTCTTCTTCTTCCTCTTTCTCCTCGACTTCGTCTCCTTCCTCTTCTGCATCATCTGCTTCTGCGGTTTCCTCCGCGTCATCTTATTCTGCTGCTGACCTCTCTCTTTTTCCCCTGATAGGTGTTAGTCGTCATAACAGCGTGAAATACTGCGTAAAAGATACGTATGCATGGAGCTTCAAATGACAGCCTTAAAAACAGGATTACATGTGTCTTCCTCCTCGTTTTCTTCAGCTGCTGTTTCCTCCTACTTCTTCCTCCTCCACGTCTTTCTCTTCCTCCTATTAACCTTCTTCCTCCATGTCTTCTTCGCCCCCGTTGTCTTCTGCTGCTTCCTACTCCTAACCTTTGCATCCTCGTCTTCTTCCTCTTCTACTGCAGTTGCTTCTTCCTCCTCCTACCTCTCTTCCCCCTCCTTATCGTCTTCTTCTTCGTTCTCTTCTCCTCCTACTCCCTTCTACTTTCTTTGTTAAGAATAAACGGAGAGCTGTTGGAGAGACTGGCTATCTCGTTCTGTATAAAATTGTGGCTGCCACTCCAACCAGTCATGAACACGTCTGCGAGGACCTATGCTCCACTGAGAGATGATCACCCACGCCAGTCGGTCAAACATTAACCAATAAGACCACAATGTCAAGGTTGTGTGTAACCAGGTTGGTAATGTTTACGGAATAAGAAATATTCCATGGCTGTGCTATGGTCAACCAGACGAGACGGCCATGCTATTTTCAGATTGTCAAAGCGGATTAAGTTTTTTTTTTTTTTTTTTTTGCATATCCTTTACAGGACATCGCTGTCAACACCAGCATCTTTCAGCTGTATGTTGATTTCTTGGCACGATTATGCTCAGTAGTTTGCCATTGCTTTCTGAGCGGCCGGCTCACATACTCCGTAAGTTACAGATGCGATTCCAACCACTGCTGATTTTCACCGTCATCACGTCACCCACAAGAGTATACGAGATTATGGAGAAAAGTCATAACCTCTAAGCCACGAAACCGGCGATTAACGGTTACAGTTGGATATTCGCAAACTGATACACTTTCAGACAGACAAAAGATCGAAATTCGTCAAACAGACATTCTTCTCGCCCTCTTGTTCTGCTGCTGACACCCCCCCCCCCCCCCCCCCATCTATCTGATAGGCGTTAGTGATCACAACAGTGTCCTTCCCATTTATTTGTATAATACATCGTGGTATTTCTTCCTAGGGACGAACAGAATCTGTGTCTTCTTCTTACAAGTTAATTCTAACCCTAGTTGTTCACTGTGTGCAACAACTGCATCTACTGAATGTTGCAGGTACACCTCATTGTCTGCAATCAATACTGTATCATCAGCATACCTCCTATGACTAATGTTACATCCCCTAATGGTGATTCCACTAATTTCTTCTAAATTTTCTAAACTATTTTCACTGAGTGTTGGTGTAACGTCCGCCCTGGGTGGCAGAAATTGATTAGTTAAAGTACATCTATAGTCTTTAATGTAGTAATTATAACCTCGTTATGCTTAACATGTGTAATGTGGTGGTGGTTGTTGTTCCACTAAGTATGTGTACATTTGATTGGTTGTATATTACCATTCAATCAGACCAGAGGCCAAGACAACAGCTGTCATTTCCCAAGATTATGTAACAAGCTTGAAAAAGTTTTTGAGGTTCCAGAATGTGGGGGTTTTTCAAAATCCTTACAAGGCACAAAGAGAAAAGCCACTACAAGTAAGCCGCTAAAGTAAAAGATATTTTAAGATGCCGGAAGGTGAAAAAAAAAGGTTAGTTGCAAGTCCCTTACATGTTACAGTCAACCCCAGCATTTTTTTCCTCTTCGTGATACCTGTGAAAGTTTATGTTCAGTAGTTTGCCATTGCTTTCTGAACGACCGGCACCCACGCCATCTCATAAAAAACAAATGTAAGGCAGTATGCTTCTAAATCACCGACAACTGTGTAGTCCCACAATATATAGATCAATCAGCACTCGATGGGTGATGTGGTCAATATCAAGTGAGCTGCATTTACTTCCCCAGACATTTCCCGCTGCCTGTTTTAGGATGGTTGACTTTGGAGCCCAGGTCAATGTTTTAGGATGGTTGACTTTGGAGCCCAGGTCAATGCTTAGGATGATTGACTTTGGAGCCCAGGTCAATGATTTAGGATGGTTGACTTTGGAGCCCAGGTCAATGTTTTAGGATGGTTGACTTTGGAGCCCAGGTCAATGTTTTAAGGATGGTTGACTTTGGAGCCCAGGTCAATGTTTTAGGATGGTTGACTTTGGAGCCCAGATCAATGTTTTACGATGGTTGACTTTGGAGCTCTGGTCAATGTTTTAAAATGCACTTATGCATATTCAAATACTTGATCTCTGGGCCAGTAAGCAAGCATGCTAGTCACTTCACTGCCATGGCTACCAACAACCACCACAAAGACCTTATTTTATTGTCAGAGAACAGCTGTAATAGAAAGTTGATCAAATACAAGTTTGCAAAGAGACATCTGTTACAACAACCTTGCCAGTCACTTTCCAAGAGAACAGTATTTTGAAAACCCCATCAGATGAAACTTTAATATTCAAAGAATATTATCCTGCTAAAAATCAACAACCCTACATGTTGTGTTGTCTGTCATTACCACTCAAAGAAGAAAGTCCTTTACTATGATCTCCACCCCAGTAAGTGAACCAAAGACATTTTTTAGTCAGCCATAGCTCACAGAGCCACACAGCTAGCATAATCAATAGTGAACAAAAGAAGAAGCAGTATAATCAACCAATTGTATTTGTTTACTTTCCAAATGTCAACATTTGCACATTATTCATAATGGTTTATTACATTTATGTCTGTTACAAAGAATAACAATTTCTGGTTTATTACACAAGAGCACGCAACTCAGAATATTCCATCACCAGTTCAACAAAGTTGGCTAAACAAGTTAACCCCAGTGAATTGTGAAATATGATAAACCAAACCATTATTTTACATCACACAAGGACACAAACATACAGAAAACAAGTGTTACACTAATTTATGAACACCCAGGACAACTCAGTCGGCATCACTGTTTCCCTGTCAGACTGTGGCTGTAACAGTTGCCAAAGTGCATGTGGTAGACTAGTGTGGCAATATTATTTTGTGTGTTTCTAATCAGTTCTGGTTGTCATCATTATTTGTAAATGTACAGGTTGAAATTAGAGGCACACCTACACAATTGTATACATATAGTATGTAGTATATACACGATACAGAAATGGTTTACACTGGCTGTTAGGGCAGGGAGGACCGGCCAAGCAAACACGATTGGCCACCATCACCTTCATTGACTTATCTACCTGAGATATTTTGGCACATTCTTTGTGGCTGTTCCTGTCAAGATCACTGTGATAGCCTGTTCACTGTGATACCCCATCATTAGAGACCAACAAGTGTTGAGTAAAGAGGAATACAACAATCATAAACATCACATCCGTGAAAGTCAAGTCAAGAGTAACATAACAACCATAAACATCACATCTGTGAAAGTCAAGTCAAGAGGAACACAACAACCATAAACATCACATCCGTGAAAGTCAAGTCAAGGACAGCCTCTCACATCATGAGCTGTACTGGGTATATGAAGCTCTCACACCATGAGCTGTACTGGGTATATGGTGCTCTCACACCATGAGCTGTACTGGGTATATGGTGCTCTCACACCATGAGCTGTACTGTGTATATGGTGCTCTCACACCATGAGCTGTACTGGGTATATGGTGCTCTCACACCATGAACTGTACTGGGTATATGGTGCTCTCACACCATGAGCTGTACTGTGTATATGGTGCTCTCACACTATGAGTTGTACTTGGTATATGGTGCTCTCACACCATGAGCTGTACTGTGTATATGGTGCTCTCACACCATGGGCTGTTCTGGGTATATGGTGCTCTCACACCATGAGTTGTACTGGGTATATGGTGCTCTCACACCATGAGTTGTACTGGGTATATGGTGCTCTCACACCATGAGTTGTACTGGGTATATGGTGCTCTCACACCATGAGTTGTACTGGGTATATGGTGCTCTCACACCACAAGCTGTACTGTGTATATGGTGCTCTCACACCATGAGCTGTACTGTGCATATTGTGCTCTCACACCATGAGCTGTACTGGGTATATGGTGCTCTCACACCATGAGCTGTACTGGGTATATGGTGCTCTCACACCATGAGCTGTACTGGGTATATGTTGCTCTCACACCATGAGCTGTACTGGGTATATGGTGCTCTTACACCATGAGCTGTACTGTGTATATGGTGCTCTCACACCATGAGCTGTACTGTGCATATGGTGCTCTCACACCATGAGCTGTACTGGGTATATGGTGCTCTCACACCATGAGCTGTACTGGGTATATGTTGCTCACACACCATGAGCTGTACTGGGTATATGGTGCTCTCACACCATGAGCTGTACTGGGTATATAGTGCTCTCACACCATGAGCTGTACTGGGTATATGGTGCTCTCACACCATGAGCTGTACTGTGTATATGGTGCTCTCACACCACAAGCTGTACTGTGTATATGGTGCTCTCACACCATGAGCTGTACTGTGCATATTGTGCTCTCACACCATGAGCTGTACTGGGTATATGGTGCTCTCACACCATGAGCTGTACTGGGTATATGGTGCTCTCACACCATGAGCTGTACTGGGTATATGGTGCCCATTCATTCATTTTTTTAATTTTTGCTCTAATTCACTTTAAACTCAAGCATAGTCCACACACAATAATTCTAGAAGTGCTGGACCGAGGTTTGCATGTGGATTAGCTTTCCCTATTAAATGTGTCCCTCGCCATCAGACAAACCCACTCTGACTTCAGAAGTAATTCATTTATTCACTAGCATGTCCTTTGCAGAACCTCACTTCCATAACCTTCCGGGAAAATGCTCGGTCATAAGCAAGATACCTCACATCCGATACATTCAGCTGAGATCATCTGCCACATCCTGTATCCATCTTCTGTCTGGCCTTCCTCTTCCACTCTACCTGGGCATACACTATTGTTCTATCCAAAGTTTGATGATGTTATTAGACAGATTGACATTTGATGGGTGATGTGGTTGATTTAATAAGACACACAGTTATAATGTTGGAGTATTTTAGACCTAAAGTTTGAATTAAACAGAAATCAAAATGAATATATTTCTACAGTTTAAACACAGAAGCCACAAACAAAATGTTGTCCAATTTATTGCCTGGCATATTTCACTGCATCTCGTCAGGTGCATACGTCAGAGTTACATATCATATGGAGTGAATAAATGAATTATACCAGGGCTGAAATACTTAAAACATATAGTCACTGATATTGTTTGAATGTGGAGTGAATAAATGAATTATACCAGGGCTGAAATACTTAAAACACATAGTCACTGATATTGTTTGAATGTGGAAAATCAGTTTTCGCCATGGTAATTGCAAATTTAAAATGAAGTCTTTCAGTTTGCACAAAACTGGCTGGGACAGTCTAATTATTAATGCCTTGATGTATTTGAGCAAACATTTATTATTCATCAAATACAACATACAAGATGTCTTCTGTTTTTTAACTTTACATCACTAAATTAACTAAATCGCTGAGCTAAGCATTTTATGACTTGTTGACTGCACAGGGATTCTTTAACCCTTTTAGGACGGAACAATATTGGGCCAAATTTAGGTTTCCCTCTGAAGAAGACGGAGCCATTTTTTTGGAGTACAGAAATGACTGAAGTGACAATTTTATAAATTCATAAAAAAAAATATTAGAACCCTATATAGGTATAAACAAGTATATATATTCTTAAAAAGGATAAACTAAAGTTTATTTCTGTGTATGACTGAAGTTATTTTGTTTATATTTATGCAAATTTTGTGACCTCATTTGCATTTTGTGAAAAATAAAATATTTAATAACATCATAATATTTTGTAATAAAATACATTTTACAAAAATGGTACTCACCTAATATTTCATCACTACACCACTTTAGAATAATTTTGAACACATGTTTAGAATAGCAAAATCCATGAAGTCCCTTTTGACATTTGTTGCACATTGAACCAAACCCATGTTGAGAATTATGGCTATGAAGGGCCTCATTTCATTCGCAGTAACCTCAACCTCAACCCAACTGTGAGCCACAGACCTTCTAATATTGAGGACTTCACTATCTAGAAACTGCCTGGCATATCTGTTTGTTTCTTTCATAAACAATTTAATAAGATTGAGTGTGAGAAACAACTCCAAATACATAATAGGTGGGGCATATAGGTAGTCCAAATATTTGGTCCGGACATCTCCATCAATGGATATGGATCAACACGATCGTCTTTAGTCCCTGATTAAACCTGTTTTCCACCCCTACCGGTATATGTTTGGTTACCTGCTGTTTGTTTTAAGCTGTATAATGTATTTGTTTCATTAGTGTCCTTTGAAAGGTTAGTTGAAAAAACACTTAAAGTATGTGGACTGATGATTATGTGTGAGTAGGTTTGGGTGGCTGGTAATGACGCTTGATGAAGTCAGATGAATATACATTAGATTTTAGATTATGTTTTTATACTAGAGACAACTTCAGAAAGCCACGGCAAACTACTGAACATAAACTTACCAAGACATCACAACAGCAAAAAATGCTGGTGTTGACTTCGATGAATATGCAACTTTTAACTAACTAGAGACAACATCGCAGTTATAGAATAATTTCAAGTGAACAAAAAAAAAAAAAAGAAGAAAAAGAGTATGTAACAGTTTCCAGTCTTTTTATATGTCATCGTATCAAATCATTCTAGCTCCATTAAACAGGGTCCAGTATACTGGATAGGTGCAAAGCTATTTAAATTCAGGTATTGGCCTGTCCATGTTCCCTTTCAATAGACACATCTTTGGATGGTGACATCCTGTCAATGTTGAATTAATATTTCTAAGAATGATAAGGTGCCATTATGTTCATGGTCATTAGACAAAGAAATGTTATTGTGGGCTTTGGTCATGACAGAGAGGAATGATTTAGCCTGTTGTCTGGTCTCTGGGATAAATAATATATCATCCACATACCAGCGGTATAGAACTAGGTCCTTAATATTTGAGGCTCTTGGTTTTTCTGAGTGCACCATAAAGATGTCTGCTAGAATGGGACTAGAGAACACCTCCTGGCCACGCTGTCAATTTGGTGGTACAACTTTTAAAAGAAAAAATGAATTTTATATTAGATGTGCACAGCAATAGTAATTTCTTAAATTTGGATGTTGGTAGGCCTAAGTTTTGTTTTGTTTCTTTTATGCGGTCACAGATGACAATCACCGTTTCTTCCATGGGAACGTCAGTGAATATAGAGGCAATATCCATTGATACCATGCGCTTTAGTTTAAGATCAAGAGTATCCAGTTGTTTGACCAGTTTAAATGAATCTTTTAATATTCAGGGGTTGAATGATTGTTGCACTGGTTTAGCTGTTCCAGCAAGTCATTTCACCTCCTGCGTTGGACAGAGTTAAGCGTAGATAAAATCGATCTCAGTGGTACCCCAGGGCTGCACAATCTAGGAAGGCCCTAAAGTTGGGGGTCTATGAGCCCTGTGGAATAACTAACTATGCAGTCATCTGACTGATGAATTTACTATCTAAGAGTGACTGATTCTCTTTCTCCACTTGCCCATCAAATTCCACATGGTTACAAGCTTTAGGATCTAAGTAAAATTTGGTTGGATTCGATAAAATGTCTTCAAATTTGTTAGAAGCATAAAAGATATGATTCCTGAGATAGTTGTGAACAGCTTGGATCGTCAGAGTAACTTAGCAATGATTGCCTGGAAGAGGCTAATGAAAGTAGAACATTATATACAACTATCAGAATGAGACAATAGCATTCTTTAGTATTGTGACAATAAGAGAAGCGTGGGAAAGCATTGTGATGACTGGAAATATCGTGGGGAAAGAGACATGGGCAGGCAGAGAGAGTTGATCCTGAATAGGGACCGAGTTCTGAGGAGATACATGAACACCTATGGTAGTTGCCAGGGCACATGATGATGATGCAGTCTCATATGTTTCTTTAGATTACACATCTGAGTAAAAGAAGCACCACAGTCATCGCATTTGTAAGGTTTCTCTCCTGTGTGTGTTCTCTTGTAGTATTTCAAACTGCTAGCTTTAGTAAAAGAAGCATCACAAACATCACAATTGTAAGGTTTCTCTGCTGTGTGTTTTCTCTTGTGGTACGACAAACCACTAGCATAAGTAAAATATACACCACAAACATCACACTTGTAAGATCTCTCTCCTGTATGCATTCTCTTATGTTTCTTCAGACTGCCAGCTTCAGTAAAAGAAGAACCACAAACACCACACTTGTAAGGTTTTTCTCCTGTATGCGTTCTCTTATGTTTCTTCAGACTGCCAGCTTCAATAAAAGAAGCACCACAAACATCACACTTGTAAGGCTTCTCTCTTGTATGTGTTCTCTTATGTCTCTTCAGATTGTCAGCTCGAGTACAAGAAGCACCACAATATTCACATTTGTAAGGTTTCTCCCCTGTATGTGTTCTCTTGTGTGTCTTGAAGTGGCCAGCTTCAGTAAAAGAAGCACCACAGTCATCACACTTGTAAGGTCTCTCTCCTGTATGTGTTCTCTTATGGCATTTCAAACTGCCATCTTGAGTAAAAGAAGCACCACAAACATCACACTTGTAAGGTTTCTCTCCTGTGTGATTTCTCTTGTGGTATTTCAAACTGCCATCTTGAGAAAAAGAAGCACCACAATCATTACACTTGTAAGGTTTCTCTCCTGTATGCATTGTATTATGTTTCTTCAGACTGCCAGCTACAGTAAAAGTAGAACCACAAACATCACACTTGTATGGTTTTTCTCCTGTATGTGTTCTCTTGTGAGTCTTCAGGTTGCCAGCTTCAGTAAAAGCAGTACCACAGTCATCACACTTGTAAGGTTTCTCTCCTGTATGTGTTCTCTTGTGATTCTTCAGGTTGCCAGCTTGAGTAAAAGAAGCACCACAAACATCACACTTGTAAGGTTTCTCTCCTGTATGTGTTCTCATGTGGTACTTCACACCGCCAACTTGAGTAAAAGAAGCACCACAAACATCACACTTGTATGGTTTTTCTCCTGTATGTGTTCTCTTGTGAGTCTTCAGGTTGCCAGCTTCAGTAAAAGCAGCACCACAGTCATCACACTTGTAAGGTTTCTCTCCTGTATGTGTTCTCTTGTGAGTCTTCAGGTTGCCAGCTTGAGTAAAAGAAGCACCACAAACATCACACTTGTAAGGTTTCTCTCCTGTATGTGTTCTCATGTGGTACTTCACACCGCCAACTTGAGTAAAAGAAGCACCACAATCATCACACTTGTAAGGTTTCTCTCCTGTATGTGTTCTCTTGTGATTCATGTTCTTTTGGCACTCTAGATGGTCATCTTGAAACAAAAGACCATCCCATTCATTACATTTGTTTGGCATCCCTTCAGTATGTCTACACAAACATTTGGACTAGAAACATCAGACATATCTCCTGTGTGAGTTCTTTTGAGAGCTGTAACTAATATAATCAAAAATGTCATCAAGAGCCTATGCAAAGCTCTGTGTATGTTTTTCTTGTGTTTCTTATTTAGCTGCTGACAATTCTAAATACTCAGAGATAGTTTATTGTTTGTATCAATCATAGAAGATGTATTGACAACTGTCATGCCTTACAACTGTTCTCAACCATTCTTGATTCTGAGTTGCTGTCCCATGTCATTTCATTGATTGATGCTACCCCCAGCTATGTCTAACATTTTACTGAAGCTGTCACTCCTGCCCTCACACAGAACATCTGATAGTTCTTGTTTCACAACCTTCATGTCTATGCTGTCATATGTCCACTTTTGTGTATGCTCTTGAATGGAGTGGTAAGGATTTTGTGAAGAGCAAGAGTGTATTTCTGAAACACATCAAAGTAAATAATTAATATCCTCATGAATATACCAGGTATTGATTATGAACAGATCTGTAATCAAGCAGGCATACATTGCAGCTAGAGACAATCAATTTCAAGTGAACAGAAGATGGAGAAGTTAAATGATTAATGTGCTCATGTATGATCTATGCTGATGTATGATCTCAGCTGATGTATGATATAAGCTGATGTATTACCTAAATTCAAGGATGATCTAGATTGATGTATGACCAAAGCTGATGTATGATCTAGGATGATGTATGACATAAGCTGATGTATTATCTAATGTTCAGGTATAATCTCGGCTGATGTATGATATAAACTGATGTATGACCTAAGTTAATGATGACAAAAGCTAATCTATGATCTAGGCTGATATATGATCTAGGTTGATGTCTGATTCGATAAGATGATGTCTGATAAGATTCAATCATAACGCTGTACAAGAACAAGGGAGATCGGAGCGACTGTAACAGCTATAGGGGTATCTCACTTCTGTGTATTGTTGGGAAAGTATTTGCCAGAATTGTCCTGCACAGACTTCAAGTCCTGGGAGATCAAGTCTACCCCAAATCACAGTGTGGCTTCCGTAGAACCGGTCTACCATTGATATGATATTCTCATTGCAACAGATGCAAGAAAAATGCTGGGAACAAAATCAGCCACTGTTTATTGCCTTCATTGACCTCACAAAGGCATTCGATTTGGTCAGTCGTGAGGGTCTGTTCAAAGCACTAAAGAAGATTGGCTGCCCACCAACTCTACTGTCTATTGTGGAATTGTTCCACACAGGCATGAAGAGTACAATCAAGTTTGATGGCTCAACTTCAGAAGAGTTTGAAATCAAGAGTGGAGTTAAGCAAGGTTGTGTACTATCCCCCACCCTCTTTGGGATATACTTTTCACTTCTACTGAAATATGCCTTTCGTGATCAGGATGACGGTATATACATTCACTCACGCTCAGATGGTGGCCTCTATAATGCTCAGAGATTGAAGGCCAAGACCAAAATTAGCAGGGTACTAATCAGAGAGTTGCTTTTTGCGGATGATGCTGCAATTACGACCCACTCTGAGGAAGAATTACAACATCTACTATCTGCATTCTCCAATGCTTGTTCTGAATTTGGTTTAACAATTAACAAAAAGAAGACACAGATTATGTCACAAGGTGCACATGAGGTACCATCAGTCTTTATTGATGATGCCGAACTGGAGATAGTAGACCATTTTACATATCTAGGATCAGAGGTAAATAGCAAATTATCCCTCGATCAGGAAATCAACATCAGGATTGGCAAGGCAGCAACAACAATGAACATGTTAGCAAAAGAAGTCTGGGAGAACAGGAAGCTTACTGCCAAAACAAAAGTCCTCGTCTACCAAGCCTGTGTCCTTAGTACTCTTCTTTATGGCAGTGAAACCTGGACAACTTACTCACGCCAAGAGAAACGTTTAAACAGCTTTCATATGCGGTGTCTGCGAAGAATACTTGGTATTAAGTGGCAAGACAAAATCACAAATACTGAAGTATTGGAAAGATCAGGTTGTGTGACAGTGTATTCCATACTCAGTCTTCGTAGACTTAGATGGATAGGACATCTTAGGAGGATGGATGATGGTAGAATACCAAAGGACATCTTTTTTGGCGAATTACAGACGGGTAGGAGATCTCAGGGTCGGCCTCTACTACGATACAAAGATGTGTGTAAGCGGGACATGATTGATAATGCACATTGGGAGCACGTCGCCGCTGAACGTGTTGCATGGAGGGCAACTATCAGAAATGGAATAAAGACAAAGGAGAAAATGATTGCAGATAAAGCACACACAGAGCGTGAGAGACGTAAGATGGTGCAAAATGGTGGAAGTGACCATGTTTTCACATGCACCTACTGTGGGCAAACATTTGCAGCAAGAATTGGCCTTACCAGCCACACTCGCCACCGCCATGGATCGTAGTTATTAAGCCTTTTTGAAGCACAATGTACCAAACTATCGTCTGTCAAGACGGAAAGGTGCCAATGAGTGATGTCTGATTCAATCTGTTGTATGATCTAAGCTGATGTATGATCTAGGCTGATGTATGATCTAGGCTGATGTATGATCTAGGCTGATGTATGATATAAGCTGATGTATGATATGGGCTCATCACACATCAGCTAATATCATGATGAACTTAGATCATACATCAGCCTAAGTTATACCTAAACTTAGATCAGCCTAGATCATACATCAGATTAGAACATAAATAACCTAGATTATACATAGGCTTAGATCCTGACTCTCAGCCATAAGCAGATAGAAAGGATGGAAAGGATACAGAATAAAGCTATGCACATTATTCTTGGATGTACAAGAGATACAGCATGCAGGGCGATGTGCTAGCTTCTTGATTTTCCAACCATTGAAGACAGAATACAAGTTTGCAGAGCATGCGCCTACCTCAGAGTTAATACAAACAGACAACATCCACTGCATAGTGAAATTATGAAGGTGAAGGGCAGCAGGTTAAAAAGAGGATGGTCGTGGATGGGTCAAGCCGAAGACATTCTTCAACAGGTGTGTTCACTTGAGGACTTAGAGCCTGGCGACGAGTGGGTACAAGTGTCAACAGATTTCTGCACATCCTTTTCAGTTTGCATCCAACTAGATAGAACATGCAGACAAGAACATCCAGCTGCTGTGGAGGCGGAAGTACAGGCTTTGATTTTCGAGAATTCTTTAGAGGGTGATGCCGTCATTTACACAGACTGGTTCATCATTCCATGAGTGAGAAGTTCATGGGCCTTTACGGCTCAGGCAAGAGGGAGAATTGTGAAGAGAGATTCTGGTGCTTTTGCTTTGATCACAAGTAGCCTGACTATGGAAGTCATGGCAGTAAGTAAAGCAATAGCATGGCTCGAGACACAGACATTCACTAAGGCATGTTTCCTTAGCAACTCAATGAGCATGCTCAAGAGGATAGAGATGGTGTCGATCCGAAGAGAGTGGTTGCTGTCCCTGGAGCGGTCTCGGCTGACAAAGATTAGTTTCATCTTCATGCTAGGGCATGCGGGAGTACAAGGAAATGAGCGGGCTGACAGACTTGCAGCTATGGCTACTGTGAAGGGCAGACGCGCCATGGGCCAAGCTGACATTCTGAACGCTCAACGAGAAGTAAGACTTTTGTAAGAACCAAGTGATGACTGTGAATCTACAATCATGGCCAGACTGTGAGAACAGCAAATTAAAAGAGGGGTGGCCAAACAAGAACACTACGCAGGAAGCCAAAGAAGATTGATAAACCAACACAGAACTGGTGTCGAAAGCCGCTACACGCTGCGGGATTTGCTGAGGAGGGGATCCAAGCACTTATGGACTGAATGGTTCGATGTGCAATGAGGATGATCTGTCGACTAACTAACTAACTATAGGCTTAGATCATACTCGATGTATGATCTAAGATTATCATAGGCATTCTAATCATGATTTTCAAATTGACCATTTACTATTGGGAGAACCAAAGATAGATAGGCCTTGAAAATCCAAATCTAACGGTACCTCAATGAGTTGTGTATCTCTATTCTAAGCTGAGTTATGTAAATTTGAGTGTCGTGACCTTTGGACTAAAATTTTCACAATAGAGTTCTCACTAAGTGGATTTTTATGCATCTTGGTCAAAGTGAGAGCCCAGAGTATCAAAATTTTGGTTTTTTTAGACTATCTGTTTTGTTTTTAAACGAACATCTTAGCAACCATACATCACTGCGATCGGGGTTGCAAGGCCTAACTGGTCATGTTATTTATTTTGTGATATGATGTCTGGTGACCTAATTAGGAAGTAAAAATGGCCGCTAATTATTTACTAATTAATTAATTAGCCAGAGTCTTCTTAAATTTAGCTTTAAAAAATTACAAGTTATGTATGTTATTATGTGGAATGATGTTACAGACCTAATGGTCACTTTGGTGTTTTGATAGTGTGTGTGGAGACCTAATTAGCAATCAAAAATAGCCGCTAATTAATTACTAAATCAGAATTTAACCTGCGTCTTATTAATTTTATCTTTAAAAATTACAAGTTATGCATGTTGTTATGCGGAATGATGCTACAGACCTAATGGTCGTCTTTGGTGTTTTGATAGTGTGTATGGTGGCCTAGTTAGCAATTAAAAATGGCCGCTAATTAATTACTAAATCAGAATTTAACCTGCGTCTTATTAATTTTATCTTTAAAAATTACAAGTTATGCATGTTGTTATGTGGAATGATGTTACGGACCTAATGGTCACTTTGGTGTTTTGATAGTGTGTGTGGTGGCCTAATTAGCAATTAAAAATGGCCACCCATAATTATTGCAGAGATGAATAGTTGTTACGAGGTTCGTTTAAAATAAAATTACTAAATTTGCTTAAGTGTCAACAGATGAAAATGTACTAAACTAAAAAGTTTTCTTTTCAGTTAGTAATCTTTATTAATACTATATAACATATATAAAACATATGCATAATGTGGTAGAGTTTCTGGAATCAACAGTTGACATCAGTTGAATGAAAATGACGATCCTGACAAGAACCTGAAAAGAAAGTGAGAAAAAAAAGATTAATGAAATGCTGTAAAATAACATGAAGAAGTTATAAATTATTAATTATGAACTTTACATCTGTAGAGAAAAGAAGCAATTAAAGGTACTGTATATTTATTTTTAAAAAGTTGTACATTATAATAAATAGATTTTAACACTATAAAGATAAATCTCAACTCACCGTAAAAAAATGTCCTTAATTAGGGAAATACTACCTCTGTTGGTGACTGATCCTGTCTTGGCATTCAAGCTTTCTTCTCTCTTCACTGCAGCTACATACCTATGCAGACAATCAACGATCGCATCAGATAGTTGAGCAACATAGCTTCAGCTTATCATCATTTGCAATCAAACAGACAATTCTGACAAGACCTGAAAAGAATGAGAAAAAAACAGATGACTAAATATGAAAAAAAAATGCTGTAAAATAACATGAAGTTATAAATTATTAATTATGAACTTTAAATCTGTGGAGAAAAGAAGCAATTAAAGATACTGTATATTTATTTTTAAAACGTACATTATAATAAATAGATTTTACAACTATAAAGATAGATAACATGAAGAAGTTATAAATGATTAATTGTGAACTTTAAATCTGAGGAGAAAAGAAAAAGAAATAATATTAATAAGATACTTTTTTTTATATTTAAAAAAACATTTGTTTTACAGTATAATAAAAAGATCTTACAACTATAAAGATAAATTCAACTCACTGTAGAAACATGTCCATAATTAGAGAAACACTACCTCTGTTTGCGACTGTACCACACAACTACCTGTCTCCAAAAACCATACAGACACATAAAAACTATTAAGAAAACAAATGAGTAAACAACATTGTACATAATAACAATAACAAAAAGTTTCAACCTGGAAAAATAAAGCAAAAGAGGAATTATACATAGAGATGAATTGTATACATTATATAACAGGAATTACAAATATAATAAGTACTTACAAATTGTTTCTTACCTCTGAAACACGTGACAGCCTAGCAGCGCTTACAATCTAAAAAATTATCAAACTAGATACTAAATAAATACTACTTATTTATCAAAATAAATACTACTTGCTTATCAAGTCAAATAATAATATATCAACAACAAACAAACAAGATGCCCAACAATAAGGCTAGAGAAACGATAAATAACCATTGGCGAAATCTACTAAGAAATGCTTCAAAGTAATTGGCCAGGTGATGGCAGTTGATGAGTGTTCACCCTCTTTGCAGTGCCACAGGTCAATTACTTTGTTTAACTTATCTTTCCTTACACGGGTGTCCACATCCATCACCATCTCAAGGTACACAACATCTTTGCCATCCTCCTGCCACTCATGACGCAACAACAGATTAGACAATGCATGCTCATCAACAATAAATTTTTTTCAGTTTCTCTCTGGACTCTAAATCTAAATTGCTAAACATGTCTAAATCAAGTAATGATGGATTTAATCCCACCCTATCAACTACAGACTTCAGCTCTTTTTCGCAATCTGCTCTGATTTGTTGATCCAATCTTTGCAATATAGTCTTTTCAACAGCTTTCTGTCTCTCTTTATCTTTCTGCGTAACTTTAGGTCCTTGCCGAATTGCAAAATCAACTAGTTTCTCTTGCTCATCTGCTGGATGTGACCTCAGCCACTGCAGAGTTTTATTTTGCCTAGCCTTCACCTTAGCATCAATGAAGCCAAGTTTTGCGTGCGGGGCTCTCCGTATTAAAGCATCCGTCATACCTAGAGTCCGCTCTGCATGCATGTTATGCATTGGAGCTGAAGCTGTCGTCGCTGTAATCTCAAATGATTCATTACTAGACTGCCCATCACTACCGTCACCTAACTGCCAAGTAAGTGTTTCTATAAAAGCAGTTGCTAATCTTTTCACTGTTTCCAGGAACTCATCCATATTGGCCATCTCCAGGTGTTCAAGTTCTCTAGGTGTTTCGTTCAGCATTGTATTACCAAATACATCAGATGTGGTGGTGATCAAGTCCTCCGGTGTCGCAAGTATTCCTCTCAACCTCCGAATGCATGGTTGGAATTCTGCAGCCTGGATGAAAGGAAGGATACAAATAATCATGACAAACTGCATCCTGGATGAAAGGAATGATACAAATAATCATGACACAGTGCATCCTGGATGAAAGGAATGATACAAATAATCATGACATACTGCATCCTGGATGAAAGGAATGATACAAATAATCATTACATACTACAGCCTGGATGAAAGGAATGATACAAATAAATATGACATACTGCAGCCTGGATGAAAGGAATGATACAAATAAATATGACATACTGCATCCTGGATGAAAGGAATGATACAAATAATCATGACATACTGCATCCTGGATGAAAGGAATGATACAAATAAATATGACATACTACAGCCTGGATGAAAGGAATGATACAAATAATCATGACATACTACAGCCTGGATGAAAGGAATGATATAAATAATCATGACATACTGCATCCAGGATGAAAGGAATGATACAAATATATATGACATACTGCATCCTGGATGAAGGGAATGATACAAATAATCATGACATACTACATCCTGGATGAAAGGAATGATACAAATAATCATTGACATACTGCATCCTGGATGAAAGGAATGATACAAATAAATATGACATACTGCATCCTGGATGAAAGGAATGATACAAATAAATATGACATACTGCATCCTGGATGAAAGGAATGATACAAATAATCATGACATACTACATCCTGGATGAAAGGAATGATACAAATAATCATGACATACTAAATCCTGGATGAAAGGAATGATACAAATAATCTTGACATACTGCATCCTGGATGAAAGGAATGATACAAATAATCATGACATACTAAATCCTGGATGAAAGGAATGATACAAATAAATATGACATACTGCATCCTGGATGAAAGGAATGATACAAATAATCATGACATACTACAGCCTGGATGAAAGGAATGATACAAATAATCATGACATACTGCATCCTGGATGAAAGGAATGATACAATAAATCATGACATACTACAGCTGGATGAAAGGAATGATACAAATAATCATGACATACTAATCCTGGATGAAAGGAATGATACAAATAATATGACATACTACATCCTGGATGAAAGGAATGATACAAATAAATCTATGGACATACTGCACCTGGATGAAAGGACTGATACAAATAAATATGACATACTACAGCCTGGATGAAAGGAATGATACAAATAATCATGACATACTACATCCTGGATGAAAGGAATGATACAAATAATCATGACATACTGCATCCTGGATGAAAGGAATGATACAAATAAATATGACATACTGCATCCTGGATGAAAGGAATGATACAAATAATCATGACATACTACATCCTGGAATGAAAGGAATGATACAAATAATCATGACATACTGCATCCTGGATGACAGGAATGATACAAATAATCATGACATACTAAATCCTGGATGAAAGGAATGATACAAATAATCATGACATACTAAATCCTGGATGAAAGGAATGATACAAATAATCATGACATACTAAATCCTGGATGAAAGGAATGATACAAATAATCATGACATACTACAGCCTGGATGAAAGGAATGATACAAATAAATATGACATACTGCAGCCTGGATGAAAGGAATGATACAAATAAATATGACATACTGCATCCTGGATGAAAGGAATGATACAAATAAATATGACATACTACAGCCTGGATGAAAGGAATGATACAAATAAATATGACATACTGCATCCTGGATGAAAGGAATGATACAAATAAATATGACATACTGCAGCCTGGATGAAAGGAATGATACAAATAATCATGACATACTGCAGCCTGGATGAAAGGAATGATACAAATAAATATGACATACTACATCCTGGATGAAAGGAATGATACAAATAAATATGACATACTACAGCCTGGATGAAAGGAATGATACAAATAATCATGACATACTACATCCTGGATGAAAGGAATGATACAAATAATCATGACATACTACAGCCTGGATGAAAGGAATGATACAAATAAATATGACATACTACAGCCTGGATGAAAGGAATGATACAAATAATCATGACATACTGCATCCTGGATGAAAGGAATGATACAAATAATCATGACATACTGCAGCCTGGATGAAAGGAATGATACAAATAATATGACATACTGCATCCTGGATGAAAGGAATGATACAAATAATCATGACATACTACAGCCTGGATGAAAGGAATGATACAAATAATCATGACATACTACATCCTGGATGAAAGGAATGATACAAATAATCATGACATACTGCATCCTGGATGAAAGGAATGATACAAATAAATATGACATACTGCATCCTGGATGAAAGGAATGATACAAATAATATGACATACTGCATCCTGGATGAAAGGAATGATACAAATAATCATGACATACTACATCCTGGATGAAAGGAATGATACAAATAAATATGACATACTGCATCCTGGATGAAAGGAATGATACAAATAAATATGACATACTGCATCCTGGATGAAAGGAATGATACAAATAATCATGACATACTAGCATCCTGGATGAAAGGAATGATACAAATAAATATGACATACTACAGCCTGGATGAAAGGAATGATACAAATAAATATGACATACTACATCCTGGATGAAAGGAATGATACAAATAATCATGACATACTGCATCCTGGATGAAAGGAATGATACAAATAATCATGACATACTGCATCCTGGATGAAAGGAATGATACAAATAATCATGACATACTACATCCTGGATGAAAGGAATGATACAAATAATCATGACATACTACATCCTGGATGAAAGGAATGATACAAATAATCATGACATACTACATCCTGGATGAAAGGAATGATACAAATAATCATGACATACTGCATCCTGGATGAAAGGAATGATACAAATAAATATGACATACTGCATCCTGGATGAAAGGAATGATACAAATAATCTTGACATACTGCATCCTGGATGAAAGGAATGATACAAATAATCATGACATACTAAATCCTGGATGAAAGGAATGATACAAATAAATATGACATACTGCATCCTGGATGAAAGGAATGATACAAATAAATATGACATACTGCATCCTGGATGAAAGGAATGATACAAATAAATATGACATACTGCATCCTGGATGAAAGGAATGATACAAATAATCTTGACATACTGCATCCTGGATGAAAGGAATGATACAAATAATCATGACATACTACATCCTGGATGAAAGGAATGATACAAATAATCATGACATACTACATCCTGGATGAAAGGAATGATACAAATAATCATGACATACTGCATCCTGGATGAAAGGAATGATACAAATAATCATGACATACTACATCCTGGATGAAAGGAATGATACAAATAATCATGACATACTACATCCTGGATGAAAGGAATGATACAAATAATCATGACATACTACATCCTGGATGAAAGGAATGATACAAATAATCATGACATACTAAATCCTGGATGAAAGGAATGATACAAATAATCATGACATACTAAATCCTGGATGAAAGGAATGATACAAATAATCATGACATACTAAATCCTGGATGAAAGGAATGATACAAATAATCATGACATACTACAGCCTGGATGAAAGGAATGATACAAATAAATATGACATACTGCATCCTGGATGAAAGGAATGATACAAATAATCATGACATACTACATCCTGGATGAAAGGAATGATACAAATAATCATGACATACTACATCCTGGATGAAAGGAATGATACAAATAAATATGACATACTACATCCTGGATGAAAGGAATGATACAAATAATCATGACATACTACATCCTGGATGAAAGGAATGATACAAATAATCATGACATACTAAATCCTGGATGAAAGGAATGATACAAATAATCATGACATACTGCATCCTGGATGAAAGGAATGATACAAATAATCATGACATACTACAGCCTGGATGAAAGGAATGATACAAATAAATATGACATACTGCATCCTGGATGAAAGGAATGATACAAATAATCATGACATACTACAGCCTGGATGAAAGGAATGATACAAATAATCATGACATACTACATCCTGGATGAAAGGAATGATACAAATAATCATGACATACTACATCCTGGATGAAAGGAATGATACAAATAATATGACATACTGCATCCTGGATGAAAGGAATGATACAAATAATCATGACATACTACATCCTGGATGAAAGGAATGATACAAATAATATGACATACTACATCCTGGATGAAAGGAATGATACAAATAATCATGACATACTGCATCCTGGATGAAAGGAATGATACAAATAATCATGACATACTGCATCCTGGATGAAAGGAATGATACAAATAATCATGACATACTAAATCCTGGATGAAAGGAATGATACAAATAATCATGACATACTACATCCTGGATGAAAGGAATGATACAAATAAATATGACATACTACATCCTGGATGAAAGGAATGATACAAATAATCATGACATACTAAATCCTGGATGAAAGGAATGATACAAATAATCATGACATACTACATCCTGGATGAAAGGAATGATACAAATAATCATGACATACTAAATCCTGGATGAAAGGAATGATACAAATAATCATGACATACTACAGCCTGGATGAAAGGAATGATACAAATAAATATGACATACTGCAGCCTGGATGAAAGGAATGATACAAATAAATATGACATACTGCATCCTGGATGAAAGGAATGATACAAATAAATATGACATACTACAGCCTGGATGAAAGGAATGATACAAATAAATATGACATACTGCATCCTGGATGAAAGGAATGATACAAATAAATATGACATACTGCAGCCTGGATGAAAGGAATGATACAAATAATCATGACATACTGCAGCCTGGATGAAAGGAATGATACAAATAAATATGACATACTGCATCCTGGATGAAAGGAATGATACAAATAAATATGACATACTACAGCCTGGATGAAAGGAATGATACAAATAATCATGACATACTACATCCTGGATGAAAGGAATGATACAAATAATCATGACATACTACAGCCTGGATGAAAGGAATGATACAAATAATCATGACATACTACATCCTGGATGAAAGGAATGATACAAATAATCATGACATACTGCATCCTGGATGAAAGGAATGATACAAATAATCATGACATACTGCATCCTGGATGAAAGGAATGATACAAATAATCATGACATACTGCAGCCTGGATGAAAGGAATGATACAAATAAATATGACATACTGCATCCTGGATGAAAGGAATGATACAAATAATCATGACATACTACAGCCTGGATGAAAGGAATGATACAAATAATCATGACATACTACATCCTGGATGAAAGGAATGATACAAGTAATCTTGACATACTGCAATCCTGGATGAAAGGAATGATACAAATAAATATGACATACTGCATCCTGGATGAAAGGAATGATACAAATAATCATGACATACTGCATCCTGGATGAAAGGAATGATACAAATAATCATGACATACTACATCCTGGATGAAAGGAATGATACAAATAAATATGACATACTGCATCCTGGATGAAAGGAATGATACAAATAAATATGACATACTGCATCCTGGATGAAAGGAATGATACAAATAAATATGACATACTGCATCCTGGATGAAAGGAATGATACAAATAAATATGACATACTGCATCCTGGATGAAAGGAATGATACAAATAATCATGACATACTACATCCTGGATGAAAGGAATGATACAAATAATCATGACATACTACATCCTGGATGAAAGGAATGATACAAATAATCTTGACATACTGCATCCTGGATGAAAGGAATGATACAAATAATCATGACATACTACAGCCTTGATGAAAGGAATGATACAAATAATCATGACATACTAAATCCTGGATGAAAGGAATGATAGAAATAATCTTGACATACTGCATCCTGGATGAAAGGAATGATACAAATAAATATGACATACTGCATCCTGGATGAAAGGAATGATACAAATAATCATGACATACTACATCCTGGATGAAAGGAATGATACAAATAATCATGACATACTACATCCTGGATGAAAGGAATGATACAAATAATCATGACATACTAAATCCTGGATGAAAGGAATGATACAAATAATCATGACATACTAAATCCTGGATGAAAGGAATGATACAAATAATCATGACATACTGCATCCTGGATGAAAGGAATGATACAAATAATATGACATACTGCATCCTGGATGAAAGGAATGATACAAATAATCATGACATACTGCATCCTGGATGACAGGAATGATACAAATAATCATGATATACTGCATCCTGGATGAAAGGAATGATACAAATAATCATGACATACTAAATCCTGGATGAAAGGAATGATACAAATAATCATGACATACTAAATCCTGGATGAAAGGAATGATACAAATAATCATGACATACTACAGCCTGGATGAAAGGAATGATACAAATAAATATGACATACTGCAGCCTGGATGAAAGGAATGATACAAATAAATGTGACATACTGCATCCTGGATGAAAGGAATGATACAAATAAATATGACATACTACAGCCTGGATGAAAGGAATGATACAAATAAATATGACATACTGCATCCTGGATGAAAGGAATGATACAAATAATATGACATACTACATCCTGGATGAAAGGAATGATACAAATAATCATGACATACTGCAGCCTGGATGAAAGGAATGATACAAATAAATATGACATACTGCATCCTGGATGAAAGGAATGATACAAATAAATATGACATACTACAGCCTGGATGAAAGGAATGATACAAATAAATATGACATACTACAGCCTGGATGAAAGGAATGATACAAATAAATATGACATACTACAGTCTGGATGAAAGGAATGATACAAATAAATATGACATACTACAGCCTGGATGAAAGGAATGATACAAATAATCATGACATACTACATCCTGGATGAAAGGAATGATACAAATAAATATGACATACTACAGCCTGGATGAAAGGAATGATACAAATAAATATGACATACTACAGCCTGGATGAAAGGAATGATACAAATAATCATGACATACTGCATCCTTGGATGAAAGGAATGATACAAATAATCATGACATACTGCATCCTGGATGAAAGGAATGATACAAATAATCATGACATACTGCAGCCTGGATGAAAGGAATGATACAAATAAATATGACATACTGCATCCTGGATGAAAGGAATGATACAAATAATCATGACATACTGCATCCTGGATGAAAGGAATGATACAAATAAATATGACATACTGCAGCCTGGATGAAAGGAATGACACAAATAATCATGACATACTGCAGCCTGGATGAAAGGAATGATACAAATAATCATGACATACTGCATCCTGGATGAAAGGAATGATACAAATAAATATGACATACTGCAGCCTGGATGAAAGGAATGATACAAATAAATATGACATACTACATCCTGGATGATAGGAACGATACAAATAAATATGACATACTACAGCCTGGATGATAGGAATGATACAAATAAATATGACATACTACAGCCTGGATGAAAGGAATGATAAAATAATCATAACATACTGTAGCTTGCAGTTGGTTGATTAACTAATATACTGCAATACTGCATATATAGGTAGTTTCATAGCAGATAGTGCTGCAGATTTTACAAGGAGGCAAACTGAAGTTAAAAGACATGTCATCGCTTTGCATAAATCAGTTTTCAAGACTGAATCCGTACTTACTCCAAGCTGATATCCTCGTCCTCTGTCTGGTTCATAAAAGAACTGCATCTAAGGCCCAGTCAAATATTTGGAAAACAATCCAAGCACTTGCACTTGAATCTGGATGCTGCGGTCACTCAAGCCATTCAGAATTTTCATACACAAGTCTCTGGTCTGCCTGGATTTCACAAACTTCATAATAATGTCGCGGAGACTGTGCACGGTGGCCGCCATGTGGAACATGACATTGAGGCGATTGCCCACATACCGCAGAATGATGCTAGGCTGGACGTTGTGCATCTTCAAAAAGTTCCCAAATGCAGCTGGATCACCTGAACCTTCTTTATACCTGCCAAACAAACATTGTACACATTTAAACACTAGTAACTCAAGTAAATCCAGTTTTTTTTAAAATAATCTAATATGAGATTTACATTTATGTTGATAAAGAAGCTCTGTAAGAATTACCTCAGTCTAGATATTTGATAGATCAGTTCGACAGCACGACATCCTAAGGGTGGTAGACCATCTGAAGAGGACATTCCTTTCGCCACATCCATCTGATGAAGAACTTTTTTGGCAGCATTGGCCAGTCCATCCACGGGATGTAAGCTGCATTTTAACTCAACAACAATTTTCCGCGTCGTACTCTCTAGTCCTGTGTGTACACAGTGATTGGCCTTTGCCCTGTCAGACATAGTGCAGCAAATTTTTTTTAAAATTCTGTCTCTGACCTCTGCATCATCCAGGTTAAAAGCACAGCTGTATGTTTTACAAACATCTGCAAGAGCCTGGTTGATGGGTTCAAGTATCTGCTCTGTTGCTCCGCCTGCAATATAACTAACATTCATTGTTACCGAACATACTGTACCATCTTGGTTGGCCACTGAGACGTGCACTTCATTAATGTGCATCCCGCCCTTGGTTGTGGCATCCCAGGCTAATGTAGCACTGACGCACCGATCCAGGGCTTGACCGACCTGCACCTCTGCCAGCACGCCCAGTTCAACAGCCATCTGTGCTACCGTGCTGGCACAAGGAAGATCTGAAAAAGTGCTATCAAAAAAAGTTAGTCCTATGCTACAAAACAAGTAGCATACATTTCCAACGCTAACATTATGTAGTAAAAAGTCATAAATGCACTCACGCACTATAAAATCATACTTTCCTCCTTTTGTCGTCTGGATTACTTTCCTACCTTTGTTGTTCTCTGTTGCTTCAACCTTTTCTTTCAATATGGAAATCTGATTTTCATAATCAGAATGGATTTCTCCAATATTTTTCTGGTATCCACTTACCACCTTTTCATGCAACTTTTTCGTCTGCTCTCTTTCCATGATAGCAGTCTTATATAAGACTTTATACTTCTTCTTCTGTATTTTACCTGTTTCTACAACCGTGACAAGCTGGTTCTTCAGACATCTCTTGTCCACCAGCAATTTCTTGTTTTCCTCGAAACTGTTATTCAGGAGTATTTCTTGTTCATCTACTCGCTGTCTCAATAGGTCCAGCTGCACCAGTTTTCTCATTGCATCATCATGTAGCTCCTTCAAAGCTAGAAATTTTGATTTCCAAGCCTCTGCTGACATCGTCTTCCTTTTGATTTTCTCATTGAGTCTTTTCAATGAAAACTGCGGTTTCTGTTTTCTATGTGAAGTTTTTTCAAGTTCTCGTACCTGTTCCTTTAAACGTCTGATCTTACCGTTCATATTCAGAATTGCCCGTTTCTTGTACACACAGTTTGGGCAATCTCTTTTCAGTTTTCTAGGTGATGGTAAGCCACTGCACATTGAAAAAGAGGGCAGCATTAATGATGCAGAAGATTATGTTGTTGGTGTTTGTGGAGTGTCTGTTTCCATGATCAGTGTCTCTGGTGGTGTAGATGTGGGTTCAGGGTGTTTTGGGGGTGATGTATGTTCAGGTTGTGAAGAAGCAGGTGCAACTGTGAGACTCTTGAATGTGATACGAAGTGGCTCAATGAAAAGTCTAATCAGTGACTCCCATTCTGTTGCTAAATTAAATTTTTTATGTAAAATAAGTTTTTAAATTCATATAAATGAGTTTTAAGACTTCCCTCAAGTAACTCCATGCCGGGATCATTTGCCTGCACAACCGCTTTAACTTCTTTAAGCACATCTGGTACAGGACGACGATCCACTATCAACAGTTGGACAATGTAGCCTTTTTCAATGGGATATCCAGGTTCAAACACTGACAGATGCGATCTCAGATGATCAAGATTCCTTTTTCTTGCCATGATAAACCTAATGAGAAATAGTAAATAAAAGCAAACAATTAAATAAAAATGAAAATGGTTGGAGATTGAGATTTAGAAAATGTAAATAAAAATTAAATGCATCTTATGATCTTTAGGAATTTTTTTTTAACGAAGTGATTATACGCAATGCCGGCTTCGTGGCTTAGAGGTTAGCGACTTTTCTCCGTAATCTTGTATACTCTCATGGGTGACGTGATGACAGTGAGAATCAGCAGTGGTTCGAATCGCATCGGTAACTTACGGGGTATGTGAGCCGGCCGCTCAGAAAGCAATGGTAAACTACTGAGTGTAATCTTGCCAAGAAATCAACATACAGCTGAAAGATTCTGGTGTTGACAGCAATGTCCTGTAAAGGATATGCAAAATAAAAAAAATAAAAAGATTATACGAGCGCGCTGCAAATAATGCCTCCCTACAAACTCTGCCTACGAACTCCGTAGCTTTTAGCGATGACAAACAGGAGTCTCTGAAACATTTAACTCGTAAACTGAAGGACGCAGCCCAGAATCGAGAACCCACAACCTTCGGAGCTCGAGTCAAACGGCTTGACCACTTCGCCACAGAGACTACCAAAGAACTATGTATAAAAAATATAATCAGAAAGACAAGAATAAAAGCTTAACTGGTTGGAGATATCAAAAACATATAACTTATCTTAAATTTAAATATTATTTAACATTTACAATATTTTTACAAATTTGCAATTACATATTCCGCCAGAGCGGAGAATACAAAGTCATCCATGGACGGGTTTGAAAAATGACTATATATATCACTTGATTAAATATTTTTAAAGCAACAACTCAAATTATCTATAGAAATTATTTGATATTTTGTATCTTATCATTCTACATCTCCAGTGTTTCAATAAAAACAGACACTAGTGTGATATATGCTGGGATGCCGCCATTGTGAATTTTTCTGATTGTAAAGATGTAACTAGGTGGTCTCACAAAATATTTTTTTCCCACACCTCTGCATAACGAATCTTGCTAGATCCTTGATCGTTGTGTGCAAAAATGGACACAGCATTCATAAATGCACAATAAAGTATAATTCTCTTGATAAGACATTTATCAATACAAATAAAACTGTGAACCAGTCAATTAAATTTCAGCAATGGACGATGGACAAGTTTGAAAACTGACTTGAGTTTCATAAATTTTAAGTCATGTAGCAAGATGAACAATAAATACAATAAATATAAAGCAACAAAATAAATATGTAATAGAATTTAAACATATATTGATATTTTATTTAACTTGATGATTGTAAATCTTCTTGTTTATTAATAAAAAGCAGACACCAATCAAATATGCCGTGATTCCGAAATTATGAATTTAAAGAGTACGCACCATGACCAAGCTCACAGAAATTTTTTTTCTAGCTCATCCGCATAACGAACATTGTTGAAAGTCAACATTTATATGTAAAATTGGATGCGCAGTTCAAAAATGCAGGTTAAATTAACATACCTTTGATAATAAACAAGCCAAACTATAAACTTCCTTACCTTTGTCAAACAGAGGAAATTATTGTTCAAACAATTCACTTGCAACTGATTTCAAGCATGCAGGAATGAAGAATAACCTTTTGACCCCTCGTTAAAGTTGTCATTTGTGATTTTCATAAAAATAGTTTCGCATTTATCCAATAGGAAACACAAAAGGGTTATTTTTGTATACTGCACTCACGGGCCGCAGGAAACCGTCCGCGGATCCGATGACCTTGAACTTTTCTGAAAAAGGCGTCCTCCCATAGTAACGAAAACACTAATTATCATATTAGTTGATGTATGATCTAAGTTTATTATGTTATAAACTGATGTATGTTGTAAGTTAAGGTATGATCTCAGCTGATGTATGATCATAGTTCAGGTATGATCTACCCCACCCTGTTGGCAAACTACGGCCCGCAGGCTGCATGCAGCCTGGCAACTGATATTATGCGGCCCTTGAGGGCATTTAGAAATAACAATTTTTACTTTGTTTTTAAGTTATTTTGTTAAATTTTACAGAATTTCATGTACCGTTATGATTGTTTTAACATTTTTGATAAATAATTTTTAAAATTTATTATAATAAAAAACAAATTTAAAATCTTGTTAACAAATTAGTAAACATGTGTGCCCATATTGTAAAGTATAATGTATAAGTGTATAAGTAAAATAAAATTGCAATAATTAGTTATTTATACTGTTTAATAACATACAAATAATTCATAATTACTTATTGTGATAGGTCTGCTGTAAACAAAGTGGACATAATATATGTGTGCCCCCCCCCCCCCCCCGTTCCCCCAATAGCTTTACATTTGTCAGTGTGGCCCACTCCTGATCTAGGCTGATGTATGATTTAGGTTTATATATGATCTAAGTTCATGATGATATAAGCTGATGTATAATATAAGGTCATCTATAATCTAAGCTAATGTATGATCTAAGTTCATAATGATCAAAGCTCATGATATAAGCTGATGTATGTTCTAAGATGTTATCTGATCTAAGCTGATGTATGATCTAAGAGAGGTGTAGTGAATGTGTAAGTGTAAATTAACAAATGAAGAGGTACTGCATGTTTAATTTATTACTGACATTTTTCATTTATAAAGTCTTATTTTAAGTTCTGTTATCTCTAAACAATGTATAACAACAAGCAACATTGATATTTCATTGCAGTCACACTCAAGAGTGTTAATCTCCTGCCTGAAAATAACATTTGTAGTGCAACTTGAGGTGGCATATTATAGAAATCTATCTAAGATGGCAATTTAGAAAACAAAAACGTCACAAAATTTCTAAGAAAAATAGCTTTTAAGTGGGATGTCTAAAAATATAACTTTCTCATTGTAACTCAAATTTTGTAATTGTCAATGCAGCTCAGTGTTACTGTTCCTCATTGTAACTCTGTGTTCTTGGTCCCCACATCTGCTACAGTGCACTTACTCCAAGAGGTGTTCACCTTCCCATTAGCTTAGCAGAAACACCAGTTATTTAGATTAAACTTTTAGAGGACAAGGTAATGAAACCACAGCTCATTGGCTGATGCTCACTGACTAGACTCATACATTCATCATTATCATGTGCCTTGCCAGCTGGTATAGGCCTGCATATCTCTTCTTAGATCTCGTCCCTGGTACTGAGAGTTAAATCTGCTGATGATATCCCACCATGCCACTGTGTCAGTCCATCCAGCATGCCACTGTGTCAGTCCATCCAGCATGCCACTGTCTCAGTCCATCCAGCATGCCACTGTCTCAGTCCATCCAGCATGCCACTGTCTCAGTCCATCCAGCATGCCACTGTCTCAGTCCATCCAGCATGCCACTGTCTCAGTCCATCCAGCATGCCACTGTCTCAGTCCATCCAGCATGCCACTGTCTCAAGTCCATCCAGCATGCCACTGTCTCAGTCCATCCAGCATGCCACTGTCTCAGTCCATCCAGCATGCCACTGTCTCAGTCCATCCAGCATGCCACTGTCTCAGTCCATCCAGCATGCCACTGTCTCAGTCCATCCAGCATGCCACTGTCTCAGTCCATCCAGCATGCCACTGTCTCAGTCCATCCAGCATGCCACTGTCTGTCCATCCAGCATGCCACTGTCTCAGTCCATCCACCATGCCACTGTCTCAGTCCATCCAGCATGCCACTGCCTCAGTCCATCTAGTATGCAATCATCACAGTGTTTTCCAATGTCCCCTCTTCTCACTACACGACCACAGAATGTTTCTCTCCTTCTCATAGTTGTATATAATGTTCTAGTGTCATTGACCTTTACCAGGCAATCATTGTTAGTTATAGTTGTATATAATGTTCTAGTTGCATTAACCTTTACCAGGCAATCATTGTTAGTTATAGTTGTATATAATGTTCTAGTGTCATTAACCTTTACCAGGCAATCATTGTTAGTTATAGTTGTATATAATGTTCTAGTGTCATTAACCTTTACCAGGCAATCATTGTTAGTTATAGTTGTATATAATGTTCTAGTGTCATTAACCTTTACCAGGCAATCATTGTTATAGTTGTATATAATGTTCTAGTGTCATTAACCTTTACCAGGCAATCATTGTTAGTTACTCTGAAGGCCCAAAATATTTGCAACATTCATCTAATCATCCACATCTCTGCTGCTTCTATGCTGTTCTGAATGTGTTTATTCATGTCCCATGATTCACTGCTATACAGTAAGACAGGTTCCATACGACATTGCAGGACTCAATCTGACATTCACTAGTGGTGACTTATTGCCTAAGACAGGGGTGGGCAAACTACGGCCCGCAGGCCGCATGCGGCCCGCCACCTGATTTTATGCGGCCCGCGAGGGCATTTAGGAATAATAATTTTTACTTCGTTTTTAAGTTATGTTGTTGAATTTTAAAGAATTTCATGTACCGTTATGATTATTTCAACATTTTTGATAAGATTTCTTTATAATCATCAATTTTTGTAAACAGTCCTTGGCCTTCGTAATGTAATGCTTCTTCTACTTCTTCTTTCGTTCGCCTTAAATACTATAACTGTAATGTTGCCTCTTGTGTGAATTTAACTGTCCTTTTTAGTTCCACTGTCGTCTCTCTTGGCCAGAAGGTTAGCCTAGACATGTTGTAATTTGGACAGTCTTTGAGTATGTGTTCTGCTGTCTGCGGCGATAATCCACACGTGCACATGGCTGACTTACCAATCTTGAATCTTGTATACATGTGGTTGCGTAATCTATTGTGTCCTGTTCTGAGGAGCAGAATAATGACTTGTTCTGGTCTGTCCATAACGTGGTAGTCGTCTTGAGCAGGTTATGGTGGCTTTCTGACTGATTTGATCATTCTTTTCTTTTGGTGGTAACGGGCACATCAGGCTGTTCTTCATTTGCTCCTTCTTTAGCCAATCGATCAGTTCTGTCATTTCTGGGTACTCCACAGTGGGATGGTATCCACTGTATGGTGACCTTATGCTGGCTGCTAAGTTCAGAAAGTAGTGTCCTTAATACTGGCAATTTCCAAGACATCATTTCGTTTTCGTTGAGGTGAGTTTCTTGCAAGCAACATACGCTTATATTTTCTTGGTCCAAGATGTTTTCTAGTTCTATTGTTTTGTTGCTGAATCCCTCCGCATTCCAGTTCATTAGTTTTAGTCTTTGTTTGGTATGGCCAAACGCTCTATTCTCAGGTCCCCTGGCTCCACAGGACATCTGAGAAGGACCTCCATTAGTTGTGGTTGGAATCTTTCGAGGCATATGGCCCGGCACTGCACCTGCCTGAGGGTCCAAAGTAGGGCGAGCACCGTAACATTTAGCCGTAGCCGACATATTTCATTGCGCGTGATTGGTGGCATCCTGATTTCTGTGGTGCGCCTCCTGGCTGGTTGCCTCTTTATTCAGCACCTTTCCTTTGCTAGAGCAGACTTGATCTTACTCGAGTTTAGGTGTATAGGCACGCACACACATGTCTGCGCATGCACGTACGAGCATACACATCTAGAGCGTTCTGTATATTTCTCGGCGCCAGTGACTCGCCGCCGCCCCTTCTCCTGTTAGTTAAAACAGTTCCGCCACAAGAAGGCCAGAAGTTGGACTTCTGCTGCATAGGTGATGAATGCACGAGCCATTAGGGTATTTATGCAAGGTTGGGCGCTCACCCCAACCCGGCCCCTGGCTACATACAGCAACATTTGGAACCATGTTATGCTAAAATGCGAATTTATCGATTTTTTTATAGAGAAATATTTATCGACATGAAAAATTTAATACGGGTGATTTTATGAAAAACAGATATTTCTCCGGTAAATAAAATGATTTAATTTGCAAGAAAATATTAAATTTAAAAGTCTTTTGCTGTTTTAAATTATTTCCACATTTACAATGTTCAAATTAATTTATTTGTTGTAGTAGTCTTGATATATTTCTGAAATTTATTCTGAGTTTACTACTTGTTTTCCGAATATTTTATTTTCACACACAGCCAGAAGTAGGTTTTGTTTCATTTCCGTTTTAAAGTTTTGTATAGTTCTAGCTGTTCGAATTTTATTTTAAAAAAATGAGTGCCAATAACAAATGTAAGATTGAAGATGAATGCCGTGTTTTTAATTATGATTGGACAACTAAGTACTGTTTTATAAAAGTTGGTAGCAAATCAGTTTGCTTGCTGTGTCGTGAGTCAGTGGCTGTCTTCAATGAGTACAATTTAAAAAGACATTATCAAACAAAATATTCAGATTTCGGATACAATTTAACAACCGAAGGGAGGGAAAGGAAATGCCTTGAGTTGGTGAAATATTTTGGAGAAACAGTAAACTGTTTTCACTAAACAGTCTTGAATTCAAGATGCTGCAACTGAAGTTAGTCTTGTGCTGTCACACAGAATTGTGAAACAGAACAAGCCATTTTCTGATGCCGAGTTCATCAAGGAATGTTTGCTAGATGCAGCAAACATTATGTGTCCAGAACAAAAAAAAACAAAACAAACAACAGATCTGACATTACTTTATCCAGGAGAACTGTGGTCAGACTGTTGATAAGATAAGTGACAATGTTATGCATAAACTTCAAGATGCAAGTAAACAATTTTTGTGATAGTCTCTTGCATTGGATGAGAGTACCGATGTACATGATACTGCCCAATTATTGATATTTATACGTGGAATAAACACTTCTTTCAAACTCACTGAAGAGTTATTGAGTGTTGAGTCACTCAAAGACACAACCACAGGCCATGATATATTCAATGCTTTTACTAACTGTATTGAAAGATCTGGGTTAGTTCGGAACAAGATGGCAAGTGTTACAACTGACGGAGCTCGTGCTTTGACTGGAAAAAAATGTAGGTCTGCTAAAGTTGATAAGTGATAAGATTAAAGCAGAATATCCAGACCACACATTATTACCACTTCACTGTGTGATTCATCAAGAAAGTCTGTGAAAAACTGTTTTGAATATCAAGCATGTTATTGACCCAGTTGTCAGTATCATCAACCTCATCAGATCAAGAGGACTTAATCACATACAGTTCAAGGCATTACTTGACGATTTGGAAACTGAACAATCCGATGTCCTGTACCACACCAGTGTTCTATGGCTGAGTCTCGGCAAGGTGTTGAGGTGAGTGTGGGAACTCAGAGAAGAAATAGTGATGTTCCTAGGGATGAAGGGTATTGAATGTGACTTTAATACTAATATTGTCAATAAAGAGTGGAAGTTAGACTTTATGTTTGCCATTGAAATTATGGAAAATATAAATGAACTGAATTGACAAACTTCAGGGCAATGGTGTGTTCACACATGAATTGTATGTACATGTAAAATCATTTCAGGCAAAACTCTCACTGTACTCCAGACAAGAAAGTGAAAAAGATTTTGTCACTTCCCTTTGCTGAAACAAGAAGCCATTTCTGGTGAAATGACTGAAAAGTATAAAGCCCAATTAGATGCACTGATTGAAGAATTTGGATGGAGATTCCAAGATTTCAAGAACGTAGAGAAACAGTTCAATATTCTCAGTTTCCCTTTCAGTGCAGAAGCTACATTTTTGTGGATTTTAAAAAGGCTTATGATAGTGTCCATAGGAATAGTCTATGGAATGCTATGCAGGAATTTGGAATACCAAGGAAGTTAATCAACATGACCAGACTATGCATGGAAGATACTTATAATATAGTAACATATAAAGGCAGGAAATCAGACCCCTTCCAAATAACATCTGGCTTGAAACAGGGTGATGCACTATCGCCGCTACTCTTCAATCTGGCTCTAGAGAAAGTTGTAAGGAAGGTAAAGGAGGAATGTGATATTGGAGGAACATCCAAGCTGCTTGGTTATGCAGATGATATAGATATTATAGGGCAAAGTGAACAAAAGACATTGGAAATATTGACTCACTTAAAGGGAAAAGCCCAACAGATGGGGCTGGTTATCAACCAAGATAAGACAGAATATATGGTAATTTCAAGAGACGGAATGGCTAAAAACTCTGGCCACATACAAATAGATAATATGACCATTAAAAGAACGGAAACATACAAATACCTGGGTACAATCTTCAACTGCTCCAACATCATAAGGGAAGAAATACAAGCTAGAATCAACTCTGGAAATAAGATATACTATGCACTACAACATCTACTAAAATCAAAGGCGCTATCTCGTAACACCAAAATCACAATATACAAAACACTGATCAGACCAGTTGTGCTGTATGGCTCTGAACCTGGAGTACAACGAAAGGAGACGAAGCCTTGTTACAAACCTTTGAGAACAAAATTTTAAGACGCATCTTTGGACCCATTAGGGATACACAAAGTGGAGAGTGGAAAAGAAGAAGTAACAAAGACATTTATGATCTGTTTAAGTCCCCGCTAATCACTGGTATCATGAAGGCTAATAGACTACAATGGCTGGGGCATATAGAAAGAATGGAAGATTATAGGGAAACAAAACTCGCTTACACTCAGGAAATAAATGACCGTAGACCCCGAGGTAGACCAAGAAGGCGGTGGAGAGATAATACATGTACAGACCTACAAGCACTTGGAATCAACGACTGGCAAGAGAAGGTCCACCAGAGAGACGAATGGAGACGGATTGTATTTGCAGCAAAGAACCTCAATGGCTCGGAACGCTGAAGAAGAAGAAGAAGAAAATGCAGCTTACATTTATCAGTTTAGTTAAGTGTTTCCTATTATCATTTCTTGAGTTGGTGTTACCTTTATCTTTGATACAATCATTGTTTCTATTATCTTGATGTTCAAGATAAACCCTTTTAGTGCTATCTCTGTTACTACAATGTCCAAAAGATGTAGATCTGTTGTGTTTTAAGCTTTCAACCCTGTGTCATTTGCATAGCATAGATTGTTTATATTATAAACTCCAACCCATGATCCTGGCCTCTCTTTTATCTCTCCCATTATTACTTTGCTATAGAAACAAAACCAAAAATAAAATTAGATTTGGTGACAAAATACATCCTTGTCTTACTCATAGCTTCATCTGTTCATAACTGCCATCTATATTTCCCATTTTAATTGCTACTGCTTGTTTCCAGTAAATATATTATTTTTATTCTATGATCTTTCCCATCTTTATTAATATCTTCCAACATTTTTATCATTTCACCACTTTATCAAATGCCCTGGTATAATCTATAAAACACAAGTATATGCATTATTTGTAAACTTTCATTCGACATATCCATACTGTTCTTCAACAGTTTCAAATGTTATTTTCATTCTTGTTCTCATAATTCAGAGTAGATGCTTGGTGACACGGTTTATGAGGTTGAGTGTACAAAAGTCTTCATATTCAATAGCTCCTGATCTTTTCAGCAGAGCTATAAATACAGATTTAAGAATATCACTAGGTATGTATTCACTGTAAGCGAGACATGGTTTATGCAGGCATGACAGCGCTGATTGTGTTGCATGAAGGGAAAAGATCAGAAATGGAATAAAGACAGGAGAAAATGATTTCAGATAGGTCACACACTGAGTGTGTGACACTAAGATGGTGCATGATGGTGGAAATTACCATGTGTTCACATGCAACCATTGTGGACTGAACATTTATAGCATAAATTTGTATGATTAGTTACTTACATGGGTTTTAGATGATATGCCTTTTTGAATCACAATGTAACAAACTATGGTCTGTCAAGACGGCAAGGTGCCTGTACAGTATCCATGGTTGTAAATATAATTCAACATTTTAGTTAATATTTCTTATTCAAATTCTCCCGGTACTTCAAATTCATCAATAATGATTAAATTTGGCCAAGCTGTTTTTCCTTTCTTCATGTTTGATAGCACCAGTGACTTCATCTTTTAGTTTTAAGTTACTGTTTTCTGTTAATTCTGCTCTTTCTCCATCATATCTCCCTTATGTATTCATTCCATATCTTTATTATAGCTGTGTATACGCTGCGAACAGTTATTGGACGTGCTAAAGAAGTAAACAAGGATATACATCTTTGCTTTATCGACTACACAAAGGCTTTTGATAGAGTTAGACATGTCAACATGGTGGATATGCTTGCAGATCTACAAATTGATGGAAAAGACATTAGACTTATTGGAAACATCCATCCACCCATAGTGGGTTTGCAGAAGGCAAGAGTACAGTAAATGCTGTGTACATACTGAGAACAGTAATTGAACATTCTATAGAAGTAAACAAAGAACTATATTGACTACACAAAGGCTTCAAGGAAGGAATCAACATTGGGGGACGATACATCAACGACATTAGATGTGCAGATGATACAGTATTGATTGCAGACAATGAACAGGATCTGCAACAATTAGTAGATGCGGTTGTTGTACACAGTGAGCAGCTGGGGTTGGAATTAAATTGTAAGAAGACACAGGTTATGGTCGTCACTGGGAAGAAGGAAATACCACAATGTGATATACAAGTAAATGGGCATATTCTTAAGCAAGTGAATCGATACAGTTATCTCAGAACAGTCATAACATCTGATGGGAGATGCCTTGAAGAGATTAGAACAAGAATTGCCATTGCGAAGGTAGCCTTTAGCAAGATGAAAAGCATACTGACCAATAACAAGATATCAACTGAAATGAGAAAAAGAGTGTTGAGATGCTACATAGAACCTGTACTTTTGTGTGGATGTGAAGCATGGACAATGAGCAGTCAAGCTGAAAAACATCTGATGGCTGTGGAAATGTGGTTTCTGAGGAAAATGCAAAGAATACCATGGACAGCCAGAAAAACCAATAAACAAATCCTTCAAGAAACAAATGAAGATCGTAAACTGATTAGAGTCATTAGACGTAGACAGTCAAAATTGTTTGGACATGTTATGAAAGAAATGACTTGGAGAACTTGGTGACAACTGGCAAAATCGAAGGGAAGAGACCAAGAGGAAGACCGAGAAGTAAATACCTGCATGGTTTGGCCGCATGGCACGGTCGAGACAGGAGCACGGAGCTGATCCACGACTCTGGTGATCGAGTGAGATGGCAGAACATGACCGCTCACGCTTACCGGCATGGCACATGATGGATGGATGGACACCGCCAACTAACTCGCCTCCCCTCTGCAATAAAATTAAAATTACATGCATACAGTTTCTCAAAGTACCTACTGCTCGTAGTCCAATTCAACACAATGTGACAAACTATTTACCTCCGATATTCAACATCAATAAGATATTTAATTAAGAAGGGTGTAATCCACTAGTCAACATGAAACAAGCCGCCATGTTCCTGACAATACCGGAAGCAGGTTTGCCACTTTTTTTTTTTTTTTTTACCAAAAGTATCTAGAAACGGCCCAAAACAACATCCATAAATATCTAGATTTCGTTGGAAAGTATCTAGGCAAAATATCCAGATTGAGAAAGTAAGAAATTAAATATGTATTGATGTGACTGCCGTCTCCCTGGCGAAAAGTTTACGGCTGTCGCCGTAATCCCGTACATTCTCGTGAGTAACGCAGCTGCGCCCGAACCGACAGAGCTTCGAGCCGCGCTGGTAACTTACAGGGGTACGTGAGCCGGTCGCTCAGAAAGCAATGGCAAACTACTGAGCGTAATCTTGCCTAGTACATCAACAGCAGCTGAAAAATTCTGATGTTGACTGCACCGTCCTGTAAGGGATATGCAACTTTAAAAAGAAAAAGAAAAAGAATTAAAAAGAAAACTGATGTGACTTACCTATAGAATTATGTCCTCATCTTCACTGATGCCTGTCTCACAAGATGCACTTAGCTTGGATGATGAAGTTGAAGCTTCAGATTCAAAATGACTCTGGTATGCTTTAGCTGTTCCAATTTCTTTTATTACACGATCAGGGAGCTGATAAGTTGAACAGCATTTCCCTGCTCTCATCAGGCCAAATCTTATTGTCAAGATAGCATTTAAGAGATCAAGTTTCATCCTGTTTCTTAGTTTACATTTTGTATAATTCACAGTACTGAAAACTCTTTCCGCATCAGCATTTGAATGGGGTAGTATCATGGCAGACATCGCACATTAAAAGAGCTCACAGAATGGACTGTTACCGGAGACATCTTTAAATTGTCTTACTTCACTCCAAAAAGCTTCAGTTTCTGTTTTGTTTGTCCAGTCAACCAAATTTATTTTGGTTAACTAATATTCTGCTTCCGCCACACTATTATCAGTAGCCCCTAAAAATTTAATAACTTGACAATATTTAGGTATGTCCTTTACTGGCTGAGGTATGTTGTTAATAGAAAAGAGTGAAATATTTTTCAATACATCTAAATTTTCAGGAAGTCTCTGCTTCAGTTGATCGAATAATGAGACAAGAAAATCTTGACAGCGCTTTCTTAAGTTGTTCTCTTCATTTTCTGTTAATAGTCCTTTTGTTTTTAAACCATCAATTTTTTATTCGATTTGGTATCCCTGGTATGGCTTTGGAGCCAAATAGCTCTCTATAGTGCAAGTGAACAAGTCAGCTTTACAAGTTGGCAATATAAGTCTTTTACCAATTGAGTGAAATAGCAAAGTGAGGTCGTCAAGTAATTTAACTTTATCAACATTTTGAGATTCAAATAGTTTATTAACTTTATGCACTTTACTTAAAATGGGTTGTAAAAAGAGAAGGAATGCAAAATTTTTTGCACCACTGTACATGCCATATAGTATTTCAGCTGTGTAGCACTTTTCATTTTGTCTTGTTATTTCGAAGTGTGTCTTCAACTCCAACCATTGGTTCACAATTACTTCAACAGCTGGTTGAATTGATAACCATCTAGTTTTGCAATATGACAGAATTTTCAGTGGTGAGGAACTATCATTTAATGCTTTATATAAATTATTATATTGCTGTTATTTGACAGATGATTTGGAGAACCAGTTATGTGTTTTAGCAATAAGGAATTCTAAATTACTTGGTAAACATTCTGATGAGACATGTGATAATGCTAGCTGCAAGGAATGACAAGCACATTTTATGAGGATTAAAGATGTGATATCTTCCTTCAATTTTGCATACACGCCATGGTTGATACCGACCATTACCGATCAGGGCCGGATTTAGACTTGATAAGGTCCTAAGCTATTTGAAATATGGGGCCCTTTATAAGTCCAGATATTCTATGTCAGTGACAAATTGCTCACTCGGACAATATTTTTGGGGCCCCCACTGTCTTGGGGGCCCCAAGCTATAGCTTGTTTAGCTTATACGCAAATCCTGCACTGTTACCGATGCATTATTGGTTCCAATTGCAGCCAAATTCTTTAAGTTTAAATGTTTACTGACCAAAAGTTTCTTCAGTGCCCTTATGCGCCCTTTTACTCATTACCGAGGGCTGGGGTTGCCAGATTGTTGAGCGTTGACCCAAGTCAGTTCAAAGTTTAAATAATGACAGTTACCATAATTTACGCGCGTCCAGACCAAACAAAAAATGGGTAAATGACACCGAAAGAAAAGTAAAATCTAGAAAGTATTCAAAATATCCGACTCCAAATGAAAAGTATCTAGAATTGCATCCAGCATCCAAACGTCAGAAAACGGTATCCAGACGCCGGCAAAAACCTCTAGATCTGGATATAAAATATCTAGAATCAGTGGCATCACTGGGGTTGGTGTCACCCAGTGCGGTAAACTCTTGGTGTCACCCCTCTAGACTTTCACCATGGTCTTCTTCCGAGTGTTCCTGTACCATATATAATCGCATATAGTAATGTTTGTAAAATAAGTCAAAAAGTTAATAAGGACATAAGAAAGAAAACAAATTGAACAATATAACTTCAATACTTCAGGTAAAACATAAATAAAGAACTTCGACAAACTCGGACAAAGTTAAATTTTTGTTATTTTGCTATGTCTGCTTTGTCAAATTTGCAATTTTTTATTTTGGTGTCACCCCTTGATGGTGTCACCCGGTGCGGCCCGCACCCCCCCCCCCCCCCCCACCCCCCTAGTGACGCCCCTGTCTAGAATGGCAACTATGATCGGAAGTTAATCAATAATCCATCCATCATGTGCCATGCCGGATAAGCGTTCTGTCATCTCACTCGATCACCAGAGTCGTAGATCAGCTCCGTGTTCCTGTATCGACCAGTGCCACTGCGGCCAAACCATCCAGGTATTTACTTCTCGGTCTTCCCCATTGGTCTCTTCCCTTCGTTCTTGCCAGTTGACACCTAAGTTCTCCAATTTATTTTAATAAATACAATTACAAAAGCTAAACCCAGTCAACGACCAAATGTAATAGAACAGTTTTTGGTTAGAAACAAAGTAAACATATGAATACAATTTGGCGGAAACTGCGGTAAAGCTGATAAAATGTAAACAATATAAAATATCACAAAGTAATGCAGCTTTACATAACATATAATTACAACAAATACATGACGTTTGGTGACTAGCCTTCATCAACATACACAAAACACAACATATGGTCACGGAGAAGACCTTCCGGTGACTACATTACGGCGTAACCACGGTATGAGAAGAGTAAATAGATGTGGAAAAAATGAAAGCAATGCTTGCTTGCTTGTGTTCGCTGGCTAGTGAATCTCCAGCGTGAAGTCCTGTATGTCGGATGAAGGCATCCTGTTGTCCAACATCAGTGTGATGTCATACAGGACCTGAGGTTTGCGTGAGTATCCGTTGTCCCATGTCTGGCTTATTGGTGTGCAGACTGGTGGTTCCTCGCCGTTACAGGCAGACACTCTCCGACTTCGGAGGAATCGGCGATCCTACTGACTTTAGCCAGGACCCCAAAGGGACCTGTTGCCCAGGACGCTCGACGAGGACGCGTCAGTAGGTCTTGGCCAGTATAGAAGCCAGGCCCTGGTGCCTTGGAAACACCTCTGCGTCCCAATGAAAGAAATGAAGAGAAACTGAACATTTGAAAGGCGGGGGGGGGGGGGGGGGGGGTTCCCTAGTTACCTCAGAATCCAAGGCTGTGTTTTGCCTCGCCTAAATTGGGTAAGAGACTAAAACAGAACATGATGTGGGATCTAGCTTGGCGAAATGTTGGGGAAGGTGAAGCCGTTGAAGGACAGGGAGAGAACGATAAGGAAGAGACACAAATGTATATGTGATGGTGAGAGGGATGGTGGAGAGATGGAGGGAATGAAATGAACGGGGCTTTGAATTGTGAGGAGGTATAAATGGAAGATAAGGGGTGGATGTAAAGATGGAGAGAATAAAATGCACGGGGCGGTGAATGGTGAGGGAGTGTAAATGGAAGATAAGGGGTGAATGGTAAGGGAGTATAATGGAAGATAAGAGGTGGGTGGTGATGGAGTTCAGATGGAAGATAACAGGTGGATCTAAATCAGAAAAATAGAAAAGATAGCTGGTGACGGCTTAGATTAAGTAAATAAATCTAAGCCCCAGATAACAACATGCAACAATTAACAGAAGAAGATAGTACTTAGTTGCAGGTGTAAACATAGTTAAAATATGAATAAAATTTGGTGGAACTATGGTAAAGCTGTGAAAATGTAAACAACATAATTTACATAAAATAACACAAAGTAATGCAGCTTTACATAACGGAATTACGACACATACAGGACATTGCTGCGTCTAGCCTTCATCAGCAAACATACACAAATCACAACATATAGTCACGGAGAAGACCCTCTTGTGGCTGTGGTATGTTGGGAGGAGAATGCAGTACCCACCTTGGCCTACCCCGTAATGAAGTTAAGCTAAGAGGATGGGACTAATTTCGTCTGGAGGAGATGGGTCTTTGGAAGCCAAAGTGCCCAATATTAGCTCAGGAAATCTAGGGGTTTCCCAGGAATTTTAATAACTTCCCTCCAAACTTTGCCTTCCCTAAAAGAGATACTTATTCAGCTCGTGAACCCCCACCTGTATCAATTTTCCCTTATAGGTGAAATGAGTACAAGAAATTTATATAATTTTAAGTTCCCTTTTCTGAGTAACCTGGAACCTGGGTGCTTACAATAGTACAGGACGTTGCTGCCTATTCGTTGTTACCCAGCCACCTGTTGTTCCAGATTCTACAAATATGTGATGTAGTAAAGTTAACTAAACACATATATAAAAGTCTTTGTCACATCACAATGTACCCGACAAAAGAGGAAGTAAAAGTAAAATCTGTTTATTGAATAAAATGCTGTGGAAATATAGAAAGTGAAGCAATTCTGAAACATGTAAATCAATCTTTAAACCAAGAGATAATGTTATTAAGTCCTGTAAGGATCATTTAACTCCCATTTGATCCATGAATGATTCCGTTCAGATAGCCACAGTGCTTAATCACAAAATCCTCCTATAATGTCTCTGAGCTACATATGATGTTATGGGAATTTCCATGGATTGTGAAACGTTTTTGTAAAATTAAACAGTCTCTACACACAAATAAGACTTGGAGTTGTTTGATAATTGTTCTCAGTCTATTGAATGTGATTGTTCGCAAGTTAGTATATGTTCAACTGAGTACAGTCTAGTTCATTCATTTGATAAGTTAATGGTAAGATAGGACTGTGTCTGACATGCTGGCTTTTGGAAAGATACTCAGAAACACCATGCACTAGAGTCTCTGGGAAATATTAGGTTGGCAGCTCCACTGTGAATTATTTTCTATTAACATATTCTGGGTAACTAACCACTTAACGAAGTGTAAGAATCCCTAATTAGTTCTCCAGCTAAACATTGGCGTTGGTTCTAGTTTTGTTCCTCCTTCACTCAACTGTCTGTCCATCCATGTGATAAGTTGGTAATAATAGATCTGCAATGAATCTGCTAAAGATCTGCAATGATCTATGATCTGCAATAATCTTCCTCACCTGATGTGAATAAACATGGTGATCCTATTTATATATGTTCAACTGATGATAGTTCTCCAGTTGACAAGAATGGAAAGGGTTACAGACAGAGTTACAGAACGCAGAAGACTCAGGAAGTACCTACAAGAGCTACAGTGTCTCTTCTTTGTACTGGTATCAGGCATCAGCAATTCATCTGGCAAGCTACCTCTTCTTCTGCTCTTGTACATAGTGAACTGTTTGAGCTGATGTCCTCACAGAGGACACAGACATAGAGAATGAAAAAGCTAGTATATGAGTGATGGAGAGTTTATGATGGAGTGCACCCAGCAAGATCTGATCCTGAATAGCAATGGTACAGGGCAGGGTGATTATGTATATCATTCATATAAACTCATGTTACCAATCAGAGCTGTCTCAGATGTTGAGTTTGCCTAGTTAATTTTCCTGGTTAGTCCTTCTCTCACTTCCTCTGTACCTTTACTTAATTCTTCCAACACTGGGGTGATAATTCCCATGCTAGTTAGAAGTGATGATGCATGAAAGCAAATTATGTGTCTCTCCTTTACTTACCCCTTCAAACAGGAAGGTGATTTAATAAAATAAATTTCCACAGGTTGAATCAAAGTAATCATGTAAGGAAGCATATAATGAATATTTTCACTCTTAAGTTAACACAATGATTAACATGTAAGAATGGTAAATTAACATGGTAAGAATATTGAGGTGCAGGTGAAGTATTCATTGTGAAAATTCACACAGCCTCTCATCCATTAACACAACGTATATACAGAGTGATGGAGAGATGAGATGACAGAGAACTACTCATTCTCTCATTCTAACTTCAATCTTCTTCTTCTTCGTTCACTGGAGTGCCTGGACTGGGCTGTTAGCCTGACTGCATTCGATCAGAGTGCTAGATACAGTGGTGATCATTTCACAACTCGTTCGAATATATCACAGCAGTTTAAAACGCTGGACCTGTCATTGATGCTAAACAGTCATACAACACAATCTTTCTCCACACTACGGACGTATAAAGACAAGGGGAAGAGCACTTTCATTCCTCATTCTCGTGTGTTGAAGATTGCCTGTGGATTTAAAAATAGGGCAGCGGTCGGCACAGAAATCATAGCTTGTCTTTGACTAAACCCGCTCTGATTGCAATCAGAAAGCTATAAGAGTTTAGATTTTAGAATAGAGATCTGGGCGTAGACGTGCCTCTTCTCACAGCTTAAGATATAGTGTTGGTACAGCACTTCTCTTGGAAACAGACGATATATGGAGTCAGATATTTTCTAGACAGTGATGGCGGAATTTAGCCATTGCCCGGGCATGGAGAGAGTTGGCGGCTATCTTCAGATGGAAGAATTTTTATTCTTTCGTGCTGGAACCTTCATACACACAACTCACATACACAAAACTTTACCTGACACATAAGTCAGCCACGTATCCGTTATACAGAGGCAATCTTGACATGAATCAGGCGAGGGACATACAAGTTTAAGATGCTCCATACGAAAAACACATGAAGTTCCCACTGTATGTGCCAGATCAAGGCGTTCTTCTTCCTAACAGCCCCTGCGGCGACGCTATTCTTGTTAGGTCAATCAATGGTTTTACTAGATGCGAACACCTGACCTGTCCATCATTGTGTGACACTTCTATTATTAGCAGTGATGCCACATTCCTAACATTCCTATACTCTCTTGTGCGGACACTTTTGTAGAAACTTGTGTTTTGAAGTAGTGATGTGCAGCTGGTGTAACGAACTGAGGGTACAATATGCGACAGTGGCTACATTAAGGCGTAACGACGGGATGAGAAGAGTAAAAATATGAAAAGATAAAAGCAATGAAGAGAAAATGAAAATTTGAAAACACAGCTTGGGATTCTGAGGTAAGTAGGAAATTTGTTATTTCTTCAGATTTTCATTTTCTTTTCATTGCTTTCATTTTTTCATCTTTTTACTCTTCTCATCCCGTCGTTACGCCTTAATGTAGTCACGGGATGATCTTCTCCTAGACTATGTTGTGTTTTGTGTATGTATTTGTTTGCTGATGAAGGCTAGTCGCCGCAACGTCCTGTATGTGTCGTATTTCTGTTATATAAAGCTGCATTACTTTGTGTTATTTTATATTGGTTAGAAACAAAAACTACTATAACAGTTTCATATAAGACGAAATCGATACAATACCTCCATGATCATGTGAAAATAACGCTTTTAATCAACTTGTAAGGCAAGATCTGATCATGAGTTCTAACAGAACAGAACGGATTGAAATATTTATATGAATTATAACACTGTTCAAAAATTAAAATAGTGGAAGCTATGTTAGATGTAAGTAGTGTAACACGGGCCCTATGACCTTGTTTTGTGGCGCACTATATAATTCAATCATTTATCGATTATTCGCCACAAAGGGCGATAACTCCTGGTATAATTTTTGAAAAAGTAGGCGTGGTAGTCAAGTGACCCTGTAAATTGTAGGGGAGGGTACGAGTAGTGACACGGTAGTGGTTAAAGTAGACGATGCCATGGTCAAGAGGTGGTCAAGTGGCCAAGGGATGATAAATGGACCCCTTAAATTGTAGGGGAGGATATGTGTAGTGATACGATGGTGGTTAAAGTGAGCGGTGATGTGGTCAAAAGGTGGTCAAGTGACACCGTAAATTGAAGGGGAAGGCCCGTATAGTGACACGGTGGTGGTTAAAGTGAGAGCCGACGTGGTCAAGATGTGGTCAAGTGACCCCTTAAATTGTAGGGGAGGGTATGTGTAGTGATACGGTGGTGATTAAAGTGAGCGGTGACGTGGTTAAGAAGTGGTTAAGTGGTCAAATGGTGGTCATGTGACTGTTACATTGTAGGGGAGGGTACGTGTAGTGACACGGTTGTGGTTAAAAAGAGCGATGACGTGGTCAAGAGGTGGTCAAGTGGTTAAGGGACAATCAAATGACCGCTTAAATTCTAGGGGAGGGTACGTCTAGCCTACAACATAAAACATAAGAAGTGGTTAAGTGGTCAAATGGTGGTCATGTGACTGTTACATTGTAGGGAGGGTACGCGTAGTGACACGGTTGTGGTTAAAAAGAGCGATGACATGGTCAAGAGGTGGTCAAGTGGTTAAGGGACAATCAAATGACCACTTAAATTCTAGGGGAGGGTACGTCTAGCCTACAACATAAAACATGACAATTACAAAACGATTCACAGAATATATATAATAATTTTCAATGTAGGGAAATCATATATAAACAAACAATTAAATGAGAAGTGACATGGTGGCCATCGTGGTGGGGTGGTATAGGGGTCGGGTTGCGCAGATACGGCCAGTGGTGTTAACGTGCTATAGTTGTTAGGTCTAGAGGTTGGGGTGTCTCAGTCGTGGGGGTAACGAACTGTAGGCTGTGGGTAGGATGTCGCTGATTGGAGCTGGTAGGTTCTAATGCACTTATCGATATTGTCTAGAGTTGGCGTGGTTGAAAACTGGTGGTAGTGACCGCTGATTGTCAAAAGGGAAGACATATGCTTTAGTGGCATAAGAAACGTTGTAATCAATAGTTGCAACTTGGTACAGAGGCATCAATTGGTTGGCGGGTTATTTGATAAAACGTGCTATTGGTGTCTGTCATAAATCGATCCCAAGCATTCTAGGCTCCTTGCCAAACAACAACATTCCTATGACTGATTAAATCTCTGCATTCGGCTAAGCGACACGGCTTCTTGTGTTTAGGAAGAATGCTTTATTATTACTTGTTTGATTGTTAAATGGATAGTAAATGTGTCTAGTAATATTATTATTAGTAGTAACGATAATAGTAATAATAATAATAGTTGTAGTAGTAGTAGTAGTAGTAGTAGTAGTAGTAGTAGTAGTATAAGTGTAGTAGTAGTAGTATCAAATGTAATAGTTGTAGTGGTCTTGTCTCTTGTAACAAGTATTCAGATCCGCGTACAGCGTGTATGTGTAGTAGAAATTTGGTACTATTACATAATTGTCATTACGCTATCTGTCTAAGTAATAGAAGTAGTATTAATATTTGTGGTAACAGGCGGTCTAGTGACATTAGCGGGGAAAAGCAGATGTAACAGCAGATAGTAACTTTAGTCATCATCATCATGTGTCTTACCGGCTGTCATATCACCCCACATATTATCAGTAGTGCTAGTTATCATCATCATAAAGAGACATGTCAACTGGCGTGAGCGATCATACCTCGCCACATATTGCGATCCCTGATGATATGGATCAGGCTCATCTCATCATGTTCCTCTTGTACCTTGCGGTGTCGAGGTGAAGTATAAACACAGTAATACAAGTAATTATAATACTGGTAATAATAGTAGTAGTAGCAATAATAGATAGTAGTAGTAGTAGTAGTAGTAGTAGTAGTAGTAGTAGTAGTAGTAGTAGTAGTAGTAGTAGTAGTAGTAGTAGTAGTAGTAGTTGTTGTTGTTTGTCCATCAAGAATGATGACCATTCATTTCATCCAGTGGGGTTGAAAATATGGAGCCGTGAGTTCTAAGATGGCTGATAAGGCCTATTTTGGCTCGAAATGTTCTTTGACAATGTGGACAAAGAATGCTTGACGTTTCTGGAGGAGGATTTTCTGCAGTGGTTTTTCTGTTCTGTCTTTTCTTCACAGCTCTTGCAGTCCTGGTTGCCTCACAAGTGACTGCGCCTTTGCGCAATGATGCACGCCACGAATTTCGGTCTCTGGCTGCAGTCTCCCAGGTGTCATGATGAATTCCAAAAGTATTCAGTGAGATTTTCAGAGTGTCTTTAAAGCGTTTCCTCTGGCCACCTTAGGAGTGTTTACCACAACGCTACTCGCTGTAAAAGATTCGTTTTGGGAGCCTGAGTAGTAGTAGTAGTAGTAGTAGTAGTAGTAGTAGTAGTAGTAGTAGTAGTAGTAGTAGTAGTAGTTGTTGTAGTAGTAGCGGTATCAATAGAAGAAGTAGAAATATTAGTAGTAGTAGTATGGTGCCAGCCCCACAATTTAAGACCAATCAGTACTCGATGGGTGATGTGGTCAATATCAAGTGGGCTGCCTTTACTTCCGCAGACATTTCCTGCTGCCTGTTTTAGGATGGTTGACTTTGGAGCCCAGGTCAATTTTTAAAAATGCACTTATGTCTATTCAAATGCATGATTCCCAAGCAAGAAGGCAAGCATGCTAGTCACTTCACTGCCATGGCTACCAACCACCACTACAAACACCTTATTTTAATGTAAGAGAACAGCTGTAATAGAAAGTTGAATCAAATATAAGTTTGCCAAGTGACATCTCTTACAACAACATTGCCAGTTACACTCCAAGAGAACAGTGTTTTGAAAACCCTAACAGATCAAATTTAAATATTCAAAGAATATCCTGCAACAAATCAATAACACTACAAGTTATGTTGTATGTCATTGCCACTTACAAGATGAAAGTCCATTACTATTATCTCAACCCCAGTAAGTGAACAAAAGACACTGTTAGTCAGCCATTGGTCATACAGCCACTAACCTTTAGCATAATCAACAGCAAACAAAAGAAGCATAAATAACAAACTTTATTTGTTCACTTTGCAATGTCAATAATTGTACTAATATTCACAATTGTGTATTACATTAATGCCTTTTACAAAGAATAACAATATCTGAAATATTACACAAGAGCACACAACTCTGGAAATTCCATCACCAGTTAAACAGATTTAGCTAAACACATTAAGCTAGTGAATTGTGAAATATGATAAACTAAACTATGATTTTACACCAGCAAAGAACACAAACACAAAACAAATGTTTCACTTATTCATGAAAACACTGGACAGCTCAGTCGGCATCACTGTTTCCCTGTCAGACTGTGGCTGTAACAGTTGCCAAAGTACATGTGATAGACTAGTGTGGCAATATTGTTTTGTGTGGGTTTCTAATCAGTTGTGATAGTCATAATTATTTTTAAATGTACAGGCTGAAATTATGGGCACACCTACACAATTGTATATACATGGTATGTAGTATATACACTATACAGAAATGGTTTACACTGACTGTGAGGGCAGGGAAGACTGGCCAAGCAAACATGGTTGGCCAACATCATCTTCATTGAGTTATCTACCAGAGATATTTTGGCACATGCTTTGTGGCTGTTCCTGTCAAGATCATTGTGATAGCTTGTTCACTGTGATACCCCATCATTAGAGACTAACAAGTGTTGAGTAAAGAGGCAACACAACAATCATAAACATCACATCCGTGAAAGTCAAGAGGAACACAACAACCATAAACATCACATCCGTGAAAGTCAAGTCAAGAGGAACACAACAACCATAAACATCACATCCATGAAAGTCAAGTCAAGAGGAACACAACAACCATAAATATCACATCCGTGAAAGTCAAGTCAAGGACCAGCTCTCACACCATGAGCTGTACTGGGTATATGGTGCTAGCCCCATATGTTTAGACCAAGTTGACATTCCATGGGAGATATGGGGGATTTGTTCAGGCACACAGTTATAATGTGGGAGAGTTCTAGAGCTAAAGTGTGAATTAAACAGAAATCAAAATGAATATATTTCTACAGTTTAAACACACAAGCCACAAACAATATGTTGTCCAATTTATTGCCTGGCATATTTCACTGCATCTCATCAGGTGTATACTGCAGAGTTACATATCATATGAAGTGAATAAATGAATTATACCAGGGCTGAAATACTTAAAACATATAGTCACTGATATTGTTTGAATGTGGAGTGAATAAATGAATTATACCAGGGCTGAAATACTTAAAACATATAGTCACTGATATTGTTTGAATGTGGAGTGAATAAATGAATTATACCAGGGCTGAAATACTTAAAACATATAGTCACTGATATTGTTTGAATGTGGAGTGAATAAATGAATTATACCAGGGCTGAAATACTTAAAACATATAGTCACTGATATTGTTTGAATGTGGAGTGAATAAATGAATTATACCAGGGCTGAAATACTTAAAACATATAGTCACTGATATTGTTTGAATGTGGAGTGAATAAATGAATTATACCAGGGCTGAAATACTTAAAACATATAGTCACTGATATTGTTTGAATGTGGAGTGAATAAATGAATTATACCAGGGCTGAAATACTTAAAACATATAGTCACTGATATTGTTTGAATGTGGAGTGAATAAATGAATTATACCAGGGCTGAAATACTTAAAACATATAGTCACTGATATTGTTTGAATGTGGAGTGAATAAATGAATTATACCAGGGCTGAAATACTTAAAACATATAGTCACTGATATTGTTTGAATGTGGAGTGAATAAATGAATTATACCAGGGCTGAAATACTTAAAACATATAGTCACTGATATTGTTTGAATGTGGAGTGAATAAATGAATTATACCAGGGCTGAAATACTTAAAACATATAGTCACTGATATTGTTTGAATGTGAAGTGAATAAATGAATTATACCAGGGCTGAAATACTTAAAACACATAGTCACTGATATTGTTTGAATGTGGAGTGAATAAATGAATTATACCAGGGCTGAAATACTTAAAACACATAGTCACTGATATTGTTTGAATGTGGAGCACCAGGTTTCCCATGGTAATTGCACATTTAAAATGAAGTCTTTCTGTTTGCACAAATCTGGCAGGAACTGTTCTAATTACTAATGCCTTGATATATTTGAGCAATGATTTATTGTTCATGAAATGCAATATCTTCTGTTTTCTTAACATTATGATCGCAATCACATTAAACCTGTCTTCCATCCACACTGGTATATGTTTGGTTACTTGATTTTCTAATTGTCTTTCCATTCTAGCTATGTAAGTTGCTTGGCACTCACAACTGGAATTGATAAATGCAGTTATATTTGGTGTACACATACAATTGTTCTTTCACAGATGTGATAATATCGAGGTGGTCTTTTTTCTAATCATTGGTTCAGCAGCAAAGAATGTTTCCTTTATGCTGTATAATGCATTCATTTCATTTGTGTCCCTCGAAAGATTAGTTGAAAAGACACTTGAAGACGATGATTATGTGGGAGTAGTTTTGGGTGGTTGATAATGATACTGTATGAAGTCAGCTGAATATACATTAGATTGTAGATTATGGTTAAGAGCTTCCAGTCTTCTTTTAGTGTGTCATCGAGCAAATTATTCTAGCTTGATTAAACAGGGTCTGTACCAGTGCCAGCGACCTTGTGTTTGCGGCTCATTGATATGTGTCGCTAGAAATCTGAAATGCATGTTTGTGGCTTGGGGGTTTGGCTGCAGAGCTCGGACACATATATATTTCTTTGGTGTGTCGTGAATATTCTATGAGCGCTGATTACAGGATCTCTGACCTGTTTGCAAGGGATGATGATGCATGCATATTCTACATTTGTTGCTGCTGTGATCACACTTCTGCCTGGTGATACTATAATCGCTTCACTATAGCAGTTTCTCACAATGTTTTAAGTTCTGCTTCTCCCTACCACTCTGCACAGTTCACAACAGCTAACTCCTTACAACAACTCAACACAGCTCAATCGAACAACAGAACGCAGTTCAATCTTACATCTTCTTTTCTACTTCAGGCATTTAACAATACACAATATCACTACAATACCTAGTCTATAATAACTACACAACCTAACCACATATGTAGCGGGGCAGTGTATGGCCATGCTACATCAACTACAGACCCATCTCTGAATCAGCCCATGGCTCTAGCCCAACTGATTGCATACTGGAGATGTTTTCCTCTGCTCAGCAACCCGCCTTGCTGTTTTCATGCAAGGCGTGATTCTCATGCAAGAATGACGTTCTGAAAATATGGTGATGGGGGGCACGGGCCAAATTTTTGATAGGAAGGGGGGGGGGGGGGAATGATGTTCTGAAAATACGGTGAAGGGGGGCACGGGCCAAATTTTTGATAGGAAGTGGAGGAATGATGTTCTGAAAATATGGTGAAGGGGGGCACGGGCCAAAAAAGGTTGAGAACCACTGCTCTAGACTGTCTGTATTGAGTGGTCCATGACATGACATAGAAACTTGGCAACCAGACCACACTTATACTGAAAATGTACAAAGTTATTTAAATTCAGGTATTGGCCCATCCATGTTCCCTTTCAATAGGCAGATCTTTGGATGGTGCCATCCTGTCGGTGTTGAATTGGTATTTATTGATTGATTGATTGATTTAGGAACCGACATCACAGCATTCGGGACATTCCCATAAGCGCTCCGTCCCCATCCTCAGCAACCAGCGAAGAGTTCCAACACTAATAGTTCCAGTAGCAATCTGACTATATGTCCGTCTCGCCTTTCCTCTGAGCGTCGAGCATCGGCCAGATCCCCTCGTCACACCTCGCTGCCTCATTCTAACCAGACTATGGTGATCCATCTGCTCCTCCGAGGTGTACATGTGCTCCCACAAGGCCGCAACCACATCTGCCTTGTCATGCATCAGTACTCCACCAAGTTCTGCCAAGCCAGCCAATCTGTCCGCCTGTTCATTCCCCAGCACACTGGCATGCCCAGGAGAAAAGATCTAGGTGATGCTTGCTACAAGTGACCTCCGAAGCGAGGCAAGCCACTCTGCACGAAGCTTGCCTGTTCTCACCCTTCTCAGCATGCTTTCTGAGTCAGTTACAATCACAATATGTGTATGTATCGTGTTTTCTATCCAGCGGAAAGCTGCACTGACCACCTCCACCTCCATTCTTAAGCTAGATGTAGTGTCATCATACGCCAGACTCTCCTGCACCAAACGCCGACCATTAGTTTTTGCCAAGAACCCCCAGGCACTTCTCCTACCTCTCAGCACCGAGCCATCCGTGTAGATAATCACATCACCCGGGCGAGAATTTTCCTGAATTAGTTGCTGAATTTCCACTTCCGTGGCCCCTGCTGGCCACTCCCTGCTCAATGTGATTATAACTCTGCACAAGTCTGACTGCACGGCTGGCACTCTGACCCACTCCTCTCCTCGCTTGATGTTCTCCAAGGGGCACACCTGTCTGTTCGTATCCTCCGCCTGAGCCATCCATGATTTCCCTCTTATCAGTCTTTGACCCATTAACTACGTCCAGCGCCTCATGCAACGGGTGATCTGTGTCTGCAGCTACTCTGAGGTATGCCTTCGCTTGCATCACCTTGTGCCTACCAGCAACAGTAGGCAGACCAAGGATGTAACGCATACACACTACTGGAGTGTCTCTGGTGCATCCCAGAATAACCCGCATAGCTTCATTCTGTATGCACTCTAATTTCACCAGCTGACTCTTTGAGACAGTGAGCAGTCCTAGTCCATAATCAATCACTGAGAGGATCAAGTACTGGTATAGTGTGAAGAGCATTCTCTGCTCTGTGTCCATTGCAGCCATAGTTTTAAGTGCATTGAGTCCCTTTTGAGATTTTGTCACAACCATCTCCACATGGTCCTTGAAGGACAGACTCCTGTCAAATGTGATTCCCAGATACTTCAGTTTGTTCTCTCTGTTGACGCTTCTACCATCTATCGTGAGGCTTGGGGCATCATCTCTCACAATCCTGTTGTCCAGAGAGCACCACAACACAGCCGCCTTTTCCGGGTTGATGACAGCACTCATTTCAGTGCACCAGTCAATCACTTTGTCTACTGTCACCTGTAGCTCCTGGGCTGTTTGATACCTATTTCTCCCCTGCCTGTATGCAAGAATATCATCTGCAAATGTTGGAATCCTTCCAACCCCTGGTGCTTCTAGGTATGCAATCTTGCTCGTATACACATTAAAGAGCACTGGTAAGATTGCAGATCCCTGTGGCAGTCCCGGGGTATTTATAAGAATGATAAGGCGTCACTATGTTCATGACAAACACAGACTTGTGGGCTTGGTTGCTGATGGAGTGGAATGATTCAGCGTGTTGTCTGGTCTCTGGGATGAATAACATATCACCCACATACCAACAGCATAGCACTAAGTCCTTAATATTTGAGGCTCTTTGTTTTTCTGAGTGCACCGTCAAGATGTCTGCTAAAATGGGATCTAGGGGACTCTTCACTGCAAATCTGTCAATTTGGTGGTACCATTTTTTAAAAGAAAACTGAATTTTAGATTAGTTGTGCACAGCAGTAGTAATTTCTTAAATCTGGATGTCAGTAGGCCTAACTTTTGTTTCTTTTTTTTAATGCAATCACAGATGATGATCACTGTTTCTTCCATAGGAACATCAGTGAAAATAGAGGCAATATCCATTGACACCACGTGCTTTAGTTTAAGATTGAGAGTATCCAGTAGTATGCCCAGTTCAAATTAATCTTTTAATATTAAGGGGTTGAATGACTGTCAACCTGGTTTAGCAGTTTCTGCAAGCCATTTCACCATCCTGTTGGACAGAGTTACCGTATTTTACAGAGTATAAGTCGCACTATTTTCTTCAAAAAATGTCCTCCAAACTTCAGGTGCGTCTTATACTCGTAATTAATATAAACATGGTAAAAATGTTATTTTTTAAAAACATTGCAACGTCTCAGTATGGTGACCAGCTAACCAGGGACCACGCCACGTCTATGGTACCAGGTTGTTCATCATGACAGCAACATATTGCCTTATTCTTGATTCCACCTGGGCAAGTATCTTGGTGTTGTTATTGTCCCAGATGTGAACCTGACTGACTACTTCCTGCCAGCTAGCAATGATGTCTTCACTATCCAGTGCCTGGCCCCATGTGGCTTAAGAGATTGGTGAAGAACTATTTTCGTCTGTAACTTTCTCTATAGTGCCACGATTCAGCGAGGGATGTATCTGCGCTGTGATATCATCGGTATGAGTCTGCTGATCTACACTAGTCGCATGGAGATTTGTGACTGTCACTACCAGTAAGTGAGATATCCACATCTCACTAGACCAGCAGTGCACCCGATACTTCCGGACTCTTCAGAGAAGTGTCCTAGTTCCACAGCCACATGAAAGACAGTAGTTAGCACTAACCTGAGCGTGGTCCAGACTTCATTGACGTCATCAACCTGAGGTCCCAAGTACTAGTGGTCCGACACGTCGACCATCCTGTCCAAGTGGAGAAGCCTATACCTGGCCGGAGGCAGGATATACTCGGGGAGCGTGTCTGACTTACCGCATAGCGTGATACTTGAACCCATTACCTCCCCCGATGTGTCTCCACCTTGCCGCGGTGGGGGAGCTTGTGTGTCCCTCTGACCCCATGTGCTTGCCGATGGATGAAAACTACATATCGGACAGCATATGGGATAGGGGCCAGACTAAGAGAGACACAACCTGCTGCGCTGCGGGTTAGACTGAGGTGAGGATAACAGTCAAAAGTTTAAATCAGGCGCACGAAGGCAGAAGTTCTTGGTCCGGACAAAACACTTAAGGCTCCCTGTCGAGGGCTGTGGCTGAACACCTCTAAGCCACAAACCCTCAGATCTGAGAGCCGGGCCAATACCCTCCTACCGAAAAATAGAGGCGTGATACTGAGCAAGCTACATGCTCAGGTCTGATACAAGTTCGAAGGCTCTCAGCTGGGGGATATGAGAGATCCCCGGATAAGAGGGCCAGGCTGTCTCTCGTTCACTACTGCACGAAGGTAAGGTGCTGAGCCGGCAGCACATGTAGCCTACCTTGTGAACAAGTACAAAAAGTCAGAAAAAGTGCCCCAGTCGAAGGAAATGGTTACGAAAACTGTCTGTATCTAACTCATAGAGAGTGTAGACAAAAGTGGAAGAACGTCTCAATGACGCGAAATGGAACGCACGGCGAGCGAACCTATTGCGTTGTCCGAAGTCAAAAATAAAAGCTTACCGAGTGGATGTCGCTCACAGTCTGACCGCTCCTGGTGTGTGCTTGAGCGATCAGTGGCAAGCGAGATGCCCAACACATGGAAGTGAGGAACTAAAGCAGCCATGAGCAGGACGTGGCAACTCCTCGGGTGAGCCCAGTCTCAGAGCAGCATGTGCCGGCTCTGCAATTATGGAAGCCTCCTTGGATAGCGAGGGAATGCCCATGATCTGCCCCAGCCTTCCCTTGAGGGCTGACCATGATGTCATTGATCGTTCTATCTTGACCAGCTGAGATGTTGGTGACATCACAACAGTCTAACGTGCCTCGAAACCAGAGGAAGGCTAACCTCATTAAAAAATGCCTGCCGAAGTAGGAAGTGTCGTCCTACGGGTGGCAAACTAAAAATTGACACTACACAATTACGTCCGAGTGAAATGTCTCGTCCGAATGTCTCTCGTGCTAGGAACAGCTCTGACTACCTAGTTTCCGAATGCCGCTCTTGTTCGGAACAGCTCTGACTAGGTAGTTTTCCGAATGTCTGTCGTGCCTGGAACAGCTCTGACGGGTGCAACGACAGGCACATGTCCAAAAACTCGCTGAGTGGATACCATCTGCAAACTTGTCTGGTTTGTGCAGGAATGGCCCGGGGCATACAACATTACCAATATATTGAAGTGAGGATTTAAAGCAGCCATGAGCAGGACGTGACGATTTCCCTCGGTGAGCCCAGAATCAGGGCGCTATGTGTCGGTCCTGCAACTATGGAAGCAACCTTGGATGGCGGAAAATGCTATGGACTGTCCCTGCCTTCCTTTGAGGGATGACCGTTGTCTTCGACCGTTCAACCTTGGCCAGCTGGGCTGTAGATGGCACCACAAAAGTGAGAGTCTCCCAGGAATGCTACCTGGTCAAAAAAGCACACTGTAGCCGGATGTGTTGGCCTACGGGTTTCGGCCCAAGGGCGCATAACAGACACACCACAATCACATCTGAAAAATCACTCCGGATGAACGAAAAGAAGAAGAAGAAGAAGAACCCATTACTATGATGACACGTCCTCCTGGAGGCTACTCGTACCTTGCCATGTTTTGTCTCGCATAGAGACTGCGAGACATATCTCGGAATCATCATCATTCTCCTCATTCATCAGATAAAGGCAACAGAATTCTTGAGTATTGTGACAATAAGAGAAGTGTGGGAAAGCATTGTGATGACTGGAAATATTAGTGGGGAAAGAGACATGGGCAGACAGAGAGAGTTGATGCTGGATGGTGACATTGAGAAATATTATCAGCAGAGTTGATCCTGAATAGGGACCGAGATCTGAGGAGATACATGAACACCTATGGTAGTTGACAGGGCACATGATGATGATGCATATGTTTCTTCAGATTACAAGTCTGAGTAAAATAAGCAACACAATCATCACACTTGTAAGGTTTCTCTCCTGAATGTGTTGCATTGTGGTATCTTAAACTGCCAACTTGAGTGAAAGAAGTACCACAAACATCACACTTGTAAGGTTTCTCTCATGTATGTGTTCCCTTGTTGTATCTCAAACTATCAGCATTAGTAAAAGAAGCACCACAAACATCACACTTATAAGGTTTCTCTCCTGTATGCTTTCTTTTATGTGTCTTCAGATGGTAAGAATGATTAAAAGAAGCACCACAAACCTCACACAAGTAAGGTTTTTCTCCTGTATGTGTTCTATTATGGGTCTTCAGATGGCCAGCTTCAGTAAAAGAAGCACCACAAACATCACACTTGTAAGGTTTCTCTCCTGTGTGCTTTCTTGTATGTGTCTTCAGGTGGCAAGCATGATTAAAAGAAGCACCACAAACCTCACACATGTAAGGTTTTTCTCCTGTATGTGTTCTATTGTGGGTCTTCAGATGGCCAGCCTGAGTAAAAGAAGCACCACAATCATCACATTTGTAAGGTTTCTCTCCTGTATGTGTTCTCTTATGTGTTTTCAGATTGCCAGCTATAGTAAAAGAAGCACCACAATCATCACACTTGTAAGGTTTCTCTCCTGTATGTATTCTCATATGTCTCTTCAGATGGCCAGCTTGAGTAAAAGAAGCACCACAATCATCACACTTGTAAGGTTTCTCTCCTGTGTGTGTTCTCTTATGTTCCTTCAGACTGCCAGCTATAGTAAAAGAAGCACCACAATCATCACACATGTAAGGTTTCTCTCCTGTATGTGTTCTCTTATGTTCCTTCAGACTGCCAGCTATAGTAAAAGAAGCACCACAATCATCACACTTGTAAGGTTTCTCTCCTGTATGTATTCTCATATGTGTCTTCAGATGGCCAGCTTGAGTAAAAGAAGCACCACAATCATCACACTAGTAAGGTTTCTCTCCTGTATGTGTTCTCTTATGGACCTTCAGACTGCTAGCATGCTTAAAGGAACCACCACAATTATCACACATGTAAGGTTTCTCTCTTGTATGTGTTCGCTTATGGTTCTTCAGACTGCTAGCATGAGTAAAATCAGTACCACAATAATCACACATGTAAGGTTTCACTCCCGTATGTATTCTCTCATGGACCTTCAGATTACTAGCTCGGTTAAAAGAAGCACCACAATCATCACACATGTAGGGTCTCCTGTATGCGTTCTCTTATGATCCCTTAAACTGCTAGAGCGAGTAACAGAAGCATGACAAACATCACACTTGTAAGGTTTCTCTCCTGTATGTATTCTCTTATGTGTTTTCAGATTGCCAGCTATAGTAAAAGAAGCACCACAATCATCACACATGTAAGGTTTCTCTCCTGTGTGCTTTCTTTTATGTGTCTTCAGATGGCAAGCCTGATTAAAAGAAGCACCACAAACCTCACACTTGTAAGATTTCTCTCCTGTGTGTGATCTCATGTGGCACTTCAAACTGCCAACTTGGGTAAAAGAAGCACCACAAACATCACACTTGTAAGGTTTCTCTCCTGTGTGTGATCTCATGTGGCACTTCAAACTGCCAACTTGGGTAAAAGAAGCACCACAAACATCACACTTGTAAGGTTTCTCTCCTGTATGTATTCTCTTATGTGTTTTCAGATTGCCAGCTATAGTAAAAGAAGCACCACAATCATCACACTTGTAAGGTTTCTCTCCTGTATGTATTCTCATATGTCTATTCATATGGTCAGCTTGAGTAAAAGAAGCACCACAATCATCACACTTGTAAGATCTCTCTCCTGTATGTCTTCTCTCATGAGACTTCAGAGTGTCAGCGTGAGTAAAAGAAGCACCACAAACATCACACTTATAAGGTTTCTCTCCTGTATGTGTTCTCTTATGTGTTTTCAGACTGCCAGCTAAAGAAAAAGAAGCACCACAATCATCACACTTGTAAGGTTTCTCTCCTGTGTGCTTTCTCTTATGTCTCTTCAGATGGGAAGCATGATTAAAAGAAGCACCACAAACCTCACATGTGTAAGGTTTTTCTCCTGTATGCATTCTCTTATGATCCCTTAAACTGCCAGAGCGAGTAAAAGAAGCACTACAAACATCACACATGTATGGTCTCTCTCCTGTATGTCTTCTCTCATGAGACTTCAGAGTGTCAGCATGAGTAAAAGAAGCACCACAAACATCACACTTATAAGGTTTCTCTCCTGTATGTGTTCTCTGATGTATTTTCAGGTTGCCAACTTCAGTAAAAGAAGCACCACAATCATCACACTTGTAAGGTTTCTCTCCTGTATGCATTCTCTTATGTCTCTTCAGATGGGAAGCACGATTAAAAGAAGCACCACAATCATCACACTTATAAGGTTTTTCTCCTGTATGCATTCTCTTATGATCCCTTAAACTGCTAGAGCAAGTAAAAGAAGCACCACAATTATCACACTTGTAAAATTTCTCTCCTGTGTGTGATCTCATGTGGTACTTCAAACTGCCAAATTGAGTAAAAGAAGCACCACAATCATCACACTTGTAAGGTTTCTCTCCTGTATATATTCTCTTGTGATTTATGTTCTTTTGACCTTCTAGATAGACATCTTGAATAAAAAGATCATCCCATTGATTACATTTGTTTGGCATCCCTTCAGTATGTGTTCTCTTATATCTGTCTACACAAACATTTGGACTAGAAACATCAGACATGTCTCCTGTGTGAGTTCTTTGAGAGCTATAACTGACATAATCAAAATTGTCATCAAGAGACTTTGCAAAGCTCTGTGTTTGTTTTTCTTGTGTTTCCTTATTTTGCTGCTGACAATTCTCAATAGCCAGAGGTAGTTTATTGTTTGTACCAATCACAAAAGACACATTTTTTTCTGATATTTTACAACAATTATCATGTTTTACTGATGCCTTACAACTGTTCTCAACCATTCTTGATTCTGAGTTGCTGTTCCCTGCCATTTCTTGAATGATGTTACCCCCAGCTATGTCTACCATTTTACTGAAGCTGTCACTCCTGTCCTCACATAGAACATCCGATAGTTCTTGTTTCACAACCTTCATGTCTATGCTGTCATATGTCCACTTTTGTGAATGTTCTTGTATGGAGAGGTAAGGACTACGTGGAGAACATGAGCGTATTTCTGAAACACACCAAGGTAAATAATTAATATCCCCATCAATATGCCATGAACAATGAAAGACCCAGAAACAAACAAATAACAATTAAACAAGGAAATGCCTTGCTTACAGGGAAAAAAGCTGCAAATGTGCTGATGTAATATTATGCTAGTGCAAACAACATTGATATCACAACCAAACAGATTGATTGATTGATTGATTGATTTAGGAATCGACATCACAGCATTTGGGGCATTCCCATAAGTGCTATGTCCCCATCCTCAGCAGCCAGTGAAGAGTTCCAACACTAATAGTATTAGTAGCAATTTGATTATAGGCCTAAATCTGTCTCGCCTTTCCTCTGAGCGTTGAGCGTCAGCCAAATCCTCTCGTCACTCCTCGCTGTCTCATTCTTGCCAGACCATGGTAATCCATTTGCTCCTCCGAGAAGATACACAGACACATCATAGTAATACAGAAACAGTAGCAGAATATATGATGGCAAATTTTAAAATGGAAGAAATGGAACAGGCAATAAATACCCTCAAATAGAAGAAATCAGGAAAGGATGGAATCACCAAAACATAAAAATGCTAATAATGCAACTGGATATTAAAGCACAAAAGAAACTACCAACAGTCCTAAATTACAACTGGAAGAGAGTAGTAGTCTCACAGGCATGGAAGGAAGCTATACCAGTCCCAAAGAAGTAGTCTCACAGGCATGGAAGGAAGCTATACCAGTCCCAAAGAAAGGAAAAGAACCAAATGGCTATTGACCTATCCATCTACATAGTTGTGTAGGGAGTTAGTTTAGATTAGTTTAGTTTAGTTTAATTTAGTTTAGTTTAGTCGATGGATCAACATCACGGCACATGTGTGTAACCCATAAGTGCTCTGTTCTACTCCTAACTCAAGCCTGAGTCTGGAGAATCTCAGCTCAGTGAACAAACTCCATAGCACCAGCAAGGCTGAAATACTTTGGGTAGATTTTTAACTCAAAATTTTGCCAGGCAGCACCGTTAGGCTACTCTTTTTTAAATTTCCAACTGCCGATGGATTGTTTTACGTGCGCAACAATACACACGGGCATCCTATCTCACTACCCAGAGACCAGGGGAAATTTTGTTACTAGAAGTCCATGTGAAGAAATCTCGGCTCTCACCGGGGCTTGAACCCAGGACCTCCAGAACTTGAGGCAGACCCCATACCTTTTAACATAGAACTACATAAACTCGCGACAGAGTATATACAGGAAAGATACATTATAACAAGTGCATTAGTTAGCATTAACAAATGAGTAAATGAAACAATAATTTCAGGATTTAGCAAACTCAGAATGTACAAGGGTAAGTTAATAAGTGTAGGGAAATATCAGAGTGTTGAAGGGCAGGGACAGGACATAGAGAGGACAAGGGACATAATAGAGTTAGGACGACTTAGATCATGACAGATAGGACATAGATAAGGACATCGATAAGTAGAGACAGAATACAGGTCAAGACATAGAGCGGTCATAAGACAGGACCTCTATAGGACAGTAGATAAAGTAGAGACAGGACTTAGGTGGGGATACAGACGTGTCATAGACAGGACACCGGCAGGACCAGTCCGGGTGTTAGGAGGGGACCAGTTCACGGGACACTGCCCTGAACGAACTAGACGTCAGCTTATTGAATAACCCTGCTTAGCAAGAACGGACTGCAGTACAACGAGACTGCTAGGACAGCACAGGGTTTACGGACAGCACGGGGTCACGTGCGGCAAGTCTAGCCAACCAGTTGGAGAACGTCAGACGGGACCAGACAGTTTCATGGGGAGGACGCTTGCGTTTTTCCAAGAGCAAATGCTTAGCTTGCGAGAGCGCTAGTTGAAGATAGCGAGTGTAGAGTTTGAGTAATTGACTGTGTGCAATAATCGTATGTAAGGCGGCATTCATATATTTGTGTAAAGCAGCTTCGGCCTGTGTATACTCTGTAACTATATCAGGTTCGCCTGAAATAAATGAAAGTGTACCATCTGCACAACTGATGTTTCTTTGAGTGCGGATGAAGAAGCTAGAATGCCTGTGTGTGATGCAAGACGTTAACAGGCAGCTTGAAATGGTGTCAGAAGTTCAAATGAATCCACCGCCTACATGAGTGTGTAAGACTGTTGAAGACTACACTACATAATTAACATGACAGAAAACATGACGGCCGACGAAACTAACAAACATATATTACACATTCCAGTTCTCCCCTCTGAAAAATTGACTTTACAGACACAATTTTTCAATTATTATTGTATTGGTGTTCCAATATTAATTGTTACTTCTTTACACACCAAAAGTATAGAGTAAAGGTGATACTAACAACCCAGATACTGTAACAGAATCGATCAGAAGATTATCTTCGAGAGCAGGGTGAAAAGCAAGAGTTTACACAAATCAGATAAGTTTTTTGACACCGCGTTGTAAAGTAGCATCTTAATTTGTTACAATTGCTGTAAATTAACACCTGTATTACTGAATTGTATGTAAACATTGTATCTTCTTCTTCTGCGTTCATCCAGATTTTTTTTTCTCCGATGTGACTGCGTTGTGCCTGTTTACAGCAGAGCTGCATTCTTGCGCCGTTAGGCCAACACATCCGACTTCTGCGGGCATTTGTTGACCGGGTTAACCTTCCCGGGGGTAAACATTGTATTATTATTAGACATTTTAATTTTTTTAACATAACCTGGAACAATGTCAACTTTAAAAGAATGCATTGAGGCAAGGAAAGATCTAGGGTACAGTGGAGATAGATTAGAACAATGGGCAGAGAAGAAGTACAAAGAATATACGGATAGGATTGCTGCTGCAGAGAGGGAGGAAAAAGAGAGAAAAGCGGCAATCGAGAAAGAGGAAAGAGAGAGAAAAGCGGCTGCAGAGAGGGAAGAAAGGGCGTAAGAACGCTTACATAAATAAGAGCTAGCAGAATTAGCCAAAGTTACCAAACTTAAAGAACTCAAAATAAAAGAACTAGAGCTAGCTGAAGCCACCAAACTTAAAGAACTAGAGCTAGCTGAAGCCACCAAACTTAAAGAACTAGAATTAGCACAAAGATTAGAAGAAACAAAGTTGAAAGAGAAACAATTGGAAATTGAGGCACAAGCCCCAATAAAAATTAAAGAACTGGAGGTCGAGTCTCATGTGCACATTGCAACTACAAAGTTGAAAAGTAAAGAAGAAGAAAACAAATACAATAAGTATAAAGGGATAGTGAAACCATTCTGTCAAAGCGACTCCATTTCTGCATGGTCTGAGATGAGTTCCAGTTAAAATATCAGGAGGTGCAAAGGGAACACTGGGCCATGATCTATATGAAGAACCTCTCAGGGGAGCCTTTAAAAGTAATAGAGTCTATTCCACAAGAACTAAGGAATGATTATGACTATATACACCAACGCATCATGCAGCATTTTTTATTAGATGCACCAGGGTATCAAATTAATTTTCCAAACTAAAACCCAAAAGTAATCAGACTTTCATTGATTACGTATCTCACGTACAAGACGTTTATATTAAGTGGCTGAACGCTGCAAAGATTAACAAAAACTATGAAAAGCTTAGGGATTTAATGATTATGGACAAAATTATTTCATCAATTCCAAGCCCTTTTGCAAAATTTTTACAACAGGCTGATGTTGAATCGTTAGAACAATTAGAAAAGAAAGGCTCAGCTTATTTTTCTTCCAATAGAGACATCTTTAGTTCTAACATCTATGAAAATAACATAGTAGCAGCCGCAGACACTAAACCACAAAAACCATTCAAATACAGAGAGAAACAAAGATCAAATCCACCACAGTGCCCATACTGTAAATTCTCTCACGCCCAATTTGAGATGTGTGATTTAAATCCAAATTATGAAGCCCACCTAGACAACGTGGTAAAAAAAAAAACAGCAGGGTAAAAGAGAAACTTTCTGGCATGCTGTCAAATGCTACTTTTGTAAAGCATATGGCCACTATTCCTCACGATGTAAAGGTTGCCAAAGATTGAGAAGTGTAAAGGTTGCCAAAGATTGAGAAGTGTAAATGCAGTGCTCATTGACTCATCGTCAGAAATTGAGTGTGAGGAAGAAGAAATGAAAGAATGTGAAGAGAATGCACTAGCAGCAATAGATATCCTTAACTGTGATAGATGTCAAACTTGTCATAAGTTCCATGATGATGGTATTTTGAAAAAATCCCAATTGCCAATAAAAATAACAATGCAGTAATGTCCGACATGGGAAAATTAACCTTCCACCAGGGGTTGGTTAATGATAGACCTTGTCAAGTTTTGCTTGATTCTGGATGCACATTGATTGGTCTAAGAAAGGAGTTGGCCAACACAAAAGATTAAACTGGAGAGTTTGTGAATTGCCGAACGTTTTCAGGCAATGTGGAGAAATACCTACTGGCCACAGCTCAAATTTGTTCACCCTTTCTTACAGGTATATTTAAATGTGCAATTTTGCATAACCCTTGTGCAGACCTAATTATAGGGTGTTTGCCGGACTTAAAATACTGCATGCACGAAGAAATTAATGCTGGGAGAAGAGACATATGAAAAGAAAACCACAAATGGATATAACCATCACTAATAAGAAATTAAATGACCAAGAACAGCAACTGGAAAGTACAAAAACAAGAGACCCAACTGTTCAGAACACGACAAAACAACATAAAAGGTTACATAACTCAGATTCTTTTCAGGCAAACTATTGTGACGCAATACACAAAATTGTTAGAGACCAGACTACTAAACCAACAAAAAGGTGCACCACTAGCATAATAACATCACACGACAATACTGACAAAACCAGACATGATACACAACAGACAACCCATACACCGGACTCAGAATACAACTCACATATCCACCAATTTTGTGCTAACAGACAACACAATCTGAAACACATAAACAGTAACACATTGTACAGTGACATTGTTTCAAGGGATGTAATGAAACTGACGGAAAGCAGAACAGAAACCTGTTAATATGGCGCATAATCAGTTCCATCGCAATTATATCATTAATATTGTTGAAGAGTATATGGACAGCATGGTGTGCTTACCAACTGCAACCAACATCAATCATGTGTCCATTCATTATCATGTTGATGTTGTTAGCTAATGTTGAAATAGGGTATAATTGTCCACCATTTGTGAATGACATTGTGAACGAAAGAACAATTTCCATTTCATTTTGCGTTAATTTAACATCTATATTTTTGACTTGCATGAAGAATGTAAAATATATTTTGGCCAGAATAAAATTGTTTGGACTAATTGTCAAACCAACTAAGGTAGAGTTGGCATTGGAAGAAATTGACTTCTTAGGCCATAAAATATCTAAAGGCCACTTAAGACGAGATGATAAGATCATTACTAAGATTCTGAATCTCACAATGCCAACAACTAAGAAACAAGTGAGAAGCTTGTTGGGCCTAGTAAACTATTACAACAAATTCATACCGAATTTGGCACAGATTACCAGCGAAAATTGCTGAAAAGTAATGCAAAGATCAATGTACAAGATGCTACTTTAATTAACGCAATGTCACAACTAAAGTATTATTTTAGTAACATCCCTATTTTTAGGTTACCTAACCAAGAACTAACTTATACTCTCAGGACAGACGCGAGCACCATGACCATCTCTGGGGTGCTTCTTCAGGCCTACGACGGAATTCTCCATCCAATAGTCTACGTCAGCCCAGCTGAATCAAAATATGATGTGTCTCAATTGGAGGCTCTTGCAATTGTGTATTGTATTACTAAACTGAATAAGTATCTTGCCGGAACACATTTCATCATTGAAACTGACAATTCCCCATTAACAGTGATTAAGAAAGAGCAACCAAAGAACAATTGCATCTACCGTTGGGCCCTTATTCTCCAAAACTACTCGTTTGCTGTGAAACACATGCAAGGAACTAAAAACACTTTAGCAGATTTGCTGACCAGACCCTCAGACTTCGCAGTCGAGCAGAGGAATGACGTCACGTCATTGCCGTCATCTGGAGTGACTACATTGTTAGTTAGTGTACATAGTTAGATTACAGTATTAAGATTATGATAAACATAACTGGTAATGAGTTCAGCTTATTTTTATTGAAGTTGCACTATCAATTAAATTTTCCCTTTAGTTAGAATATTATACCAATGGTAAGATTCACACACATGTATCAATAGGTTAAATAACATAGACTTAGCAATATGCTATACCATTTAGCTACCGTATAAATTAGAGTCTGTAAGGTGTGGAATGCGCCTGGCCCTGCAGCCAGCAGGGTTAGGATCGGCTAGCCTCTCCCAGGAGGGGTGAAGAGCGAAAATTAGTAGCCTGACAATTACCCGCAGACTACACAAGTCAACCCCCACCTCCACGTGGTGCAGACCGGGCAACCATGACCGCGAGGTCATGGGCTAATGGGGCTATGGCTCGCCATAGGGGATGGAGTCCCTGTGGTCAGATTAGTGTCCTAAACCTGTGACTGGCCTAGCAAGCCGGCAGGGGATCTTCATACTGCTTGTAGAAAAACTAAGAAGTATAAACGGACTGACTCTGGAGTAGAACAGCAAGAAAGGGCAAGACACGGTGTGGGAATAGTCATTGAACCATGGCTAGCAAGAGGAATACTAGAAATAAAATATATATCAGAAAGAATCATAACAGTGAGAATAAAAGAACAAACAATCACAACATATGTACAGATATACGCACCATGTAATGCAAACAATAATGAGCAAGAATGCGAGGACTTCTACGAAGACATACATGACGTGCTAAATAAAATAGATAAGCAGGACAACATCATAGTTATGGGAGACTTCAATGCAAGACTAGGACATAACAGAGTGGGCATAGAAAAACACCTGGGAGCATTTGGAGATCAGCAAAATGAAAGGAATGATACCAGAAGTAGACTGATAGAGCTTTGCAGCCAACACGGCCTCTATATAACAAACACATTCTATAAACATAAAGATTCGCAAGTATACACCTGGTATAAATGGAACAATCTAGATACTAAAAGCCAAATTGATTTTATATTAACAAGAAATAACAGAAAGAGAAATATATTAGATGCAAGAGCAGTGCCCAATTTCAGTATAAACACAGATCATAAAGCAGTCGTTGCCACAATAAGAACCATTAGAAGAAGAAAACAAAGAGCAGGAAAATACATGCCATGCGAATCAGTAAACTTAAAAAACCTTAAAGACGAGGCAGTAAGAGAAAATTATGAGAAAGAACTAACTGAACTCTTTGTAAAATTACCTACGGAAAGAAAAACAGTGGAAGAAGAATGGGAGATGTTCAAATCAAGCATTTTAAATACTGCAAAAATAACATGCGGAGCCACGAAAAAACGCAAAACACGGATAAAGAAAATAACAAGTTGGTGGAATGCAGAAGTAAACAAAGCGGTAAAAGAAAAAAAGGAAAAATATAAAAAGTGGTTGAAGAGCAAACAGGAATGTGATTATAGAGAATACAGAATAGCGAGAAGACATGTGAGTAGAATAGTAAAGAGGGAAAAACAAAAAGACTGGGAAGAGTATGGAGAAACCCTAAATAAAAACTACAAGGAGGCAACCAGAAACTTCTACAAAAAGATAAGTGCAATGCGAACCAGAGGAGAACCCTTTGACCCAACTGAAATAATTAACAGCGAAAATGGAGAACCAATAAGTGAACAAAAACAGATCCTAATAAGATGGAAGCAGTACTTCGAACAACTTCTCAACATCCCATCAGATTTCACAGGAATTCAAGAGACCTACACAGATGTCACCAAAGAACTAGAACCAGACATACTAAAAGAAGAAATTATAGAAGCCATCAGATTAGCCCCATTGAATAAATCACCAGGACAGGATGAAATACCAAATGAACTAATTAAAGCAGCAAGAGAAGTAGGAACAGCTTGGCTACATAGACTATTCAACCATGTTTGGGTAGAACAACAGACACCACGAGACTGGGGAAACGCCATAATTATCCCAATTTGGAAAAACAAAGGCAGCAAAAGAGATTGCACACAATACAGAGGCATTTCACTGTTGAGTCATACTGGGAAAATATTTTGCAAAATTCTTGAAAAAAGATTACGAACTACTTTAGAACCCCAGCTAAGCGAAACGCAGCTTGGATTTAGGAAAAACAAAGGATGCACAGAAGCCATTTTTGCTCTTAGACAACTTATAGAAAAATCAATTGAATTCAATGAAACACTCTACTTAGCCTTTGTCGACCAAGAAAAGGCATTTGATAGGGTAGATAGAAACAAGCTGTGGGAAATCCTTAAACAATATGGAGTGAGTACACATCTAACAAACCTATGTAGAAGTTTATACAACAACAGTGAATGCATAGTGAGAGCAACTGGAGAGCACTCAGAACCCTTCACCATAAGATCTGGAGTACGACAAGGTTGTGTCCTGTCCCCTCTCTTGTTCATAACATATATAGACAACATATGTAAAGAAACCAGCCAAGCAGAGACAGCAAGAATACCGCATGACGAGAACACAGAAGAACTATCTGCAAATCTAACCATTAGAGAACTCCTGTTTGCGGACGACCAAGCACTAATAGCAAAATCAGAAGCTGAATTACAAGACCACATGAATAGTCTAAACGAAATGTGTAGGGAACATAACATGAAAATTAGCACAAGCAAAACAGAGGTAATGACTATAACTAAAGAAGAACAAACAGCAACAATTCACCTAAACGAACATCCCTTGAAACAAGTAAAGAGTTTCAAGTACCTAGGAAGTATAATATCATCAAATGGCAGATCAGAAGGCGAGATCGAAAATAGGTGCAATAAGGCAAATCAACTCATTGGACAAATGGCACCAATACTAAAGAACAAACATGTATCAATAACTACTAAGAAAGCACTTTACAACACAATCTTCCTACCAGCTCTGTGCTACCAATGCCAAACCTGGACAATGACAGAAAAAGAGAAAAGAAAAATCACAACAACAGAAATGAGGTTCCTGAGAAGAATACTCAATGTATCCCCTCTGCTGTGTGTCCACCGTGACGAGGTAGAGGGGCTTGTGCGTCCCAATGACCCCAAGAGCTATGCCGACGGTAGCACAGCTAATGGTAGGGCCACCCATGTCGGACAGGTCAAGGGAGAGGGACCAGACGAAGAGACACACAAACCTGCTGCCTTGTAGGTAGATTGGAGACAGACAAAGGCTAGGGAAAGCACCCGAATACATGCTTGTCAAAATCGGATGTACTGAGCCACAGGCTTGACAAAGCAGTGCAACGTAAAACCTGCTGCCTTGTAGGTAGACTGGGGACAGTCAAAGGCTAGGGAAAGCACCCGAATACATGCTTGTCAAAATCGGATGTACTGAGCCACAGGCTTGACAAAGCAGTGCAACGTAAAACCTGCTGCCTTGTAGGTAGACTGGGGACAGTCAAAGGCTAGGGAAAGCATCCCAAATAAATGCTTGTCAAAATCGGATGTACTGAGCCACAGGCTTGACAAAGCAGTGCAACGTAACTTAATTCATGATGTCACAAATCAAAATTAATCGTTATGGTGCTAATCCCGTGAAGTCCCATCAAGCGGCGATAGTGCCAGGCCCCCTGCCTCGAGGGGGTCCACCCATGACTACTGGTGGTCACCTTCCCCTGTGCTGTGGAGTCATGGCACAGAGGAGTAGGTTAAGAGCTATTGACCAAATACCCCGGACACTCAACATACTACAGTGGAATGCCGAAGGAGTTTACAAGAAGACTCCCTAACACAGCGTCTTCATAAAGATAGAATAGATGTGGCATGCATTCAAGAGACACACCTCAACGCCAATCACAAATTCTCAGTCAGAGGATATCAGGCCACACGTCTCAACCGCGAAGGACACAAAGGAGGAGTTCTAATACTTACACGAAATACAATACCTTGCAGCGAAGTATCTGTGATCTCTGACAACCAAACAGAAATTATAGGTGTTGATATGATAAAGGATGTGAAAATAAGAATCTACAATCTGTATAGCCCAGCAGATAAGGACCTTACACTCTCAAACATGAAAATAACCGACACAAACTGCATTATTGTCGGAGACTTTAATAGCCGTTCAGAAAGATGGGGATACCCAGATACTGACAAAAGAGGAGATGAATTGGAGGACTGGGAAATAGACTCAAATCTCCATCTACTCAACAAAGCGGATGACACACCGAGCTTCTACTCCAGAAGATGGCTTACCACTTCTACTCCAGACTTAGCTTTCTGCACAGGAGACATCCTCCACAAAATCGATCGCCATGTGCTGGACCAATTAGCAGGTAGTGACCACAGACCAATCAAGCTTGTAATGAATATGGAGTATGTTCCACAGGAGCAAAAGCCCTTGCCCCGCTGGAATTACAAACGAGCAGATTGGGACAGATTTGCCATACTAACAGACAAATATTGTGAAAACATAAATACACGATATGGCAACATAAAGCAAATGGTGGAAAGTCTAAACAGAGCGATAATACAGGCAGCCACTGAGTCCATTCCTAGAGGAGCGAGGAAAAATTACAAACCATACTGGACTGAAGAACTACAAAGTTTGGAGGACAAAGTTGAAGATGCCAGGAAGACAGCAGAGAGAGAACAAACAATTGAAGCGAATACCTCTCTCAAAGCCATCTCAGCAAAATATAAAAGAACAGTAAATCAAACAACAAGAGATCGTTGGAGGGAAAAAACAGAAAACCTGAATTTTGACAGGGATGGAAACAAACTATGGAAACTAGTGAAAGCCATGAACAATGAAGGACCTAGAAACAAACAAATAACAATTAAACAAGGAAATGCCTTGCTTACAGGAAAAAAGGCTGCAAATGCACTAATGGAACACTATGCAAATGCAAACCACATTGATATTACAACTGAACAGAAGAAAGCAATCAAAGACAAACAGATACATCATAGAAATACAGAGACAGCAGCAGAATATATGATGGCAAATCTAACAATGGAAGAAATGGAACAGGCAATGAATACCCTAAAAAAGAAGAAATCACCAGGAAAGGATGGAATCACAAATGAAATGCTAATAGGACTAGGCACCAAGGCAAAGAAGAAACTACTAGCAGTCCTAAATAACAGCTGGAAGAGAGGAATAGTCCCACAGGCATGGAAGGAAGCTATACTAATACCAGTCCCAAAGAAAGGAAAAGACCTGGAAGAACCAAATGGCTATCGACCTATCAGTCTACTTAGCTGTGTAGGAAAATTAATGGAACGCATTATCAATGGCAGGCTAACGTGGCATCTGGAAGAAAACAAACTCTTAACACCACACCAAGCAGGATTCAGAAAGTACAGATCCACTGAAGATCAAATAACCTATATAGCTCAGGAAATAGAGGATGCCTTCCAAGAGAAAAAGCACACACTAGCAGTCTGGATAGATTTAGAAAAAGCATTTGATAAAGTATGGAAGGAAGGACTGAAAGTAAAACTGCAAAACATGCATGTTTGTGGAAAAATGTATAAATGGATCAGCCACTACCTTGAGAACAGAACTGCCAGGACAAAAGTACAAGGACAAACAAGCAAAATGATGCTGCTGGAGCAAGGTGTCCCCCAAGGAGGAGTTCTTTCACCAACATTATTCCTAGCATTATAAATGACATCACAGAAAATTTTCCAGCCAGAGTACACACATCCTCCTTTGCAGATGACCTAGCCATATGGACATCTGAAGAATATATTAGTACAGCTAACAGCAGAATACAGCAAGCCTTATTAGCGCTAGAGGACTGGTCAAAATCATGGCTAGTGAAGATAAGTGAGGAGAAAACAATATGCACAGTGTTCTCCCTCTCAAATAAACCTCAGCAACCTAAGCTGGTATTGAATGGAAAAATATTGCGCCATGAAGAAAATCCAAACTATCTAGGAGTCACCTTTGATCGTCGCCTGACATGGAAGACACAGGTTGAGAAAAATCGAACAAGAGCAAGGCAGAGAATGGCAATCATAAAAAAGCTTGCTGGTACAACGTGGGGAGCAGATGAGAAAGTTCTCAAGAAGTTATATACTGGACGGGTGAGGCCAGTACTGGAATATGGCATTGCAGCTTGGGCAACAGCAGCTAAGTCAAACTTTAACAAAATAAGTAGAGTCCAAAACCAAGGAATGCGAATCATAACTGGAAGCCTGAAGACAACGCCTATTAATGAACTAGAAAAGATCACTTGTTTACAACCAATGCAGGATAGAAGAGATAGCAGAGCCCAGCAACAAGCAGAAAAATTTAGAAGATTGACAGACCACCCTATGTACAACAGATTTAATGGTTTTGGAAAGGGAAGACTGAAGCGTAGCAACTTTGTAGAAACTGCAAAACGAAGGATTAGGGCAGATCCTATTCTTAACATATAAACAGTCAAGCCCATACACAATGCACACAAGTTCCCAGCTTGGAGACAGCAGCAACTGCCTGAGATGATAGAAAACATTCCTGGTATTGAGAAAAAGAACACTCAGCATGAAACCGAAAGAAGAGAAATAACCCTAAACTACATAAAAGAACATTACCCAAGCAGGAATTGGACCCATGCATATACAGATGGATCAGCCAAAAATTCAATAGAGAATGGAGGAGGAGGAATTCTCCTAAATTTAAAAAATGGAGTGAAAAAAACACATTCAATGGCAACTGGAAAATTTTCAAGTAACTTCAAAGCGGAGGTAGAGGCTCTGAAAACTGCAGCAGAAATGCTCCTGATGGAGGAAAATAAAGACAAGCAAATAGCTATCTTCACAGATGCAAAGTCAGCTGTCTCAATACTGAAGAGCAATAACAGCACAGAACTAACTGACCTAAGAGCAGCACTCCATGGTCTATGCCAGAAATCCAAAAAAGTTGTAATACAGTGGATCCCATCACATTGCAGTATACCTGGAAACGATGAGGCTGACAGACTGGCAAAAGAGGGCGGACGACTACCACAACCTGACATAGACATAACCTATAATGAGGCAAAGAGGTTGATAAAAAGCACCTATAGAACCAAATGGGAATCAGAGCATCCAGGCCATCAGAAGGATGATTCATATTACAAACTCGACCGAAGAGAACAAGTAGCAATCTTCAGACTCCGCACAGGACATAACAGGCTGAAATACCACTTGTTCAATAAACTAAAGATAGGAGATACCGATGAATGTAATTGTAGAACTGGAAAAATGACAGCAAAACATTTGCTGCAGGATTGCCCAACGTATGCAGAACAGAGAAAGATATTTTGGCCCACACCTGCTTCATTTGAGGACAAGCTCTATGGAGATATCAACAAGCTAAAGTTGACCACAGATTACTTTAACTATATACAGGTTGACATTTAAAGGTGCATGAAGACCCAGAGGCATGAAATGGAATATTGCTTGGATAACAAATCCATTATGTGGAAAGTCCAAATCGAAAGCTCGCTGTGTGGGCTTCATAAAAGGTGGAAAAGTGTCCTAGTGGCACGAAATGGAATATTGCTTGGATAGCAAATCCATTACGTGGAAAGTCCGAATCAAAAGCCCATTGTGTGGGCTTCATAAAAGGTGGAAGTGTCCTAGTGGCATGAAATGGAATATTGCTTGGATAGCAAATCTATTACGTGGAAAGCCTGAATCAAAAGCTCACTGTGTGGATGTCATCTGCAGACTGCATACTTCTGGTTTCCGGAAGAACAGCCTATGGTGAACGGAAGGCCCAATATACGGAAGTGAGGCTAAGCAGCCATGTGCAGGACGTGACGATTCCTTGGGTGAGCCCAGTACCAGAGCGCTATGTATCGGCTCTGCAAGTATGGAAGCCTCCTTGGATGGCGGGGAATGCCCATGGTCTGCCCCTGCCTTCCCCTGAGGGCTGACCAGGATCTTTGGCTGTTCTATATGGACCAGCTGGGATGGGGGATAACACCACAACAGTGAGAGTCAAACGTCCTAAGAAACCCCCGGGAAGGTTAACCCGGTCAACAAATGCCCGCAGAAGTCGGATGTGTCGGCCTAACGGCGCAAGAACGCAGCTCTGCTGTAAACAGGCAAACGCAATCACATCCGGAAAAAAAACTCCGGATGAACGAAGAAGAAGAAGATACTCAATGTATCAAGAAGAGATAAGATCAGAAATGAAGAAATCAGGACTAAAGTGGAGGTTAAAGCTGCTCTAGATTTTATTAGAAAGCAGCAAGTCAAATGGTTTGGCCATGCAAGTAGGCTACCAGTCAACAGCATGCCACAACAAGCAATGATGTACAGACCAGATGGAAACAGAGGAAGAGGCCGACCACGTAAACGTTGGACGGAGGGAATAACAGAATCCATGGGAATGTCGATATACGAAGCCCATAACCGGGCACTCTCACGAAGTTTATACTTCACCTCGACACCGCAAGGTACAAGAGGAACATGATGAGATGAGATGAGATAAATTAGAGTAAATATTTAGGCAAGTAACATCAACAAAGTAGTATATTACAAATTACATTTCTCTAACGAGACTACTGTGTTAAATACTAGCAACAGTACTTTATCATGCAAGAAATTGCATTAATTTAGAATTAAATACAGTTAAAATTTCATAGTGATGAAATTAGTTTAATTTAGAAATTAGTTAGAACTTATTTTAATTAACCCTTTACAGGGCAGACGCTTGTCCGTCCTATTTAGCCCTGAACTGGCAAGATTTTTTCAGGTTCTCTAAACTTTTGGGTTGCATTAGTAAAAATATCACAATTAAGGTGTTAGTCAATCGATTTTAGTTAAATAAACAACACGATGAAGGGAAAAGCATGCAGAATATGTTACTCATGTGATTGTTGTCGGTAATCCATATATAAATACAAATATTTACGAAATACAGCATGTTGTTTGTGGTTTTCCATCATCTATACGGCAATTTACAAACACATTTTCAGAATCATAATCACTTTCTTTTAAGTCCGACTCAGACTGCTAATGCAAAGTAACGCTTTTCACTGATATCTAGCTCCGATTAATAGTCAACTTCGTGTACTTTAATATCACTTTAATTGAACCTAGCGAAATCTCGGCTATCAGCTGAAGAATCACCAAAATCCATTTTGAAAAACTAAGCGTAAAAACCCCGAAAACTATCAAAAAAAAATCCGTTCAAGTTCACAGGTGCTTGCAAATAATGGCCACGTTGTCAAGCTATCAGCAAAAGCGAAAGTAGCCATCGGAAGTATCAGAAAGCCGAGAGATCGCGTTTTTACAATGCATAATAGTAGGCGCATTGGGGCGGCCTGCCCGTTTAAGCGATCGGACGGAAATGGACGTTCTGCCCTGTAAAGGGTTAAGTAACAACATTGTGCTTTAAGGGAGCGAACACAGTTCTACTATAGCTATTTAGTTAGTTAAGTTAGATTTCCTTGGCTAATAACACCCATTAGACAATACAGAAAGCCAATTACAGTTTTTCCCTAGTATTGCCCAGAGCAATCAAACAATTCTGTAAATAAATTAGAGTACAAGAGAACTCATTACTATTACAATAATACACTGTAAGTCAGCTTGTTAAATGTTTAAAACGTTTAATGTTTTATTTCAACAAGAGAAACATTTTTAATATTGCATTGTATAACTGAGTGAGTGAAAAGTGGACGAAAGAAGGAATGAATGCATTAAAAGAATAAGTATGAATATTAGCGCTCTTTTTTGCACACATGGGTTTTTAAAAATGATTTGTCTTCATCTCCTGTGTAACACATGTGAGCGTGCAATGGTTTTATATGTGTTAAAGTTACAATTACATTGCAACTATGGTAATGTTTTCCAGAGTCTCATCTCAGAAATTGAGCATAAGTCTTCATTTGTGAGATGGAGAAACCTACCTACAACACTTAAAGACCTAAATTACACGGATTATGAACATACACTTATGTTTCTAATTTAAACATACACTAAAGAAAAATAGGACACGCAAACAAACAGAATACAAACACATAACGGACAAACATCAATTTTGAAGTAAGGGAGATCACACAGGGAGTAAGGGGGACACAAAAGAGATATGAATTATGAGTACACAGTTGTAATTCTATCAACACGCGGAAGCCAGACAGGTAGAGATCAGCAGACACAGACCTTGTAAAAGATGTTGAAATAAGATTTCACGGGAGCCATGAATAACATATTCATGATTTGTTTCTGTAAAGGGAACAAGTTGTCTTGGGACATCAATTTTGGATGTTTTGAGAGGTAGTGCATTTGATGACAGCCATAATTGTAAGACGAACTGACCTTGGTTCTATTGCCCTGTCTTTGATTTTAACCATAATAATTGTATGTAATATACTCAAACAACCATTAATTGATTTAGCTGTTTCCTCATCTAAGATTAGTCATATCCCTTTTCCATATGCATTACCTCCTGAACAAATTATTGTGTGTTTATCTGTTTTTACTTTACCATATCTTCTCCACCTCATCTCACTCAAGCACATTTTTCATTTCTTTTATTACATTGTCTAACCGTTCGAACACAATGATGTCCTGACATTCCATGTGCCTATTTTAAACTTGTTCATTTTGGGTTTGCCATCGGTAGCTTCATGACAGTATGGTGTCATCTGTGGTTAACAACAGTCATTAATGTCACTCTCTGACTCTGGTCTGTTAAAATTCATTAAAACTAGGGAAGTTAATGTGGTGGTTTTCCCTAGACTTCCATATTCACAAAAGGTCTTTTACCTTTGCCTTTGACAGCAATTTCTTGCAGTCATGAAAAGTGAGTATCCTGCTCTGCTCAGCTGCAGAGTTGAGATAAGAAATGACATCACTGCACTAAGGACATTCCCTTACAAGCTCAGTTCCCTCGTTAAACAGCCAGCAAGTAGTCACACTACTGATTGTTCCCACTGCTATCTCATTGAATGTTCTCCTGGTTTTCCCTCACAGTTTTGAGATTCTACCAGAACCCTGCCAATCCCCCACAATCTCATCCTTTTAAATATGTTCCCCCACCTTCTCAACCTCTCCCTTGTCCATAGTTAATATACCACCAAGAGGTGCATTCCCTGCCAGACTATTAGCCTGTTCATTCTCCCGCACTCCAGCATGGCCAGGACATACAATTCTCACAATCTGTGACCTCTGAAGAGAGGTGAGCCATTCCACACAAAACATTCCTTTCTCCACCTTATTAAGCATACTCCTTTAGTCCATAATGAATACAATGCGTGTTGCAGTGGTCTGCTCTAATGAACGGAATGCCACTGTGACTACTTCCACCTCCATTCTCATGCTGGAGGTCGTAGCCTCATATACCAGGGTCTCCTTTTTAAAGAATCGTCCATTAGCCTTCGCAATGAAACCCCAAACACGCCATATAGATCACTATGTCACATTGATGTGTGTTACTCTGGATCAGTTGTTGCACCTCAAACTCTGTGCAACCCGCTGCTCATTCTCTGCACTCACAACCCAGTGTTTCTATTACAATGTGCCAGTCTGTCATGTCTCCGGTACTTCAACCCACTCTCTTTCACGATTGATGGTCTCTAGATCACACACCTGACGTATAGATATTTCCGCCTGTGCCATCCAGGACATGCCTCGTCTTAGTCTTTGTCCCTTGACCATATCCACGGCTTCATGCAGGGGGTGATCCCTATCTGCAGCAACTCTCAGGTACCATGTGGCTTGAAGGCCCCTATGCCTATCCGCTACTGTTGGTTGTGCTAGGATATGCCTCATACATATAATTGGTGTGTCCTTTGTGCACCCCAGTATTAACTGCATGGCAGCATTTTGTATGCGCTCCAACCTTTCAAGCTGGCTCTTTGATATTGTCAGCAACCCCAAACCATACTCACAAACAGAAATTATTAACTGCTGAAACAGAAATTATTAACTGCTGAAAGAGTCTATAAGCATCCTCTGCTCTACTCCAATTTAGCTGCAGACTTGTCCACTTATCCTGGAGGATACTCAGTCAAACTTATGGCCTTATTCTTCCCAGTGTCTGTGGGAGATTTACATTCTGGTAATGTTGATTTAGATGGTATAAGGCATACGCATTCCAAAAGCAACGGCAAATTCATTAAACACTATAAAATTGCTTAGTAAATCACAAACAGATAATAAATGCTGGGATTGACTGCAACATCCTGTTAAGGATATGCAGCAAACTTGTACATTGTATTGAATCTTACCTTGTTCTAAATATACTTCAGGTTGTTCTATCTTGATACTTGTTGGTATTTTACTCTCCATCTTTGAGAATCTCTTTGGCAGAATTATCAACACATTCAGTCTGAAAGGATGTGCAAGTTACATGTGTATGCAATAACAACAACACAATTAAACATGAATTTAATATTTTGTATTTCAAGATAATATCTAATCATGATTAATGATATAAAATATATCATGATTACTTCAAGGTATTTCTGATTTGTGATTCCTCAAGCTTTATTTCAGAATTTGAATTTGGCAATCAATCACAGTGTAATGATACTGGTTTATCATGACAAAAATAGCATAACAATATAAGACAGTTTTGTGGAAAATACTTATTACTTATGTCACACATCATACAGAACTAAAATTTGCAGTACTTATAATGGCAGCCATTCTTTACTGCATCTTCTTTCCTTTCCATGCATCCAATAACGAGTCTTCAATTGGACAGAAAAGCAAGAAAATCTAGTCCTCAGTGTTCCGCCTAAACTGTTGCTTATGAGCAAGAATGTGAGCATGCCTACATTTGACAATTAGGTAAATTTGGTCCAGATACTGTCTGCTTGTGCACTGAAGCTTTATTATCTGGACTTTGTTGAGGATATTGCCTTCTTGTCCCATACATTGAAACGAGATGCAAGATGTAGCTAAGCACAATAGATAGGAGGTCACAAAGATTAAGTCTAAACATTTTTAGGTAAAGTCAAAGATATTGAGGCAGAATTATACACCTATTTAGGTGGCAATGTAGACACACATGAGTCAACATGTAAAGATATTAACATCAAAATGTTAAGGCAAAAGAAGCTTTCATAGCAAGGGGATATTTAAGGAAGTCAAAAGAAATTAAATAGGATATTCATTTATAACACTAAATGTGCAGCGCAGAACAGCCACTCTCAGCTTCCTTGATGAAGAATACCCACAGGACCTTTGGATCTGAGTCTACATGGACAGGTCAGTACAAAATGCTGTTCGAAATGGAGGAGCGGGAGTGTACATAGAATACCCAAATAATATTAACGACATGGCAGAGTACCTACAGGAAAGTACTGCCATAACTATGATGCTGAAATTGAGGCAGTCTGCAACAGATAAATTACTAAATACCAGCAATGGTACACAACCTGTGGTGCTATTGACAGATGCAAAACCAGTACTCAAGGCGCTCCTGTCTGGGAAATTGCCAGTACTAAGGACACTACTTTCTGAACTTAGCAGTCAGCATAAGGTCACCATACAGTGGATACCATCCCACTGTGGAGTGCCCGGAAACGACCGAGCTGATGAATTGGCTAAGGAAGGAGCAAAAGAAGAACAGCCTGATATGGTCGTTCCATCCATCATGTGCCATGCCGGAAAGCATGGGCGGTCATGACTCACCATTTCACTTGATCACCAGAATCATGGATCAGCTCAGTGTTCCTGTCTCAACCATGCCATGTGGCCAAGTCATCCAGGTATTTACTTCTTGATCTTCCCCTTGGTCTCTTCCCTTCGATCTTGCCAGTTGTCACTAAGTTCTCAAATTCATTTCTTCTCATAACATGTCCAAAAAATGTTGACTGTCTACGTCTAATTTCTCTAATCAATTTACAATTTTCATTTGTCTCCTGTAGTACTTGGTCATTGGTTTTTCTATCTGTCCATGGTATTCTTTGCATTCTCCTCAGAAACCACGTTTCTACAACCATCAGATGTTTTTCAGCTTGACTGCTCATTGTCCAAGTTTCACATCCATACAAAAGTACAGGCTCTATGTAGCACTTCAACACTCTTTTTCTCATTTCAAGCAACATCTTTTTATTGGTCAGTATGTTTTTCATCTTGCTAAAGGTTACTTTCATTATAGCGATTGTTGTTCTAATCTCTTCAAGGCATCTCCTATCAGATGTTGTATTGCTGTTCCGAGATAATTGTCCTGTGTTTTGTCCATCAAGAATGATGATGACCATTCATTTCATCCAGTGGGGTTGAAAGTATGGAGCCGTAATTGTATCTATTCACTTGCTGAAGAATATTCCCATGTACTTGTATATTACATTGTGGTACTTCGTTCTTCCTAGTGACGACCATAATCTGTGTCTTCTTACAATTTAATTCTAACCCCAGCTGTTCACTGTGTGCAACAACCACATCTACTACTTGATTTTATTGATTGATTTAAGAACCGACATCACAGCATTTGGGGCATTCCCATAAGAGCTCCTTCCCCATCCTCAGAAGCCAGCAAAGAGTTCCAACCCCAATAGTACCAGTAGCAATCTGATTATATGTGCGTCTCACCTTTCCTCTGAGCGTCGAGCATCTGCCAGATCCCCTCGTCACTCCACGCTGTCGCATTCTTGCCAGACCATGATGATATCTACTAATTGATGACATTGGCTAATGCCATGAAAGATGTAGCTAAACACATTGGATAGGAGGTCACAACAATTAAGTCTTCAACATGCACAGGGAAGGACAAAGATAATGAGAATAAATCAAGCAAATGATAACCTGATCTCCCTTGGAGAAACTTGACTTCAAGAGGCAGAATTATAGTATAATTTATACACCTATTTAGGTAGCAATGTTGACACAGATGGGTCAACATATACAGATATTAAAATAAGAATGCAAAAGGTGAGAGGAACTTTCATAGCAATTGGACATTTGTGGAAGTCAAAGAAATTAAACAACAGATTGTTCAGGTAAAACATTAAAACTTTATTTTTGTATGGATCAGAAACATGGAGAATGACATACAATGATTATTAATAAGCTACAAACATTCATTATTTGTTGACTGGGCAAGACAGTGGACTTAAAATGGTAAACAGATGTGTCTAGTTCTCTACATGAGTTCCCTTAGTGAAACCTCACTTCAAGAAGTGGAATCATACATCTATTTATGTACCAATGTACACAAAGATGGGGGAACACATAGAGATATTAAAGAAGCATATGAAAATGATTCTCCATAGCTCTAAGAAATGTTAAACTCTTAATGTTAAATCATGATTGCTGTATGTATGAGTAACACAGAGAATGACTGAACCAATCACTGATGGAGTACAAACATGCATTCATTGGTGCCTGTGTAGAATAAAGAGGCTAAATCATGACAATGACATCATCACTAGGTGGAGTTCATGAAGACAACTAAACAAAACACCATCTACCCAGATAATTAACAAATGTATTTGTGTGTTTACATTCGACAAATACTGGTGCTGGAAATGTATCTGTGGGATTAAACCAGCAGACTAAACATCATACAACCGGTTATGTACACGGCTAAATCTAGTTACTAAGTAGGGATACTTATTAAATAGATATATATTAAATCTTATTATAACACCCCGAACAAAACTGGGCATAATAACATGAAACCTGTGCTAGTGTATTTGTACACATTTTGTGTCGGAAAATAGATGTTGACTGCAAACATAGAAAATCCGACACTTGTGCACGAAACCAGTCAAGCTGGTCTTGTATACCCGGCATGGGATACATTAATTATATACATTGTGGTATTTCAACTATTTCTTTCTTCTTAGTGAAGACCATAATCTGTCTTCTTACAATTAGTAGCGACGCCTATCCATGATCGATCGTAAGCATACTTTAACCGGAAGCCATTTTCCGTGCTTGCGCAGAAGGGTTTCGTTGTGTCGCCGCATCATGGACTATTACCATACCCTTTGTGTATCTGATTAGATATATATAAATTACTCGTGGCAATAATGATTGCCATCTCAGCTTCCGGTAAAATGGCCAGTCTAATCATTGTGCACGTAGCCGGTGGTTAGATTTGAATTTGTCTTTGACATAATTCTACTATTTGGCGTACCATAAATAATTATAATGCTTTTAGTACAAGTAATAGATATATTTTAATTTTAGTTGCATTTTCGAATTGTGCATCCAAAGATACATATATTTGGAAAGTGTCATCGAAATATATGCATTACTTCTGGTAGAAAAAAATTATTTTTGCGGACATGATAAATTCCTCTTTGTGATTGTAAATCCACATTGTCGGCACGCCAAAAAAAGTGATTTTAGTACAAGTAATAGATATGTTTTAATTTTAGTTGCATTTTCGAATTGTGCATCCAAAGATACATATATTTGGAAAGTTTCATTGAAATATATGCATTACTTCTGATAGAAAAAATAATATATTTGTGGACATTATTACATTCTTTGCGATTGGAAATCCAAAATGTCGGATGTTGGCATGCTTGTCACTTAATTTTAAAACATGCAATTTGAACTACAAGTTAAAGAGAATACGTGGTTACAATTATTAATAATAATATAATAATTAATAGTCATAAAGGCATCTTTCACTGAGGTATAAAGTATCAAGGGATCTTTCACTGAGGTATAAATAATGTAAAATCCACATTGTTGGGAAGCAAAAAAAAATGTTTTTAGTGCAAATAATAGATATTCTTTAATTTTAACTGGATTTTATAATTGTGCATCCAAAGATACATTTATTTGGAAAGTTTCGTTGAAATATACGCGTTATTTCTTGAAAAAAAAATTATTTTTGCGGACGTGGTTAAAATTTCAATAGAGCTGGCACAAAAGAGTACACAGTACACAGTGAGTACAAGAGGTGCAGGAAAAAACGGTGAGTACAACTGTGGTCGATCATGCTGTCTTTCTGTATTTCTTACTGCAAATCTTTTTCATATCGTGGCCAATCTTCTTCTTCTCTTCTTCTTCTTCAGCGTTCCGAGCCATTTAGGTTCTTTGCTGCAGATACAATCCGTCTCCATTCGTCTCTCTGGTTGACTTCCTCTTGCCAGTCGTTGATTCCAAGTGCTTGTAGGTCTGTATATATATTATCTCTCACGAACATGAACACAACGAAGCGTTACCGTTCCTAGATATTCTAATGAGACGTAGAGCAGACGGCACAATTCAAAGATCGGTGTATCGCAAAGAAACATGGACTGACCAATACCTAAATTTTCAGAGCTTCACACCTGTCCAGTACAAACGGGGCTTAGTACGGACCTTGTTTGACCGTGCTAGAAAGATATGCACCCAGGACACACTGACAGAGGAATTTGAAACTCTGAAGAATGTCTTAAACCTGAATGGGTACTCCACAGGATTTATAAAGCGCCATTGCCAACAGCCCAAACCCAAAGCAGATGTAACTACAGTCCCTAAACTCAAGGTATTCATCCAGCTAACCTTTCGAGGGGATGACGTAATGCAACGTCTACAAGACCGGCTTACTACAGCAGTAGGTCGAACATTCTGTGCGGCAACTCCAGTCATTAGATGTAAAACCGTACCCATTCCTACACCAACAGTCAAAGAGCCTGTTCCTCTGTACGCCACAAACAATTGTATTTACCAATTCACATGTAGATGCCAGGCCGTTTACATTGGTCGAACGGAGAGACAGCTTAACAAACGGGTGTCAGAACACATACCTCAATGGGTCAACAAGATACAACACACAGGAGATGATAGCCACGAGGAGCCGACACACCAGAAGCTCCCGGCGTCTTCAATCGGCAGGCACATTGTCGCCAGTCACCATGTTGTGTCCAGAGACACTGCATTTCGCGTGTTGTTCAGAACACAAAATACTCGCTTGTTAAAATTTGCAGAAGCAATTATGATCTATCAACGCAAGCCAGAATTGTGTAAACAGAAAGACATGTTAGTCAGCTTAAAATTACCGTGGTAGACAATCGACATTACTGTGCGAAATTGTATATATTTCAACTTGAAGGATTTATCTAGTTAATTTCACGTAAGTTGTGTGATTTCTGCAGTATGTACCTGACGAGATGCAGCGAAATATGCCAGGCAATAAATCGTGCAATCTATTGTTTGTGTCTTCGTTATTCAAAATTGTTAATGTATTTCAATTACAATTGTATATAAAATAATTGAAATATCATTACAATCAATCAGCGTTACAGGGTGACAGATTGTAGTAACCCAATACTTACCATCAACAAATCTATCAGATGTAGACCTATATCCAGCACTGCCAATTTTCAATTAGCAAATTGAGCGCAGTCCCACATTCAGCAACATACAAGCTAAGTAGCCATCTTTAACACTGTAACACACAAAAACTTAGCAGCGGCCACAAGTAGCACCGAAACAATTATAATTCTGCAATTCATGAATACAATTCAACGTAATGTTGAACATAATGAATTTACACAATAAGACACAAACAAGTTATCCGGGCAGTGTATTCACAGAGAATGGGAGACTAGATAGCTGATTTAGAAATAAAATCGAGAATACAGAACGCGTACAGCATCAACTCTATCAAACGGCAGCAATCGTAAAACATCCTAAACTAACGTCAACATTCATAGACAAGAGGGGAAAAAGCTGATAGTTGCAAAATCCCCGCCGTGGAGCATACACGACATGAGGTTTCTACTCGTCAGAAGTTCCCCCTTCGCAGAATGTTTCCTTCTTGACACTCTCAAGGGGCGGGCCCGTGCCGGTTATGCCTCCCCGACGTATTTCTTCTGTCGTGTGTATTCACCTTCGAGACGTTTGTTATTATCGTGTATTTCCCATATCAACATTGCTGAGGAGTGTGTCTGCCCAGAAGCCATCCCACCCGATGAATCTACCACCAGGCACCAGAGACAAGTGAAATATTTCGGCCACGTTAGAAGATATAACACTCTCTAGCAAACTAACCAATACTGAAGGGTAAGGTTGAAGGCAAGCGATGAAGGGGTAGACAACTGTACAAATGGGAAGTCTGTTGTCCGTAAAGTCACCTTCATCTTCGTCCCGGGACATGCGGGAGTCGAGGGAAATGAACGAGCTGACAAACTGGCTGGCTCTGCACCCCCTGTAGATGACCAGCCCATGGATCGTGCCGATGTTATTAACGTCCTCACAGATATGGTGAGAACAGAGGACTTTGACGTCAGAGATTCCACATCGCTGTCCAGGATGAAAGACCTGGGAGTAAGAATAGGCACAGCCAGACGCGAGAGGTATATCGGGAAAACAAAGCAGCCTCGTCAACCAACACAGAACTGGCACTATTAGCCACCGGACGCTGATGCATATGCTGGGGGGAGGATCTGAGCACCTATGGACATGTCCGGAGTGCAATGAAGATACCCCAACTGATAACTGATATAACTGAACTGATATAACAAATGGGAAGATAACATCAAGAGATAGGCGAACAGCAGTCTGATAGAATGTACAGTCAAATGGAGAGACAGATAGGGTTGGAGAGCCCAAGCAGCGAACCTTCATTGTGGAGACAGCACCTTATTGATTGAGAGACTACTCTCATGTAGCGACCCGGTTTAGGTTCTTAACTGGTGGGGAGACTCCCTGATCGGCATATATATACTCATTGGCACCTTGCCGTCTTGACAGACGATAGTTTGTGCTTTAAAAAGGCATAATAACTTTTAACTATGGCGGTTAGCGAGTGTGACTGATAAGGCCAATTTGCGCTGTAAATGTCCGTTCACAGTGGGTTACATGTGAACATGTGGTCATTTCCACCATCATGCACCATCTTACATCTCAAACGCTTGGTGTGTGACTTTCTGCAATAATTTTCTCCTTTGACTTTATTCCATTTCTGATATTTGCCCTCCATGCAACACGTTCAGCGGCGACTTGCTCCCAATGTGCATTATCAATGCCTGTATCAATCATGTCCCGCTTACACACATCTTTGTATCGTAGTAGAGGCCGACCCTGAGATCTCTTACCCATCTGTAATTCACCAAAAAAGATATCCTTTGGTATTCTACCATCATCCATCCTCCTAAGATGTCCTATCCATCTAAGTCTACGAAGACTGAGCATGGAATAAACTGTCACACAACCTGATCTTTCCAATACTTCAGTATTTGTGATTTTGTCTTGCCACTTAATACCAAGAATTCTTCGCAGACACCGCATATGAAAGCTGTTTAAGTTGTTCTCTTGGTGTGAGTAAGTTGTCCAGGTTTCACTACCATAGAGAAGAGTACTAAGGACACAGGCTTGATAGACAAGGACTTTTGTTTTGGCAGTAAGCTTCCTGTTCTCCCAGACTCTTTTTCTTAACCTGTTCATTGTTGTTGCTGCCTTACCAATCCGGATGTTGATTTCCTGATCTAGGGATAATTTACTATTTACCACTGATCCTAGATATGTAAAATGTCTACTATCTCTAGTTCGGCGTCGTCAATAAAGATTGATGGTACCCCATGTGCACCTTGTGACATAATCTGTGTCTTCTTTTTGCTAATTGTTAAACCAAATTCAGAACAAGCATTGGAGAATGCAGATAGTAGACATTGCAATTCTTCCTCAGAGTGGGTCGTAATTGCAGCATCATCTGCAAAAAGCAACTCTCTGATCAGTACCCTCCTAATTTTGGTCTTAGCCTTCAATCTCTGAGCATTGTAGAGGCCGCCATCTGAGCGTGAGTGAATGTATATACCACCATCCTGATCATGAAATGCATATTTCAGTAGAAGTGAAAAGTATATTCCAAAGAGGGTGGGAGCTAGTACACAACCTTGCTTAACTCCACTCTTGATTTCAAATTCTTCAGAAGTTGCACCATCAAACTTGATTATACCCTTCATGCCTGTGTGGAACGATTCCACAATGGACAGAAGAGTTGGTGGGCAGCCAATCTTCTTTAGTGCCTTGAACAGACCCTCACGACTGACCAAATCAAATGCCTTTGTGAGGTCGATGAAGGCAATAAACAGTGGTTGATTCTGTTCACGGCATTTTTCTTGCATTTGTCGCAATGAGAATATCATATCAGTGGTAGACCGGTTCTGTCGAAAGCCACACTGTGATTCGGGGTAGACTTGATCTCCTAGGACTTGAAGTCTGCGCAGAACAATTCTGGCAAATACTTTTCCAACAATACACAGAAGTGAGATACCCCTATAGTTGTTGCAGTCGCTCCGATCGCCCTTGTTCTTGTAAAAGTGTTATGATGCTTGAATCTTTGAAATCCTGTGGGACTTGTCCTTCACGCCAGCATAGCTCTATTAGCTTGTGGATCTGTATAGTGAGTGTGTCTTGCCCAATCCTGATAACCTCTATTGGAATCCCATCCTTACCTGGAGCCTTGCCAGATGCAAGTTCATTTATAGCACACTTAACTTCTGTTATGGTGGGAAGTGTGTCCAGGTGGTCAAGAGTTGGTAGAGCCTCTATGGCGTTGAGGGCATCATCCGCTAGTTTGGTCTCACTTGAGTAAAGCTCCAAATAGTGCTCTACCCATCTGTCCATCTGCTGTTTCTTATCAGTGATGATTTCTCCAGTCAAGGTTTTCAATGGTGCACTTCTTTTGATCACTGGACCGCAGGCTTTCTTTATTCCTTCATACATGCTTCTTATGTCACCCTTATCACTTGCGATTTGAATGGACTCACATAACTTGATCCAATAATCATTTGCACACTGCCTGGCAGCCTTTTGCACATCCTTCCTAGCTTGCCTAAGCTCACTCAGAGTGTTACGCGTTGGTCTTTCCTTGTTTCTTAAGAGAGCTTTCTTCTTCTTATCAATCAAGGGCTGCAGAGTCTCGCTGTTGGCCGCAAACCAGTCCTGCCTCTTATGATCCACAGTGCCGTAAACCCCTACGGCAGTTTTATAAAGAGTTTCCTTAATTGACCCCACTTTTCATTTACTGTACAATTTTCTGGTGTATCAGTGAAAGCGTCTTCAAGTTGCTGTTGAAACTGAAAGCACTTTTCAGGATCATGAGTGTTAATAATATTAATCCTGAGGCTAGATTTGTGTTTAGCTGTGTAGATTCTCTTCGGTCTCAGTCTAACCCTTGCAACAACCAAAGAATGATCCGTATCACAGTCAGCACTGTGGTAACTACGAGTCAATGATATATGGTTCAGATGTTGTCTCCGTGTGATGATGAAGTCCAGCTGGTGCCAATGGCCGGATCTTGGATGTTTCCATGTGACCTTATGCATCTCTTTTGTTTTAAAAAAGGAGTTTGTAATACATAGGTCATTACTGGTGCAATGCTCCAGCAGCCTTTGCCCATTTTCATTTATGCGACCGGCATATATATATATATATATATATATATATATATATATATATATATATATATATATATATATATATATATATATATATATATATATATATATATATATTATAAGATTGAGTTAAACCAAGTATAAAGACTTGTTGTAAACTCAAGTCTCTCCACTCTAAGGTCTATGGAACCCAGTTGTAAAACGGTTCAGTGAAAATAAATATATTGAGTTCTCAGAGTGAGTGTTGATCTGGTCCAGGTAGGATGATAGTTTATTAATTTCTCCACTCACAGGTACAAGAAAAGGCCCACAGTTTTATCTATGGTGATACAAGTTTACCTGGTCTACGTGGTTAGATGAAACTCTTGCAGGTACTTACTTTCATAATAGTCTTCTTCATCTCTTTAACCAGGTGCTCCCATCGAGAGTCATATCTGGATCTGGATGGATCTAACCACTACCTGAAATTCCAGGATCAAAACATATATCTACAGATATCAATACATCTATATGATCATTAGAAATGGAAGAAGGTAAAAACCCCAAAGAAAAAAGGGAAATAAATAGAGGGAATTTTGACCCCTGGGATAAATAAACGGGGGGGGGGGGGGGAAATCCCCAACAGTTATCAACCCCATAGCTGGCTCCTCTCCATCCAATCATCTAAAACAGGACAGGGCAACCATCAATAAACCTATCAGATGTAAACCTATATCCAGCACTGCCAATTTTCAATTAGCAAATTGAGCGCAGTCCCACATTCAGCAACAAGAAGATCAAGTAGCCATCTTTATATCTTCTAACGTGGCCAAAATATTTCACTTGTCTCTGGTAGATTCACCAGGTGGGGTGGCTCCTGGGCAGACACTCTCAGTAATTTTGACTATAAAACCCGAAAAAACGAAAGCAGTGTGAAAGGGGAAGTTATTCTCATATATTTAGCATTGGTTCTGCTAGCTAGTCGCCAAGTTATTAAACCGAAAAAAAAAACGATTTATCTGGATTTTAATTGGTTCTTTTCACGAATTGTGAAGGAGGACTCTGGTGCTTTCACTGAAACCACAAGTAGCCTGACCATGGAAGTCATGGCAGTAAGTAAAGCAATAACATGGCTCGAGACACAGACATTCACTAGGTCATGTTTCCTTAGTGACTCAATGAACATGATCAAGAGGATAGAGGAGGGGTCGGTCCGAAGAGAATGGTTGCTGCCTCTGGAGCGGTCTCGGCTGGCAAATATTAGTTTCATCTTCGTGCCAGGGCATGCGGGAGTACAAGGAAATGAGCGGGCTGACAAGCTCGCAGGTGAGGCTACTGTGGAGGGCGGACGCGCCATGGACCAGGCTGACATTCTGAATGCTCTACAAGAAGTAAGACTTTTGCGAGAACCAAGTGATGACTGTGAATCTACAACAATGGCCAGACTGCGAGAGCAGCAAATTTAAAGAGGGGTGGCCAAACAAGAACACTACGCAGGAAGCCAAAGAAGATTGATAAACCAACACAGAACTGGCGTCGTTAGCCGCTACACGCTGCGGGATTTACTGAGGAGGGGATCCGATCACTTATGGACTGAATGGTTCGATGTGCAATGAGGATGATCTGTCGACTAACTAACTAACTAACTATCTACTAGGGGAGACTGGGGAGAAATGGACATAGGGGAGAAATGGACCACCCCCTCTCTGGCCCCTGGCTGTGATGCAATGAAAGTAAAACCATAATAAGTTTGTTTTCCACATCAAACATAGTCCGAATTTTTCATTTGCCATCGACTTCTCGCACAGGTCGTTCCCACGCAAAGTTTGAAAAATTTTCTGCACTAAAGTTTCTTTTTCCAGTTCCAGGCACCATCGTAAAGCAGACGCATTGTCAGGAATCAGGACAAGGTAATTACGTTAATATCTTTATTTACTTGTTATTTAAGAGTTCATATAAAAAATATAGCATATAATATTAGATTTAAGAGACTTTATGGCTGAATAGTTTAATACATTGATGGGGGAGAAATGGACCGGTTCATTTCTCCCCATGGTTCATTTCTCCCCATAGAAGAAATTGACAAGACAGTCTGTTGTTATTAAAAGTGTTGAAGATTGCATTCGAATATCAGCATTATTGATTCTTTTTAATACTGGGGTCTAAATCTAGACCAATAAAAATGTTAACAAATTTGATTTCAGTGATTTATTAAAGATGCACGCCATTCGTGCTATGATCAGTATTTCTTTGCAAATGATAGGCCTACCATTCTAAATGTTATATAATTCTGTCACTCTTTTGTTTCAGATGCCAAGATTGTACATCAGAAACACCAACAAGGGTCTCGTTACGGAGGAACGTATGAGAGAAGCTGTTAATGCTGTGAAAAATGGAATGAAAGTGAGGAAAGCTGCAAGGGAGTACGGCATTGCTCGCTCTACCCTCAATAACAATCTTACAAAAGACAGAGAAGGAAATGGTCTGCCTACTAGACTCGTACCAAATTATAGGCATAGCCTTGTTTTCACAGCTAAGCAAGAAGCTGATTTTGCTAGTTACTTGAAAGATTGTGCAAGAATGTTCTATGGACTCACAACTAAAAACGTTCGTATTTTGGTGTACGAGATGGCGAAAATCAATAACATTGCACATCCTTTAACCTGGGATGAGCAAATGATGGCAGGGAATGACTGGCTTTGTGGATTTTTGCGACGGAATCCCGAGCTGACCATAAGGCAACCTGAGGCAACATCTCTGGCTAGAGCTACAGCTTTCAACAAACATAATATTTGCACCTTCTTCAACATTGTGAAGGAAACCATTACAAAACTAAATGTGAGTGGAGCTCAAATATACAATTTGGATGAGTCAGGTCTGATCACTGTACAGAAAGTGCCAAAAGTAATTGCCCCACGAGGAGTGAAGCAAATAGGCCAGGTGACATCCAGAGAAAGAGGAGAACTGGTCACAATCTGTTGCATTGTGTCAGCTGCGGGTCACATTATCCCTCCAGTTTTTGTGTTTCCCAATTGTAAGAATTTTATGCTTGCTGGAGCACCTGAAGGTTCCCTTGGCCTTGTGAATGAATCAGGTTGGATGACCCGTGATAATTTCGTCAAAGTTATAAATATCTTCATTAAGCATTCAAGACCTTCCAAAGACTTCCCTTTGATTTTGATCTTGGACAATCACGATTCCTACATTTCATTTGAATCCCTTGAACTGTGCAAGAAAAACAACATTCATGTGATCACGTTGCCACCACACACCTCATCTAAAACTCAGCCCTTGGACCGTTCAGTTTTTGGACCCATGAAGTCGGTCTACAACAATGCGTGTGATTCATGGATGATGAAAAATGTTGGGACAGCCACTGACAATCTATCAAGTTGCAAATCTAGGAGGCCACGCTTTTCTTAAAGCGGCAACTGCCATTAACATTCAATCAGGCTTTGCAGTGTCAGGTATTTGGCCCTTTAACGAAGATGTTTTTACAGAAGATGATTTTATGCCTTCAGAAATAACGAACAGGCCCATCAGCAAGGACAGTGAAAATGCCACTTTAGAAAGCAATGAACAGACAGGATCAGCATCTCCACATTGTGGTACCAGCACAGATCAAACTGCACAAGAATTTCATGAAAATCAGAAAGAGTATAATGTTGAGAACCTTGTAGATGACTTGCAGGAAATATCAGGGAGTCTTCAACATAAAGCTACTTCTTCCTTTACTTCGCCTCATGTTTTCAGAGGACTACCAAAAGCTGGTCCGCGAAAAGATTCAAATAATATGAGGAAAAGAGGAAAAACTATGCTGGCTACTTCTACGCCAGAAATGGATCGAATTAGGGAAAGAGCGGTGATGAAAGAAAAGGCAGCAAAAGTTCCACCCACAAAGGCAAAGAGACAGCTGCTGAAAGAACTTGATGTTGATTCAGATCCAGAAACTGACATTTCGTTTTGTGATGACACAGATTCTGATGTTTCATTTGGTGAAAATGAGGAGTGTACGGTTAGCTTGACTGGTGTGCGTGAGGTTTTTGAAGGCCAGTGTGTGCTATGTGAATATGGAACAAAGAAGACTTGTGTTTACTATGTAGGAATTGTAAGGGGAGACATTGATGATGATGGTGATGTTGAGGTAGAGTTCTTGCGCAAGAGTGAGAAGGTTGCTGGTAAATTTGTTAAGCCTAAGGTAGAAGATGTCGCCAGTGTCTCAATTACATGTATTAAAGCACAGCTTACTAGATCTACAATCACTGGAACCACTTCTAGGACCAAAGATGGCTATGTCTTCAAAAAAAAGTCTTGCAGGCATAAATGTTCGATAAAACTTTATATTAGATTAATATATCATATTAAACTTTTTTACTGTCGCTTAAAGTAATTTAAAAAAAAAACAGCAAATATCTTTTTAATGATTATTTATTTGTTATAGCAATATGGATGAGTTGTTGTTGCTTCTTTTTAAAAAAGGTCCATTTCACCCCAATGGTGTCAATTTCTCCCCATGTTCATATACATTTTTGAAATGCATTTTGTAAAGAAACATATAGAAATAGATTGCTAAATGTTTTCCCCTTTTAAAATAAATGAATGTACAACATTTTAGTCATGGTTTTGTTATGTTTCGATAAAATCTGTTCCGGTGATGAGCAAAAATTGAAAACTACAAAATTGCTGGTCCATTTCTCCCCAGTCTCCCCTACAGGGCGCTCAAAGTTTAGACTACCAGATAAAGCAGTGTCATCTTCGCCCATGCCTGTCACCCATGGTCTCAAGGTTGAGTAATACCTTAATCGATTCGGAATTTGATAACCATGTTCACCATTCCTCTTGTGCATAATTATTTCCCTATTTATCCTTCCATTTAAAAGAAAAGGCCTCACAAATTAAGAGTCTTAATTCATTCCTAAACGCAATGAGTGTTTACTTATAAACAATATAAGTACATTATGGCATCATCTCCTGTATAACATTCAGGCGGATTTTCCCCCAATCAAATGCTTTAAGTTGGAGCATCTTCCCTCTTCTTCAACATGTAGGTATATGTTTTTACCTTACTCATCTATAACATTCATTATCATCATACATCAAACACAATTCAGGAAACAAAACCATATAGTTGTAACATGAGTGATATGGAATACAGAGTGGCGTCATGCGTAGAGGCACACTCAACTATCAATTAGTACACGAGTACCACTATCATCTTCGCCTCTGATAGACATAGCAGTATGCATCAAATTGTCTACTATCAGGTGATTGATTGATTGATCATACTCATCCTAGGTTTGTCACTTCAACTCACCCAACCTGCAATAATTCGTCATAAATCATAAACATACTTGCATGGATGATGAATAGGCATAATTATGTAACTCACAATCAATAAGTTAAACGATAAATTCATGTATTTAACACCGATGAAGTCACAATTGAATCACCACATGAATACTTCCATAGAACACACAGGATTGTATGATAACACATAGGAAACTTTTTAACATTTAATGTGCCTATGTACTGTTTCTAGGACGAATTACACTAATTCCTTCTAACTAGTGAATGCACATTTAAGATAGTTCCTCCCCAGGATGGTTAACCCGGTCAACAAATGCCCGCAGAAGTCGGATTTGTCGGCCTAACGGCGCAAGAACGCAGCTTTGCTGTAAACAGGCACAACGCAATCACATCCGAAAAGAAAACTCTGGAATGAACGCAGAAGAAGAAGAAAAGAAGAAGAAGAAGAAGAAGAAGAAGAAGAAGAAGAAGAAGAAGAAGAAGAAGAAGAAGAAGAAGAAGAAGAAGAAGAAGAAGAAGAAGAAGATAGTTCCTTACTACAGAACTATCGATTCTAAAATCCTAAATTCTAAGTTAATCACTAATTCCTAAATCACTACTGATTTAGCTTAACTGCTTAAAGAGTAAAACGCACAACCTACGCATTATGCTTATGTTTACATAGAAGCTGCATAACTAGAAGGAAAAAAACAACCTCACTGTCGGTTAACTTAGTGCACAGATTATATAAGAACTACTGACATCTGAATACAGTGCTTAGTCTCTCCTGAAATAAGTTCTTAAGGACTAACTACGTTTTACAGCACACCAACTTACTATTTTCTGGAAAAGAGAATAACTAACTTAATATTACAGTGTGCTTACCTGCAACATAATTGAATGTCTTCTTCAAGAATAACGTCAACAGGTTTCGGCTCCAGATAAGGATTGTGCTTTCCTAGTTCACTGACTGCTTACTAGGCCGGCACTTCTCTAACTTCTTATATTGGAGTTAGTTAGTTAGTTAGTTAGTCGACAGATCATCCTCGTTGCACATCGAACCATTCAGTCCATAAGTGCTCGGATCCCCTCCTCAGCAAATCCCGCAGCGTGTAGCGGCTAACGACGCCAGTTCTGTGTTGGTTTATCAATCTTCTTTGGCTTCCTGCGTAGTGTTCTTGTTTGGCCACCCCTCTTTTAATTTGCTGCTCCCGCAGTCTGGCCATTGTTGTAGATTCCCAGTCATCACTTGGTTCTCGCAAAAGTCTCACTTCTCGTAGAGCATTCAGAATGTCAGCCTGGTCCATGGCGCGTCCGCCCTCCACAGTAGCCTCACCTGCGAGCTTGTCAGCCCGCTCATTTCCTTGTACTCCCGCATGACCTGGCACGAAGATGAAACTAATCTTTGCCAGCCTAGACCGCTTCAGAGGCAGCAACCACTCTCTTCGGATCGACCCCTCCTCTATCCTCTTGATCATGTTCATTGAGTCGCTAAGGAAACAAGCCCTAGTGAATGTCTGTGTCTCGAGCCATGTTATTGCTTTACTTACTGCCATGACTTCCATGGTCAGGCTACTTGTGGTTTCAGTGAAAGCACCCGAGTCCTCCTTCACAATTCTCCCTCCGGCCCGAGCTGTAAAGGCCCATGAGCTTCTCACATGTCGGACGACCGATCCATCTGTGTAGATGACCGCGTCACCGTCTAGCGAATTCTCGAAAATCAACGCTTGTACTTCAGCCTCAACAGCAGCCGGATTTTCTTGTCTGCATTTTCTATCTAGTTGGATGCAAACTGAAAAGGATGTGCAGAAGTCTGTTGGCACTTGCACCCACTCCTCGCCAGGTTCTAAGTCCTCAAGTGAACACACCTGTTGAAGAATGTCTTCGGCTTGACCCATCCACGACCGTCCTCTTTTTAACCTGCTGCCCTTCACCGTCCTAATTTCACTATGCAGTGGATGTTGTGTGTTTGCGTTAATTCTGAGGTAGGCGCGTGCCCTGCAAACTTGTATTCTCTCTTCAATGGTTGGAAAATCAAGAAGGTAGCGCATCGCCCTGCATGCTGTATCTCTTGTACATCCAAGAATAATGCGCATTGCTTCATTCTGTATCCTTTCCATCCTTTCTATCTGCGTATGGCTGAGAGTCAGGATTGCCATTGCATACTCCAAAACAGACATGACCAGCCCCTCGTACAGAAGACATAGATGGCGCTGCTCACAGTTTGCTGCCGCCATCACCCGCATCGCTGCCAAACCCCGCTTGGCCTTTGTTATCACCTGGTCTATGTGCACATTATAAGCAAGGCTTCGATCAAACCGTATTCCCAGGTAATTCATTGCCTGCGTTCTTTCCACCGTCTCTGAACACAGCATTACAGTTGGTGTTGGATTGTTGACAATATGATTATTCAAAGAGAACCAAGTCACTGTTGCCTTTGTTGGGTTGACCATTGCCCCAGCTTCATCACACCAAGTACTTATGCGATTGAGTTCGGTTTGTAGTTCCACAGCAACCTCCTCTCTATCCTTACCCTGACGATACACTAAAATATCATCGGCATACGACAATGTCCTGCCAGGTCCAGTGATCTGCTCACTGGTGATTCTCACTGTGTAGGCGTTGAACAGTACCGGAGATAATGGCGATCCCTGTGGTAGGCCAGGATATATTGTTGTTGGTTCCGAAGTCCAACTGCCACATCTAAAAACTACTTTCCGTTGGTAGAGGGCTGCAGCGATCCAACTAAGGAGGAATGGACTTACGTTTAGTTCAAGAAGCTGAAACATTAAAAAATCCAGTGGTACTCTGTTGTATGCGTCCTCAAGATCAATCACTGCAGCAACGGTTTCAGTGCCTGCGTGGAAACCTTCATAGACATCCTGGGCAAAGACTGCTGCATTGGTCCAGGTTTCTCTTTTTGGACGGTACCCACCCAGGGTAGGTGGGAAAACACCTTGCCTCTCTAGTTGGCTTGATATTTTCCTGGCAATTACCTTCTCCAGCAGCTTGCCTATTGTATTCTGCATGGTTATAATTCGATATCCCTGAATTTTTTTGTGGTCTTTGTCAGGCTTCGGCAAGGGAATCAGATAGCTGTGTAACCATTCCTCCTTGATGCTAGCACTCCCTATACTATACACTCCCTATATTGGAGTTGCTAGACTTCAGATAGATAGTTGAGTAGAGGACATCAGGCTGTAAGTTCCAGTGGACCTTCTTTTGTGCGATTGCTGCAGGATTTTTATTTCACACACACTGGACTTCTGCCGGTCTTGACTCCTTATTAAAGACTCTCGTTTGTTGTGTATTTCTGCCCTTCCTCGACTGGGCTCTGACGTCAAGCCTGCTCGTGACCAATGGCTGACCTCCTTTTTGGCTATATTTAGAATATTGTCGCTCCTTTTCAAATCAGCGCCCTTTTTCAAATTAAGATTATGTTAAATTTCATCTTTCTTCTAAAACTATAAGTGCTAATTCCTTCATTTTTAAATTTGAATTGAATTCTGATGGTGGTGGTTGTTGGCGCTGTTGCTAAATGGAGGGTAGTGCGGGGAAATTCAAACAGCGACGTGGCAGTTTGCAAGATGTATACTACAGTCTATTGGGACTTCTGGTCCCCAACATGTAAACTTAAGGCCTCTGGAGTGTTTACGCTTGTGGCTACAGTCTGCATTTGCATTTTCCTCATGTTGGACTGGTAGTGCATGGTTCCGTCGCCCTGCTACTGAGTGAGTGCCTGGCGCAACATGGTGAGCTGTGAATTTTGCGTGGAATGCTTTTACATCTGTCCACGGTTGTTTGTAGCATGAACTGCATGTTCGGAATGATGGAGGCTGGCTTAATTGAATGGTTTGCCTTTTTTGGTTCATGAGTGCATTTTTAAGGAGACTCCTGGGAGTCGACGCTGGAGCTATGGAGTTTGTGCTTTGTTATGTGCTTACGACGGGTCAGCCTGTGGAAAGAGACCGAGCCATATGGGATAAAACCTGGGTCAATGACGTTTTTCTGGTGATTGCGGATTCCATCGACGATGAACTGTATTTTCGTGGAGGACTTTTGTATTGGCATTCTGGCGGCGGCATTATGCAGTGTACCTGTGCTGGCTGTTGGATTGCTCCTGTCTATTTCATTGTTAACATATACCAGTGATGATATTCACTGGCACAGGAACGGAGCATAATGGGGACGACCCGTTGCTGTGAAGTTTGAACCACGACTAACTATCATCTTATGGGTTTACACCCGTGTGCGGTGATGTTGATCCGTCGACTAAACTAAACTGGTAAGATCGAGGGTGAGAAAACAAAGGGAAGACAGAGAAGTAAACACCTGGATGGCTTGGCCACGTGATGTGGTCCAGATAAGAACACTGAGCTGATCCACGACTCTGGTGATCGAGTGAGATGACGGGACATGACCGCCCACGCTTACCGGCACGGCACGTGATGGATGAATGACTTCCGGTATGGTGTGGGTGTCCATCTTGGTGTCTACCAAACATGGCCGAGTGTTTGTGAATGTGGGACTGCACTCTCTTGTTAGTTGACGTTGCTGAATATGTCTACATCTCAGAGATTTGTTCATGGTAAGTCACGGGTTATATATTTCTCTTATCTTGTGGCGGTGCTGGTAATCATTTATCGTGTGTCACGCCACCTCTCTAAGTCAGTGGTCTTTTCCCGATCTGATTTTATAGTAGGCAGTCCTTTTCACTGTTCATGAGTGTTCACGATTTAAATTTGAGTATTTACAAATGAGACCGCCACATTAGATAGGCCTTGAAATTCAAAATCTAATGGTACCTCAATGATGCCTGTATGTCACTTCTAAGTGAAGATATTCACATTTTTGTGAAGGTGAGACGAGTTGCGATGATTTCTCATGTTATTCACCCGTTATTACAGCTCTCCAGTGTGTTCGATTCGATTACCTTCACCAGCGGGTGTGCGTGTCTGTGCGTTCGAGATGGTCTCAAACGGTCAAATGAAAACTGACTTCCAAAATATGTTCCGTCATGTTAAATGATTAAAAAATAGTACAAGTACAAGTATACAAATAAATTATTATTAATCTTTAAAATTGTGGTAGCGTTAACTTTAGTAGGTTAAATTGCACGTTTTGAGTGTTGAAAAGTGTAGCGCAATCGATATGTGCGGTCGTCATGACCCATGGGTTTCCAATTCACAAGGTCACATCTTCGCAGAAAATCTGTTTTTCAACCACAATCGAGCAAGTTTAGCGATGAAACTATGCTGATTCAGAGGCAATATTTTATATGGCAATTAAAATTCACATTAAACCAAGAAATCTATTGGATTCATCGATTCCGATACGCGATCATTCTGCTGCCTCTGTGAGATGCACTTCCCGGCAGCTCGCAGCTGCAGAATCCATAGAGCACACTTTATTCACAAACTTCCAGTTTCTTAGTTCTATATAATATTTTAGTTCGTAATGTTTAATAATTTCTATTATATCACCTAATAATTTTGTGATAAATTTTTTAATAAAACGCGGGTGTGCGTGTCTGTGTGTTCGAGATTGTCTCAAACGGTCATATGAAAATTGACTTCAAAAATGTGTTCCGTCATGTTAAATAATTACAAAATAGTACAAGTATACAAATAAATTATTATGAATCTTTAAACTTGTGGTTATCTCTTTAACTTTAGTAAGTCAAATTGCACGTTTTGAGTGTTGAAAAGTGAAAGTGTACATGCCAATTCGATTGATATGCGCAGTCGCCATGGAACATGGCCTTGCGTTTCCCCATTCACAAAGGCACGCTTCGCAGAAAATGTTGCTTTTCATCCACATCGGAAGCAAGTACCGTGATGAAACTTTCCAAATATATTTATTGTATGCAGAATTAAAAAATACATCTATAATTGAAATCATTCTATCTGCAGCGCCAGAATAGTGTTACAAAGTGCACATGCTAATCCGATCAATATGGGCAAAGAGCAAAAACACATCTTCGCAAAAAATGCTGTTTTTCATCCACATCAGAAGCAATTATCGCGATGAAACTTTCCAGATATATTTAAATTTGTATGCAGAATTCAAAAATCCATATATAATTGAAGACGTTCTATCTACAGCGTCAAAAAAAAATTAATTACGGTAAGTATGAAATATATTCTTATTTATATAAAAGGTCACAATGACTTCAACCAACTGCTGTGCACAGAATATTAGGCAAACCATTCCTGGAAAACCCAGGATGACATGTGTTATTGTCACGTGAGATTTGAATGAATGAACGACGTCGAAAGAATGCATGGTAAATTAGACGTTGTTTTCCGGGACACAATTTTCAATGGCGGGATGACTCCGTACATGACTTTCGTTTTAACTTCGGGTAATGGCACGATGGAACACGCTAGATTTTAATATTTTATGCCTTAAACTTTTATGATTTATCTAACTACAAAAGAAACAAGATTAACTGTTATATTTTGTTCTTGTAAATATAACATTTTAACTTAGAAGTTGAGTGAGCACTTAATGAATACAAATATGTGTACAGTGTACTTGATTGTGCTGTACAATGTAAGTTTCACAGTAACTTTGTGTACACAAATTTGAAAATTGTTATTTTAAATATTATTATGAGACCTGCATAGTTGGATAGTCTTGAAAAAATTGTGGAGCCAGCACAAAGATGGGCACAGAACATGGCAAACGTCTGGCGTATGAAAATGCTTGAGGCAAGGGAACTGGCAACATTTGTATTGCTGGCATGTCATGAAAGTGATGTCCTGCAGAGAGCCAGCTACATGTAGCAGGTTTGATCATGATTTTCAAATTATTTACTTATGAGACCACCACAGATAGATCATAGATAGGCCTTGAAAAACCAAATCTAATGGTACCTCAATGATGCCTGTATGTCAATTCTAAGCGGAGATATTCACATTTGAGTGCCAGTGTCTCGAACAAAAAATTGTCATGAATCCCATAACTTCTGAGCTCTCCTGTGTGTCTCAGTATCTCCGCTGCCAGTCTGTGCAAGATTGTCTCAAATGGGTCATAGACGGATATGAAAAATGACTTCAACAATATGTTCCATCATGTTAAATGATAAAAAAATCAAAGTGTCTATTTGCAATCCATTTGCGAATAAATGAACTGTCTATTTGCAGTCAAAGGCTGGTCACGTGATGTACGTGACATCATCGGGACATGTGTTTGACTATATTATACATTTTTGTTAAGGTTTCATCCGTGTCCTCGGTAGTATAGTGGTATCTCTGCCTGTCACACGGGAGACCAAGGTTCGATTCCTCACCGGCGATAATGTTTTTTTTGTTTTTTTTTCGGTTATTCAGCATTTTGATAAAATAAGCTAACTTACTGGTAACTTATAGCAATTTACTCATTTTTGCTTCACATGTACCCTGCCCTGTTACCATACTTGTTTTTCAAATGTACCTCATCCACGACGCCTAACGGCATAAGTGGAAGGCAACAACAACACCAACTTCTGGAATAAATGCTGTGGTTGATTGTGATGTTCTGTAAAAGACATCCAACTAACTGTACCTTCTGAAACAAACATGAATAGTCGCCGGGTCTGTAGTGAAGTGGTAATGAATACATTTCATAATCCTTCATACCGCGTTCGAACTGAGTGCCGGTGGTTCAGAAAGAAATGGCAAGCTACTGAACATAAACATGCCCGGAAATTAAAAACAAACAACATTGTGTTGATTTGCCAAACCAAGCCATACATCACAGTGTCAGGATTAATTCATTGAAACATGTTGATCGATATGGAAATATCAAATATATCATGATAGGTTGTCATAATCACATTGAGCCAGGGGTGCAGGGAGTGGCCAGTAGGGGCCACGGAAGTGGAAATCCAGCAACTAATTCAGGATAATGCGTGCCCGGGTGATGTGATTATATACACAGATGGTTCGGTGTTGAGAGGCAGGAGAAGTGCCTGGGGCACTAATGGTCGACGTTTGGTGCAGGAGAGCCTTGCATATGATACCACATCTAGCTTCAGAATCGAGGTGGAGGCGGTCAGTGTAGCTTTCCGCTGGACGGAGAATACAATACGCAAACACATCGTGATTGTAACTGACTCAGAAAGCATGCTGAGTAGGGTGAGGACAGGCAAGCTTCGTGCAGAGTGGCTTGTATCTCTTTGGAAGTCACAGATGACAGGCAGCGTCTGGGTCTTTTCTCCGGGGCATGCTGGTGGTCTGGGAAACGGACAGATTGGCTGGCTTTGCAAAATTTGGCGGAGTATTGATGCATGATAAGACAGACGTGGTTGCGGCCTTGTGGGAGTACGTGCACACCTCAGAGGATCACCATGGTCTGGCAAGAATGCAACAACGAGGGGTGACGAGGGGATCTGGCCAACGATCGACGCTCAGAGGGAAATCAAGACAGACATATAATCAGATTGCTACTGGCACTATTAGTGTTGGAACTCTTCGCTGGCTGCTGGGGATGGGGACGGAGTGCTTATGGGAATGCCCCAAATGCTGTGATGTCGGTTCCTAAATCAATCAATCAATCAACTCCCCCCAGCATATACATCAGCATCTTGTGGCTAATAGTGCCAGTTCTGTATCCTCCTATTACCATTGTTCCTCGCCATCAGGTAAACCCACTCAGGGACTTCAGGCAGGGGCAGACTTGGGCATTCCCCGCACAAGCTCTCATCATCATAGAGTTTATCTTCCACTGTCGTCTCTCTAAGCCAGAAGGTTTGCCTAGATATGTTATATTTTGGGCAGTCTTGGAGTATGTGCTCTGCTGTCTGCGACGCCAGTCCACATGTGCACATGGCTGAGTCACCAATCTGGAATTTGTTTGAAATATGGTTGCGTAATCTATTGTGTCCTGTTCTGAGGCACAGAATAATGACTTGTTCTGGCCTATCCATAACGTTGTAGTCATCTTGAGCAGGTTTTGGTGGCTTTCTGACTGCTTTGATCATTCTTTTCTTTGGTGGTATGTAACGGGCACATCAGGCTGTTCTTCTTTGGCTCCTTCCTTAGCCAATTGATCAGCTCTGTCGTTTCTGGGTACTCCACAGTGGGATGGTATCCACTGTATGGTGACCTTATGCTGACTGCTAAGTTCAGACAGTAGTGTCCTTAGTACTGGCAATTTCCCAGACAGGAGTGCCTCGAGTACTGATTTTGCATCTGTCAATAGCACCACAGGTTGTGTACCATTGCTGGTATTTAGTAATTTCTCTGTTGCTATCTTGATTGCCTCAATTTCAGCATCGTAGTTATGGCAGTACTTTTCTGTCCTGTTTCCTGTCGATTCCTGCTGTGTCCCTAGTATTATTTGGGTGTTCTATGTACACTCCTGCTCCTCCATTTCGAACAGCATTTTGTGCTGACCCATCTGTGTAGACTTGGATCCAGAGGTCCTGTGGGTATTCTTCATCAAGGAAGCTGAGAGTGGCTGTTCTGCGCTGCACACTGTTCTGTTCTTCCTTGTCAAATATTCCTCTCACTTTTGTCTGGATTTGAAATGATAGTCTATGCTCATGTTTCCATGGAGTTCGGTCTGGAATAGTTGTTAGGGGGATACCAACTGTGGGCAGATCTGTGGTTTCTCTGCAGAGTCATTTGGCCTGGTGGATAAAACTACTTCTTTTCAACCGCCCCATAGCTAGGTTTTCAAATCTGTTCTTCATAGTGTGGCCTGGCAAGCTGAGGAACTTTTCTGCTTGTATTAGCGTTTTCGTATCTCTGCGCTCACTCAGTGCTTGTGTTCTCCCCATCTTCTCCATTTTCACTATAGGGGTTGATCTCATCCCTCCTGTGGTGACTCTAAGTGCTTGATTTTGCACTTTGTCCAGCTCTTGTAATGCGGTTTTTGATGCCGAACACCACGCAGTTGAACCGTATTCCAGGTGTGGTCGTATGCTCTGTTGATAAACTTTGCTAAGTATTTTCCCACTAGCTCCCCATGTGGTTCCACCTAGCTTTCTCAGGATGGCTATTTTCCTTCTGGCTTTTGCTACTGCTTTGTTGATGTGCTTTCTCCATGTCAGCCTGCCATCAAATGTTACTCCAAGGTATGTTGGTTCTTTATCTTCTCTTAGGGGTGTTCCATTTATCTGGATGGTCCCCGCCTTTTGATTTGGAGAGAGGGTAAATAGGGTGGTGCTGCACTTGTCAATGTTTATGCTGACACACCATCTATTTGCACATGCAGCAAATGTATCTACCGCTCTTTGTAGCAATTTGGTGGCCACTAATGCATGTTCATTTGTGCTCCATAAAACCAGGTCCCCGGGAAGGTTAACCCGGTCAACAAATGCCCGCAGAAGTCGGATGTGTCGACCTAACGGCGTAAGAACGCAGCTCTGCTGTAAACAGGCACAACGCAATCACGTCCGAAAGAAAAACCGGATGAACGAAGAAGAAGAAACCAGGTCATCGGCATACATTGCCGCTTTAATTCCATGCGGTAGATTAGCAACAAGATCATTAATGAAGATTAGAAAAAGTGTGGGAGACAAGACTCCGCCCTGGGGAACACAGTGACGCAGTAGTACTTTCTTGCTCTTGAGTCCGTCTATCTGTACTCGGGCTCTTCTGTTGTGAAAGTATGATTTCACCCATTTGTACATTCTTCCATTGACTTTGCAGGTTCTCAGTTTCTTCATCAGACCTTCTTTCCAGACTTTGTCAAAGGCTTTCTTCAGATCTATCCATGCCGCAAGCACCAGCTTCTTCTCTTGGAATGCATCCTCAATTTCTTGAGAGAGGTAGGTTGTCTGATCTTCCGTAGAGTAGCACTGCCTAAAGCCAGCCTGCTGTGGCACAAGGATGTTTTTACTTTCAATGTACCACTGCAGTCTGTGATTGATGATGCGCTCCAGTGTTTTACAGAGACAGCTGGTGAGGCTAATTGGTCTGTAGCTAGAGGCATACCCTCTGGGGTCACTGAAAGCGGTCTATGGTCCTTCATCATCAGGCATAGTTCCCCTCCTCAGTGCAGACGGGGGAACATTGGTCACCGATAAGAAAGAAATCCTCCAACGCTGGGCAGAGCATTTCAGCAAAATCTTAAATGCAACTTCCTTCTTCGATGATGAAACCATCAACTGCCTTCCTCAAGTTCCCACCAATGAGACACTTGATGACCTGCCAACCATAGTGGAAATAAATAAAGCCATCCAGCAACTCTCCAGCGGCAAGGCACCTGGTCCTGACTCCATCCCAGCAGAGATATACAAGGCAGGTGGCCGGTCCTAACAGAGCAGCTTCACCAAGTCTTCACAAACATATGGATGAACGAGACCATGCCACAAGATTTTAAGGACGCGTCAATAGTCCACCTTTACAAACGTAAAGGAAACCGCCAATCCTGTGACAACCACCGAGGCATCTCCTTGCTTTCAATTGCAGGGAGGATACTCGCCAGAATTCTTCTCAATCGCCTCACAGCCCATCTCGATCAAGGTCTTCTTCCTGAGAGTCAATGTGGCTTCAGAAAAGAACGTGGAACTGTTGACATGATTTTCGCTGCAAGGCAGCTGCAAGAGAAATGTCAGGAACAGAACTGCGAAATGTTCTCCACTTTCATTGACCTTACCAAGGCTTTTGATACAGTCAGCAGAGAAGGACTGTGGAAGATTATGGCAAAATATGGCTGTCCACGAAAGTTTGTCCAAATAGTGCGGCTATTTCATGACGGCATGCAGGCAAGAGTACAGGAAAATGGTGAACTGTCTGAACCCTTTCCTGTCACCAATGGAGTGAAGCAAGGCTGTGTCCTGGCACCAACACTGTTCAGCCTCATGTTTTCAGCCATGTTGATGAATGCCTTCGAGAACGACGACATTGGAATAGACATCAACTACCGTATGGATGGAAAGTTATTCAATCTCAAAAGGCTGAAAGCTAAAACCAAAATTAACAGCGGCACCGTCAGAGAGCTCCTGTTTGCTGATGATTGCGCTCTATACGCCAACTCAGAGGCGGACATGCAACATAATGTTTCAGCTTTCTCACATGCCTGTGCCAACTTTGGGCTCAATATCAACTTGGAGAAGACTGTAGTTATGTACCAGCCAGCTCCAGGGACTAATCACACTGTGCCGAATATCAAAGTGAATGATCATAGACTAAGTGTTGTGGACAAATTCACCTATCTTGGCAGCACCGTGTCACAAGCTGCCACAATCGATGACGAAGTGAATGCAAGAATCTCCAAGGCCAGTGCAGCCTTTGGCAGACTGTACAAGAATGTATGGGACAGAACTGGAATAAGCCTGCAAACAAAGCTAAAAGTCTACAAAGCAGTTGTATTATCCACACTGCTATATGCTTGTGAAACCTGGACTGTTTATCAGCGACACGCTAGGAAACTAAACCACTTCCACACAGTCTGCCTAAGGAAGCTACTGAAGATTAAATGGCAAGACAAGATTCCAGACACTGAAGTCCTAGAAAGAGCATCCATGCCCAGTATCCACACTCTACTGATGAAGAATCAGATTCGCTGGGCTGGTCACTTGACTCGCATGCCAGATCACAGGCTCCCTAAACGAATTTTCTACAGCGAACTGCGTTGTGGTAAACGCTCCCAAGGTGGCCAGAGGAAACGTTTTAAAGACACTCTGAAAATTTCACTGAATGCTTTTGGAATTCATCATGACACCTGGGAGGCTGCAGCCAGAGACCGAAATTCGTGGCGTGCATCATTGCGCAAAGGTGCAGTCATATGTGAGGCAACCAGGACTGCAAGAGCTGTGAAGAAAAGGCAGGACAGAAAAACCACTGCAGGAAATCCTCCTCCAGAGACGTCAAGCATTCTTTGCCCACATTGTCAAAGAACATTTCGAGCCAAAATAGGCCTTATCAGCCATCTTAGAACCCACGGCTCCACACCTTCAACCACACTGGATGAAATGAATGGTCATCATCATTCTTGATGGACAAACAACAACAACAACAGCTAGAGGCAATGGAACCATCTTTCCCTGATTTTAGGAGGGGTATTATGATTGTTTCTCTCCAGGCTTGTGGAAGTGTCTGGTACTCAGCCCCTTCCATGTAGACTTCGATTTGGGAAGCAATGATGTTATTCTTTACAAGGGTCAGTATCCCATGTTTTCGCCTGTCCTTTCGGTCAGATCGGTAACACTGGTAGCCTCTGATTTTGAAGGCTATATTTTCGTTGAGGTGAGTTTCTTGCAAGCAACATATGCTTACTTTTTCTTGGTCCAAGATTTTTTCTAATTCTATTTTTTTGTTGCTGACTCCCTCCGCATTCCAGTGCATTATTTTAAGTCTTCGTTTAGTATGGCCAGTCATCCTATTCTCATGTCACCTGGCTCCACAGGACATCTGAGAAGGACCTCCAGTAGTTGTGGTTGGACCCTTTCGAGACAGGGCCCGGCACTGCACCTGCCTGGGGGTCCAAAGCAGGGCGAGCACCATAAAATTTAGCAGTAGTCGACATATTCCATTTTGCGTGATTGCGTGGCATCCTGATTTCTGTGGTGCGCCTCTTGGCTGGTTGCCTCCGTCTTCAGCACCTTTCTTTGCTAGAGCAGACTGTGGTCTTACTCGAGTTTAGATGTGTACACACGCACACACGTGTCTGCACATGCATGTATGTGTATACACATCTAGAGCACACTGGTTATTTTCCGGCGCCAGAAACTCGCCGTCGCCCCTTCTGCTGTTAGTTTAAACAGTTCCGCCACGTGAAGGCCAGGAGTTGGACTTTTGCTGCATAGGTTATGTATTCATGAGCCATTGGGATATTTAGGCAATGTTGGATGCTCACCCCAACACTGCGCCCCAGCTACATACAGCAACATTTGGAATCACCATTGTTACTGTTTTCTTGATATTCAAGGAGTCCTTTCCTAGCACTCTCTGTTACTACAATGTCCAGCAATTGGTGTAGGTCTGATGAATTATCTGCCACCAATACTGTGTCATCTGCATAGCGTATATTACTTATATTATAACCTCCAACTAGTATTCTTGGTGTCTCTTTGATCTCTCTCATTATTACTTCGCTATACAGGGAGAAGAGATCTGGTGACAAGACACATCCCTGTCGTACTCCTAGTTTTATGTGTTCGTAACCACCTCTTCTTTATAGCACCTTCCTCCAATAAAATCTTTCCTGTTTTTGATTTAAAACACCCTGCATTTATTCTTATTTTTCTTCCTGTGAGCTCACTGATTTGTCTATGCATACATTTTTGATCTTTAATGGAATTTAATTAAGTTTTTTTGCATTGCTCATTTAACCAACTTTTTTTTTTGCCTTCACACATTTATCTCTTATTTCTTTATTTATCTTAGCATTATATCTTAATATAGCAAAAACAAATATAATGCATACAGATAAAACTACTATGGAGAAAAAAATATATGTTAACGAGGAAAAATTGAAGGTGGTGGCAAATTTTAATATCTTGGGTCACTGATTACCAACAATGGTGGCACAGTGAAAGAAATTAAAAGACGAATATCTGTTGCTCTTCAAAGACTAAACCAAAAGAATAAATTGTGGATAGAACTACAAAAATTAGATTTTTAAGAGCATGCATCTTTCCCATTGCAACATACGCCTGTGGGACCGGGACACTTACTAAACAAGCTGAACAGCACATAAATGCCTTTGATAAATGTTATAGACAAGTTCTAAGAATATCTTAGATAAAGAAAAGAACAAATGCATCAGTACTTCAAGAGCTGAATACTAAAGAAGGTTGGCTATTAAAGATGATAAAACAAAGAAAATTGAAATATTTTGGTCACTTGAAACGTCACCAAAGTTTGGAGAGAACAATAACGAAGGGATATATGCCTGGGAAGAGAGGAAGAGGAAGGCCAAAGAGAAGATGGGTGCAGGGTGTGGCAGATGATCTTGAGATGGGTGTATCGAGCGCAGGACATCTTGCTAATAACTGAGAAGTGTTCCAAAAGGTTATGGCAGGGAGGTTCTGCAAAGAACATGCTACTGAATGAATGATTGAATTGAGTCAACACATGTTCCATAACACTTTCACTGATTTACAATAAGTGAGAAGATGCTGTCAATTAACTGTATACACAGTATTGAGATAACCACTATTTCTGGTTGTTATTCTCTTAAGTTGATATCCTGCCATAAATTAGTGCAACAGCAGTGTCATGAGGTAGCGTTGCTTCCTCTCTACAATGATAAGAGTTCAGGCTCTATAATGCAGCAAGTTCACCTCAAGATCTAAGTGGCTCTGGGCATCATGGTACACGACAGCATATATTGAGGCATTCTGATACAGGACAGGGTAACCATCTGAACTTCAAAACAACGACTCAACGAATATACTGATGGAGTGATCTGCAATGTATTTACTACAGCTGATCTCAGACTACGGTGATGAGTGTGGGATTGATGCCGACTTCAGTCATTCTCACTCTCCATGCACTCCCGCTCTTCAATCAGAAATCATCTCCACAGACCCGTGAGAGTGTTGGGAACAGGGCCAGCCGCCTAATGTCTTTATAATGCAAATCAAATATACTCGCCTACCTTCAACCGGAGCTCACCATAATCGAACTCCAACGGCCAATGTTGCCTTTGGTGACTTATGAATTAGTAACGGTTTGAATCCCGAGACTGGTAGCGAAAACGCATCCTATCACCTCGTAAGCTGGAACACAACTCAAGCTTAAGCCGTTATGGCGCTAGGTGACGTCCTCTATCATGACGTCTAAATTGCGTTCAATGTTGGTGTCACAATGTTCACCATTTGTGGCACTCTTTATCTTCTTCTTTGATGCGCTAACTCATCCATTGCCTGCATCACTGTCATTTGCCACATGACAGCTTTGCCCCCTCTACAATGAAAATGATCGTTAGACCATTTTCTATGTTATCTTGCCATTTAAGCAAATGATGTCCACGACGCAAACTACATCCTATTGTGATACACAAAGCATTCACAGTCCTTGGAACTTAGGTTGTCAACGTGAACCAATCTAGATCGTGGAATATTGACCACCGGACTAAAATACAAGTCCCGAACACCGCCACCTCTACATTCTATAAATGATCCTTGCGATGTTATCGCGTTCACATGCCCGACTACTTGCAACTAAACTAAGGCTCAAACACCGCCAGTTCTTATCTTAAGATCTGTTATCGCGTATATATGTTGACACCTTAAAACTACTAACGGTCTCTATAACCCCGAGTGCCGTTAAATAAAAACACCATCCAGTGTTGCATACCCAACGATCACATGATCCGTAGTCGACAACTGATTGTCCTTGACGTGAAAACATATATCCACACAACTGCAAGTCAACCTAGTAGACCATCATTTCTTTTCGCTACATCATGTCGATAAGGAAAACTATTCTCAATATCACTGTGTTATATAACTATAATGTGTTGTTCATTTGTTATATGTATCTATATATCCTATAATGTGTAGTGTTTACTATACGTTTGTGTCTATTAATTTTCTTTCATTCCTTTCTCTTCATCCATCGTGAAAATGATATGTATGATGATCAATGGTTAACACAGCACATACTACTGACGTTACGAACTACAACACGTTAATGTCGGGATACTTAAAATAACAAATATCAATAAAAACAAAATATATAAACCTAACATTAAAACAATAAACATATTCATTTATGAAACATGTTAATCACTTAAGATATACTTAATTAATTTTATCGGAGATCCGCACAGACTCTATCCTCGAGTTTATGTCCAATATTGAAAATTCCAATATCATGAATTTGTTCATAATTTTCTTATACTAACACAATTAAAATTATCTACAAACCACCGCCGATACTACCATATTGGCTTGTGACAGAATGAAGCCACACACATTGGTTACGCCGCCCCTGCAATACACCCATCTAGCCACGTGAAACTTTTCACCTGTTTCTCTGAAATAATAATAACAACAAGTGACCATCTTACGTCCATACTTTCTTTAAAAAAAAAAAAAATTATATATTTATCTGTGGTAATTCAGACTTAGCCACAGTCATCCTACCGTAATGTTACACTAAAAAAAAAAAAAAAAATAAATAAATCAGAAAACATATATATATATATATATATATATATATATATATATAATATATATATATATATATATATATATATATATATATATATATATATATATAAAACTTTCATAATTCATTTATAGTCTACTGAGTAGATCAGCTAAATTATTTTATGTTCTAAAAATTGAATTCTTGAAATGCAAATTCAGTTTTATTTGGCTTTATCGTAAAACCAAACATCCGAATGCGACAAAACAAACAATCTGTGTAGGAATGTTCGATGATGTACTATTTCAGTTTTATGGCTGCTACGTTTGTGATGTCTTTAAATTGTAAATGTAGAATGATAACGGATAATTCTGAAGACCAAAAAGAAGGTATAAGAATTCCTATAAACAGAAAGGCGCTACCGGTGCGGTCATGTGTATAGAATCCTCCGCCATCTCAGATATGATCCATACAACTATATAAATTTCGCCATGCTCGCTCTTACCAAGTCTATTTGAGCATAGGTTTTAGATAAAGATAATCGCTTATAAAAAAAAAACATGATTGTTAATATGAACCAGACAATGATACGAATACAGTACACTCCACTTATAACAATATTTATGATGACAATACAATCACAATGACGCTACATGTTTTATTTACGGTTAGTAAAATTCATTTTGAGATGACCAAGAATTTTCTTCCTAACAGATATTTAGCCAATTTCTGACCAGAATTTACCAACGATAGAGTAATTTCATAGCATTTGTGTGATTCGTATACCTTTCTCCCAGAGTACAAGACAAGATGTAGTATTTTCCTACAACCTTGTGGAAGAATGTACACGACAGACAGTAAACAGGTACCATCCACCACAACACCATTATTTGCTCCGAGAATGATCTTAGGACTGATCATTGAATGTGTTTCCTGCAAAGGAATTTCAGATTCGTCATGCCGTGCCGTCAGGCAGGTTGTTCGAATACATTGTACAGAATCATCATATATACCTATAATATGGCTCAATTTCCGGCGTACGCCATATTGTAACATCTTAATCACACTCCCTGTAGCCTTAGCTATACATTTTATTACTTTGTTTGTTATGATAGATAGCAAGGAAATCAACCAGAAGAAAGTATTGACTAAATCATATGAAGTATCTGTTTTCATACACATATTCTTCGGATTACAAGACGGAACTGTCACTGATATGTCATATGTCCGTGGTTTTCTATCCACCTGTATGATGTCCTGTTGCAGCGTTATTGCTGCGGCTTGAACTGTCTTACTATCTTTAGGTTCCACCATAACTGGATGTGACATGTGTGTGTTTGAAACCAGACCATCATGAGGTAATTGATTCTCTTTATGTATTTGTGTGTTTGCAACATTATGCTTCCTTTCCCATTCTATTATGTCTTCAAGCGAAACATCACATACTTCAGGGATATTTCCAATAAAGACATCCACAAATGGGTCCGGCAACGCAGCTACCTTTATTTTCCTAGAAAAATATGGGCAGTTTATATCAGCCCAGGCAACTGGAAACCTTTCTCTTCTACCTCCAAAAGTTCTACAGGTCACATGCTCTCCAGTATAGTCGGTTTCCTTAATTAGTTTTTTATGTATTCCCACTATACTCGACCCGGAATCGCGTACTAAGCTACATTTCTTTATGTAACTGTCAAACTGCGGATGTTTGTCACACATTTGATTTGAGCCGTGGGTGAAACCACAGTACTTGCAAGTTGTCCATACACCCTTTATCTCGTGATTAACATAAGGTTGATACTTTGGTTGTTGTTGTTTTTCCCTCCTTTGATATTGTCCTCCAGACTGTTGTTGTGTTTTGTATCCCTGCATCCTTGATTTATGAGGGAATCTATCACATGCGTTTGTCTCCACCAATGGGGAAAAACTATTATTAAATATGTCTTTGTGGGCGTCGAAGAAAGACTCTCCCTTCTCATCCATCTGCTGTATACTCGAACATTTCTGTTCAATAAGAAAGGTAGACATAGACGAGGAACCGCCGAGATCAGTTTGTCTCTAACAATCACGTCACGTAGCTTCTTGTAGTCATCAGTAACATTGGCTGATCGAGCCCATTTATCGAATGTTAATTGAGTTAAAGAGGAGAAGTCAAGGAACGTCTGTCCTGCTTTAGGAATAAGATTTTTGAATGATGCACGAAGGCCAAATTCGTCAAGACAAAAATGAGATAGCAGTCTCTTTCGAATGTATGAGTAATCACTACGTAACTCATCTGGGATTAGTTCTACAACCTGTAAAGGTTCACCACTTAAGTGCCTATGTAACAAAACTGCCCATTCGGTCTCTGCAACTCCATAGTGTCTCAAGATTAGCTCAAAATTAGTTAGCCATGCAGAGACGGAATCAGAGTTGGAGAATGTCTTTATCACCCCATTATATTTCTTAATGGCCTCTGTGGACTGTGCCTCCACTTTGTTCCTAGCAATCTGTTCATCCTTGTCCTTCTCGTACTGTTTCATTTTGAAGTTATTCTCCGATTCTTTTTCCTTCAGAAGCTTTTCTGTATTCAATTTCTCAAGATTAAAAGCCATCTCTTTTTCTCTTAATTGTGCTTCTCTATCCAGTTTTTCCTTATCTGCAGCGATCTGCAATGCCATCCTTTCCTTATCAGCAACCAATTGAGCTGCAATTCTGTCAATTTCTGCGGCTATCCTCTCTTTATCTGCTGCAATTTGAGCTACAATTCTATCATTTTCCATAGCCATTTTTTTTCCTCTCAAATAATCTTTGTCTCTCTTGTTCATCTAGTCGATCCTTTTCCAATTGTCTTATCGCAACTCTTTCGTTCCTTTCGTGAGCTTGAAAATCTGTAAATTGTTTCTCCGACCACGATATAAGATCTGCTCCTGTCAAACCTGCATCTTTCCCAATTGCAACAAAATCCTGTAATGATGACATGTTTTTATGTTTCTACAATATTCAATAATAATAATCAAAGTGAGAAATGAAGAAAAGAAAAAAAATAACTTACCAAACCATAGACATGGCTTATAAGTATTAAAATCGACAGATAAAATCGAAGAAAGTCGAAAGAAATAATTAATAAATTACAATTAGATACATTAATAATGAAAAATGACAAATAATTTTATAATAGACACGACCTATAACTCAGCAGTTACAGTATAGACAGAGTTAAAGTTCTTTAGATTCAAGCATTTATCAAAGAAATCCTATCATTATGTAACAAATCAATAATGCACCGCGTATAAGAATTCACAGCACAAAATAGCACAAAATTGTGTATCGTGCCTATGACGTCATCACAGTTACGATAATAAAGACAAAATAAATGCGTGCAAAATTACAGTATTCTGACTATAACTAATTACTGACAAACCACAAACAAATACAATACTCAGCTCAAGAATCAGCAAACATTTTCCAATAGTTTGATAGTAGACCAATCCAATCGATTTGATAGATGATTATGTTCGTAATAATGGTGTAGAAATACTCTTCAATAATTGTGCAATCCAATCGATTTGATAAATAATTTTGTTCGATGTTACTCCGTAAGCACGAATCTGATGAGTTTATATGTACATTCCTGAAATCCAAGGTCTGCGTACCTTCATAAATGACCTCACTGTGTCCATTTCGTTGTACTTGGTCGTTAATTCCTCAAGTTTCAGTACAAGTTTAACTCATTGAGCTGTCTTAAGTTAAACAAATTACGAGAATAACACCCTAGGCACGATGCCTGTGATCAGCCCTAGAAGGAGCCTGACTGATGTGAGTGTTATTTGCTACTCAATGTAGCTATCAGGTTTAGCAATATTTTGTAATGCTCTGTCGATATGCACTACGATAACCACTGTGTTGATACAGCCTCAGCGAGGCGTTGATTATCTCGTACTCCTGAATAGCACTGGAAAAAACAAAAATTCGATTTCCGTAGAACATATGTCACTGTGACGAAATGTTGTTGGTATACACAACACAATCAACCAGAGAAGGTGACCTAATGAAGATCCGACAATCACTAACTTTGCAGATCTTGATATCAATCAGTTATTAAAAATGTTCCGTATCAAGTGTGTCTCCTATGTATAGTGACATCTATTTTTGATCCCAAAATGGTAATTGATAGTTTTTTCCAAATATAGTATAATTAGACTATAAATTTCGCTCCTAGAATGAGTATAATACCATGCGAGCAAATGTTCTCTATCTGGGCCCACAATCAGAGCGATAATGTCAATATACGGCTCTCAGATACTTGAGTATAGTACAGACCTCCTCTTAGCATCCAGAAAACGGTCTCCAACTGACACTGACAGTGCGGTTAATCATTTATAAGATGATAAGACAATTAAACAACCGAGGATGCGCCACTTGATCACCAGCTATTGATCGGCATGATCCTCACATTTACAGATAAGTTGCGTGTTCATGAATGTGTTTCTTTATCAGGCTGAGAAAATGACCGTTACTATGTCACGAGGTAATGGTTCAAATCTCTTCGGATGACGCTCCCATGTCAAAACCAATGGTTCAAATCTCTTCGGACGATGCTCCCATGTCATGAGGTAGCGTTGCTTCCTCTCTACAATGATAAGAGTTCAGGCTCTATAATGCAGCAAGTTCACCTCAAGATCTAAGTGGCTCTGGGCATCATGGTACACGACAGCATATATTGAGGCATTCTGATACAGGACAGGGTAACCATCTGAACTTCAAAACAACGACTCAACGAATATACTGATGGAGTGAACTGCAATGTATTTACTACAGCTGATCTCAGACTACGGTGATGAGTGTGGGATTGATGCCGACTTCAGTCATTCTCACTCTCCATGCACTCCCGCTCTTCAATCAGAAATCATCTCCACAGACCCGTGAGAGTGTTGGGAACAGGGCCAGCCGCCTAATGTCTTTATAATGCAAATCAAATATACTCGCCTACCTTCAACCGGAGCTCACCATAATCGAACTCCAACGGCCAATGTTGCCTTTGGTGACTTATGAATTAGTAACGGTTTGAATCCCGAGACTGGTAGCGAAAACGCATCCTATCACCTCGTAAGCTGGAACACAACTCAAGCTTAAGCCGTTATGGCGCTAGGTGACGTCCTCTATCATGACGTCTAAATTGCGTTCAATGTTGGTGTCACAATGTTCACCATTTGTGGCACTCTTTATCTTCTTCTTTGATGCGCTAACTCATCCATTGCCTGCATCACTGTCATTTGCCACATGACAAGCAGTATAAAAAATAAAGAAATCCTATCACAGACTATAAATATCACTTTGATGCCGAAGCACATATAATTAATGTACAAATGTCTTTTATTGTTACATTTTAATTTTATTATGTTGATCAATATTATTTTTTTTTTCTTGAATCCCCAATTGTAAATCAATAAGTGAATATTAGTTATGTTACTTCATATACCATGCTTTCATATAATCCTGAGAAATGGTTATATGAATAGATTGCTCTCATTGACAATGAAATGCTCAAGCCTATGGAAGCAATCTTGCCAACCTCAACCTAAACTCAACAGTCCATGTTTGCTCTGCTTAATCACGATCTGGTTACATTGTTATAAGCCTGCCCACAGATGTGAACTTCCAGTACATCTTTAACACACTGCTGGATTCTGACCATGGAGAGGAGTGGAGGGCACTTTAATACTGTGAAGATGGTACTTGAGTACCAGGTCAGGAGCAAGTCTCTACACAAAGCTCTTATCTATAGACCCCAGCATTTGTCAAGACTCAAGTCACCTGAACACCAATACATGTGACTTCAGACTCAAGAGGATTCACCACTTTATCACATGCATTTATATAACTTGTTTATTATTGACTCAGTATGTCACTCATCAATCTTTTCAGACTGACAGTGTTCACAGTTCTGCCAAAGAGTATCAGTGAGATATTATCAGTGATCCCAGTCTTTAAGATGGAGAGTAAAGCGCCAGCAAGTGTCAAGATCGAACAACCTGAAGTATTTATAGAAGACCCAGGTCAAGGTTAGAATAAGTGAAATACGACATTCTGGAATATCTATTTTCTGCTTCTGCTCCTCTTCCTGCTGCTTCTGCTGCTGCTGCCTCCATTTACTCCTCCTCCTACTTTTTCTTCCTCCTCCTCCTTCTTTCTTCGTCTTCCTCCTCCTCAACCTGTCTTCCTCAGCTTCTCCTCCTCCTTCCTCTTTTTCTTCTTCCTTCTGCTCCTGCTCCTCTCCTCCCCAACCCCACTTCTCCTAACTTTGCTTTTGCTGCTGCTTGTTTCCTTCTCCCTGATTTCACATTTTTAATGATTACACCACCAAGTAAGTTCTTACGATCGACTAAACCATTGTCTGGAGTCTCTCTGTTGTTCCACAGGAGATGGGTCTCCAATCTTTCCCTCACTTTAGTAGGTGATGAGCCCAGGTGTGGAACCTGTGTCTGACCATACTCATGACATCATCAATGTAGTCCCCTACCAACTTTGCTAACCTGCCCACTTGGTACTGTTGAGCTTAGATATTGTTTCACACAACAGATGTTCATTTCTGGTGTTCTTTTTAGGAGTAACCTCCAGTCTGTGAAGAACATAATCTTGGCTGCTGATAGCAGATCTGTGATGCAGATTCTCAGTAAATGTTGAAGTGCTACAGACTGCTCTAAAATAGGCAATGTTTCCAGTTGAAAAAGCTATCAGTGAAACTTATAAATAAATCAGATCAGCTTGAATGAAAGTAATCAGGCTCTTCACATCTCAGATGTTGTGTTTCCTGTGGGTTGGATGGGGAGATCCTCACACATTTGGTTTAGCAAGTTTTTATATAAGGATAAAGTTGCATATATGTAGCCTGTTTCTTAACTAGCATTTGCAACTTACGTTTTGTGGGATGTTGAATGAACCAGAAAACACACACAATTGATGTGACATGAGATGGAGCTTCTCAGTGCATACAAGTACCTTTTTCTACATGAACCAGCAAACACACACAAATGATGTGATATGAGAGGGAGCTTCTCAATGCACACAAGTACCTTGTTCTACATGAACCAGCAAACACACACAAGTACCTTGTTCTACATGATCCAGCAAACACACACACACAGATGATGTGATATGAGAGGGAGCTTCTCAATGCACACAAGTACCTTGTTCTACATGAACAAGCAAACACACACACAAGTACTTTGTTCTACATGAACCAGCAAACACACACAAGTACCTTGTTCTACATGATCCAGCAAGCACACACACACAAATGATGTGATATGAGAGGGAGCTTCTCAATGCACACAAGTACCTTGTTTTACATGAACCAGCAAACACACACAAGTACCTTGTTCTACATGAACCAGCAAACACACACAAGTACCTTGTTCTACATGATCCAGCAAAGCACACACACACAAATGATGTGATATGAGAGGGAGCTTCTCAATGCACACAAGTACCTTGTTCTACATGAACAAGCAAACACACACAAGTACCTTGTTCTACATGAACCAGCAAACACACACACAAGTACCTTGTTCTACATGATCCAGCAAACACACACAAGTACCTTGTTCTACATGATCCAGCAAACACACACAAGTACCTTGTTCTACATGATCCAGCAAACACACACACACAAATGATGTGATATGAGAGGGAGCTTCTCAATGCACACAAGTACCTTGTTCTACATGAACCAGCAAACACACACAAGTACCTGGTTCTACATGAACCAGCAAACACACACAAGTACCTTGTTCTACATGAACCAGCAAACACACACAAAGTACCTTGTTCTACATGAACCAGCAAACACACACAAGTACCTTGTTCTACATGATCCAGCAAACACACACAAGTACCTTGTTCTACATGAACCAGCAAACACACACACACAAGTACCTTGTTCTACATGAACCAGCAAACACACACAAGTACCTTGTTCTACATGAACCAGCAAACACACACAAGTACCTTGTTCTACATGAACCAGCAAACACATACAAGTACCTTGTTCTACATGATCCAGCAAACACACACAAGTACCTTGTTCTACATGAACCAGCAAACACACACACACAAGTACCTTGTTCTACATGAACCAGCAAACACACACAAGTACCTTGTTCTACATGATAGTCTCGACTGGTGATCATCATCATCATGTGTCATGTCGATAAGCATGGATAGTCCAGGTTCTTCATCTCACATGACCACCACAGTCTTCAATCAGGTCTGTGTTCTTGTGCCAAGTTATGCCATGTGGTCCAGCCATACACGTGTGTACCTCTCTTTCTGACCCTTGCTCTATTCTGATCAATGTTGCCAACTGTGTTCTATTTTATTTATTGTTCATTTAACGGGCAGTTCCATCTCATTGATTTTTCTGTATGTGCATGGTATTCTTTACATTTTACTTGGAAACCACATTTCCACAGCCATTAGATATTGTTAAACCTGTCTGTGTATTGTCCATGTTTCACATGCAATCAACAGTATAGGTTCTGTATAGGACTTCAACACTCTTGTGTACTCATGTAACCATCATCCCTTCTGTAATGATTCTATGGTCAGCATTGAGTACAGTCCTCTGTGTTTGTTTAAGGTGCTGAGGTCCAGGCTGTCCTACCATCTTCAGTTACAGGACTGATGTAAATGTAAACACTTTCTAAGGACAGTGTGATATACTCTGTTAGTAGAAATACAACCCTGGCCTAGAGGTTAGTGACTTTTCTCCGTAATCTCGTATACTCTCGTAAGTGACGTGACGACGGTGAGAATCATTAGTAGTTCGAATTGTGTCGGTAACTTATGGGGTATGTGAGTCGGCCGCTCAGAAAGCTAATGGCAAACTACTGAGCGTAATCTTGCCAAGAAATCAACAATCAGCTGAAAGATGCTGATGTTGACAGCGATGTCCTGTAAAGGATATGCAAAACTATAACATCAGGAAGTGAAATGAAAAGAAGATAAAAGACTCTATTATCTTAGTGAGAGAGACAGAGTGCTGGAGATCCATTGCAGCTGATCTTCATTGTGGAGATGGCAACTTATCTGATTGGGTTAATACAAGGAACTTCTTAAAATTTAATTATAAGTTATAAATAGAAGACACAGACAAGCAAAAAGAGATTGTGAGCAAGAACATAGTGAACTTTGAGAACAATGGGAGCTATCCAGGCTGTGGGAAATATTCAACCACACAATGGCTACTGTTCTTCATTAGTAGAGATAGAAAACTTCCTTTCCTCAGGATGGGTCATAGCAACCAGAGTAAACACAGACATAGGTTTTGTCTGTCTACTGCATGTGGGCTAAGCAACAACAACAACAACAAAAACTGAACATGTTATGGAGGGTTATCATTTGTACATTGTGTGAAGAACACTATTCTGACTGAATCAACACTAAACTCAAAGCTGTATGGAACAACAGAGGAACTCCAGAAAATGGTTGAGTCAATCATGAGAACTTACTTGGTGGTGTAATCATTAAAAATTGTGAAATCAAGCAGAAGGAAACACAAGCAGCAGCAGTAGAAGTGAAGAGAAAGAACAGGAGCAGCAGCAAATGCACAATTGAGAATACTTTTTGCAATCAAGGTTGGTTTATGACTTGCAAATCATGATTGATATATTTTCATACAGTACACAACAAAGAGACAACAGCTTCCTTTGACCAAGAGAAATGATGCTGGATGGACTGAGACAGTGGCATAGAGGAATAGCATCAGCAGAGTTGATCCAGAACACAAGAGACCGAGATTTGTTGAGAGCTATGAACGCCTATGCCAGCTGGCAGGGTACTTGATGATGATGACACAACAGAAAGAATGAAACATTTCATAATTGTATGGTCTAGAAAAGCACCAGCTTACACCGGTTCAGATCTTGTCCCTGGGCCAGTTCCATATGTTGTTCAGGAGACACATCTGCTGAACTGAATTGTTGCCATAACTAAGTCAGACATAATTTAAAACAAGTCTTCTCCATATGATAACTTAGACACTCCTGCTCCAGATTCTTGATTGGCAATCTTAATTCTGTTAGGCACATTCCATATTACTGTAGTAAAGAATATAAAAGAATTTAGTAAAGGAAAGAAGAAGAAAGCATCAGACATCCAGCAAAGCCTTAGAATTGATTGATTGATTGATTTAGGAATCGACATCACAGCATTCGGGGCATTCCCATAAGTGCTCCGTCCCCATCCTCAGCAGCCAGCGAAGAGTTCCAACACTAATAGTACCAGTAGCAATCTGATTATAAGTCCGTCTCGCCTTTCCTCTGAGCGTTGGCCAGATCCCCTCATCACTCCTTGCTGTCTCATTCTTGCCAGACCATGGTGATCCATTTGCTCCTCCGAGGTGTGCACGTGCTCCTACAAGGCCGCAACCACGTCTGCCTTGTCATGTATCAGTACTCCACCAAGTTCTGCAGAGCCAGCCAATCTGTCCGCCTGTTCATTTCCCAGCACACCAGCATGCCCCGGAGAAAAGATCCAGGTGATGCTTGTCACCCGTGACCTCCGAAGCAAAGCAAGCCACTCCGCACGAAGCCTGCCCATCCTCACCCTCGTCAGCATGCTTTCTGAATCAGTTACAATCACGATGTGTGTGTGTGTGTCGTATTCTCCATCCAGCGGAGAGCCGCAGTGACAGCCTCCACCTCCATTCTTAGGCTGGATAATGTGGTATCGTATGCCAGGCTCTCCTGCCCCAAACATCGACGATTAGCTTTGGCTATGAACCCCCAGCCACTTCTCTCACCTCTTGACACCGAACCATCTGTGTAGATAATCACATCACCCGAGTGAGCATTGTCCTGAATTAGTTGCTGGATTTCCACTTCCGTGGCCCCTGCTGGCCACTCCCTGCACTCCCGGCTTAATGTGATTATAACTCTGCACAAGTCTGACTGCTCCGCTGGCACTCTGACCCACTCCTCTCCACGCCTAATGTTCTCCAAGGGGCACACCTGTCTGATCGTATCCTCCGCCTGAGCCATCCATGATTTCCCTCTTATCACTCGCTGACCCTTAACTGCGTCCAGCGCCTCATGCAGTGGGTGGTCTGTGCCTCCAGCTACTCTGAGGAATGCCTTCGCCTGCATCACCTTGAGCCTACCAGCAACAGTCGGCAGACCAAGGATGTAACGCATACACACTACTGGGGTGTCTCTAGTGTATCCCAGAGTGACACGCATAGCTTCGTTCTGTATGCGCTCTAACTTCAACAGCTGACTCTTAGAATTAAGAAAAATATCCAGGATAAATGTGGAGAACACAGCTTGATATTCCCTGTCATCAAAATATGGAATCTGCGTGATGGAACTAAGATCACCAATCTAGAGTGTCCTTGAATATGACTTGCTAACTTTGCATACAGTTGTTCTGTATACTTTACCATGTCATAAATGCTACCACATTTGTTTGTTGTTTGTTGCCTGATATATACTGTTAACCCAGTGTTTTTGCATTTTTATAATGTAATTTAATTGTTTTCCCCCCTTGTGTTTCAGACAAACATCCACCTTGTGAAAGTTATCCTTCCATCTCCATACAAGAGCATTCTAAATTGGAAATGTGTGGTAACATCAATCAATCAATCATGTGCCATGCTGGTAACATAGAACGTGTGAAACAAGAGCAATCAGACATATTATGTGAGGACAGAAGTGAAAGACTCGGTAAAATAATAAACATGACAGGTTGGGACATCATTCAAGAAATGAACATGACAGGACACAGTAAAACAGATTCAAGATTGTCTGAGATAGGTTATACAGCATCAGGAAACCATAACAACTGTCAAATTGCAATACAAACAGATGTCCCACCATACAGATCTGACTCTTGTAATCCAAATGTCAATGTAAACAAACATAAGACAACAAATATAGCACAGAAACCTCACAAGTCTGGTGCATGTTTTACTGTAAATACACATCTGAAGTGCCACAAAAACATATGTAAGAAATCTTACAAGTGTGATTATTGTGGTGCATCTTTTACTCAATATGGTCATGTAAAGAACCACTTGAGAATACATACAGGAGAGAAACCTTACAAGTGTGATGAATGTGGTGCTTCTTTTATTCAATATGACCATTTAAAGAACCACTTGAGAACACATACAGGAGAGAAACCTTACAAGTGTGATGAATGTGGTGCATCTTTCATTCAACATAGCCATTTAAAGTACCACAAGAGAACACATACAGGAGAGAAACCTTATAAGTGTGATGAATGTGGTGCATCTTTCATTCAACATAGCCATTTAAAGTACCACAAGAGAACACATACAGGAGAGAAACCTTACAAGTGTGATGAATGTGGTGCATCTTTTCAACAAGCTGGCAGTTTGAAGTGCCACAAGAGAACACATACAGGAGAGAGACCTTTCAAGTGTGATGAATGCAGTGCATCCTTTACTGAAGCTGGCAAGTTGAAGCGCCATTTGAGAACACATACAGGAGAGAAACCTTACAAGTGCAATGAATGTGGTGCATCGTTTACTCGATGTAACCGTTTAAAGAACCACTTGAGAATGCATACAGGAGAGAAACCTTACAATGTGTGATGAATGTGGTGCATCTTTAATTCAGTTTAGCCATTTAAAGAACCACTTGAGAACACATACAGGAGAGAAACCTTACAAGTGTGATGAATGTGGTGCATCTTTTACTCAAACTAACAGTTTAAAGTACCACAAGAGAACACATAGAGGAGAGAAACCTTACAAGTGTGATGAATGTGGTGCATCTTTCACTCATGCTAATGGTTTAAAGTACCACAAGAGAACACATACAGGAGAGAAACCTTACAAGTGTGATGAATGTGGTGCATCTTTCACTCATGCTAATGGTTTAAAGTACCACAAGACAACACATACAGGAGAGAAGCCTTTCAAGTGTGATGTATGTGGTGCATCTTTTGCTCAAGCTAACAGTGTTAAGATCCACAAGAGAATACATACAGAAGAAACACCTTACAAGTGTGATAAATGCAGTGCATGTTTCACTATTTTTCAATATCTGCGGAATCACATGAGAATCCATACAGGAGTGAAACCTTACAAGTGTGATGTATGTGGTGCATCCTTTACTGTAGCTGACAGTCTGATAAAACACATGAGAATCCATACAGGAGAGAAACCTTACAAGTGTAATGATTGTGGTGCATCTTTTGCTCAAGCTAACAGTTTAAAATACCACAAGAGAACACATACAGGAGAGAAACCTTTCAAGTGTGATAATTGTGGTGCATCTTTTACTCAACTTAGCCATTTGAAGTGCCACAAGAGAATACATACAGGAGAGAAACCTTACAAGTGTGATGATTGTGGTGCATCCTTCACTGCAACTGGCAGTCTGAGGAAACACATGATAATCCATACAGGAGAGAAACCTTACAAATGTGATGAATGTGGTGCATCGTTTACTCAAGCTACCAATGTTAAGATTCACATGAGAATACATACAGGAGAGAAACCTCACAAGTGTGATAATTGTGGTGCAACTTTTACTCAACTTAGCCATTTGAAGTGCCACAAGAGAACACATACAGGAGAGAAATCTTACAAGTGTGATGATTGTGGTGCATCTATTATTCAATATATCTGTTTAAAGAACCACTTGAGAACACATACAGGAGAGAAATCTTACAAGTGTGATGATTGTGGTGCATCTATTATTCAATATATCTGTTTAAAGAACCACTTGAGAACACATACAGGAGAGAAATCTTACAAGTGTGATGATTGTGGTGCATCTATTATTCAATATATCTGTTTAAAGAACCACTTGAGAACACATACAGGAGAGAAACCTTACAAGTGTGATGATTGTGGTGCATCTATTATTCAATATATCTGTTTAAAGAACCACTTGAGAACACATACAGGAGAGAAACCTTAGTAGTGTGATGATTGTGGTGCATATTTTACTCAACTTAACCATCTGAAGCACTAAACAGGAGAGAAACAACCTTTCAAGTGTGCTAATTGTGGTGCATCATTTTACTTAACATATCATTGTAACCTGCCAGCACGAGAACACACACTGTAGAGAAATCTTACAAGTGTGATTATTGTAATACATCTTTTATTGAAGTTACAAAACTGAAGCACCACATGAGAACACATACAGAAGAGAAACTTACAAGTGTGATATGTGTGGTACATCTTTTACTGTAGCTGCATATCTGAAGTGTCACAAGAAAAGACACATGAGAGAAACCAAACAAGTGTTATTATTATAGCGCTTCTTTTATTGAATTTACAAATTTGAAGTACCACATGAGAGCACTTACAGGAGTGAAACCATACCATTGTGATGCATCATTTTCTAGATCTGACAACCTGAAGTGCCACATTAATACAACATAAGGAGAGAAACCTTACAAGTATGGGAACATTGCGCATCTTATACCAGAGCTGAAAGTTTGAAGTGCCATAAAAGAAAACATTCAGAAAGGAAACTGTCATTAGTCATTAGTCACGGTTCCAACATCACAGCAAAGGGTTGTCCCCATTATGCTCCGTTCCCATGCCAGTAAATATCACATAAAATTTTCCCCACTGCCGCATGTGAAAAGTGGAAAAGACGGGAGTCTCGACAAACAACGGCCCGCTCAGGCACACTGTACAAAATGCCACCACCAGAATGTCACCACAAAAGTCCTCTACAAACAAAAACACAGTTCATCCTTGATGGAATTGGCAGTCACTTTCCCAACCAGATGTTCACGTATAAAAACTTGATGTTTCTAAATGTTGTTCCGTTTCTAGATGTTTTCTAGCCAGCCATGCCATTTTTTCTCCGAAATGTAGATCACACAACAAAACTACCTTGAAAGATATAAAGAAACATTTCAATGTACATAATGCCATCGCCAGAATGCCAACTTAAAAGTCCTCCTCAAAAACACAGTTCATCATCGATGGAAACAGCAGTCACTAGCAAAACCAGCAGCCAGACATTTCTGCATAAGGCAAGAAAACCGCTCGCTTCTGCGACACACCAGCCGCCATACATGCAGATATCTCTGGATGTTGTTGTTCCATTTCTAGATGCTATCTAGCCAGCTACGCTATTTTGAGCATGCAGATCACACCACAGCACCTCGGAGAGATATTTAAAAAAACATTTCATTGCACATAATGCTGTCTCCAGAATGCCAAAACAACAGTCCTCCATGAAAGCATGGTTTATCATCAAAAGAAGCGGCAGTCAACCAGAAGACCAGCCACCACACATTTTTGCATAAGGCACAAAAACCAGTCAATTCTGGGACATAGCCATCCGCCATTGCTCTGAACATGCATTATTACTCACAAAGTGTGATGAGAAAGGTGCAGACAGACTGACACATGCCTGGGGTCATTGACATTAAGGAGAATGACCGTGCTAGTACATAAACAAGTGACCGGGCATGAGAAATAATAGATGAAAGTTAGAGACAGTAAGGTGAGTGACCCCAGTAGGGAGACTGAGAAAAGCAACCAGCCATGAGAAATAATGGTGAGGGTGAGTGCAGACCCCCAGGATGGAGGGGGGGGGGGAGGGAGAGAGTTTAGTTCTGGGTGAAGTCAGAGGACTTGAGGACAGTTGATGTTTTAGCGCCGAGCGGATCGGTGGGCTAATAAGTGGGAGCTTAGACTGACTGCGGTCAGATCTGTTGTGTTGTTCTCCCAGTTGTGAATGCAGGCCTGAACCCAGAGTGGGTGGGATAGCTAATGGAGGCCTGAACCCAGAGTGGGTTAGATAGTTAGTGGTGACTAGACCCAGTGTGTGGGTTGTGATGTGTGAGGTCCAGCTGTGGATAGGAGCTGGATTACCTGTCTTGTGGATTTGAGATTAAGCAGGCCGTGAGAAGAGAGTGATGTGTGCGTGTTAAGTTGTGAGGAGGATATGGATATTCTATGGATTATAGTGTTTCTGGATATATAAATATGTTCCGTTTGTCCGTGTTCTTTCTTCAATAAAGGATTATGTGCGCCAACTCAATCTTGTTTAATGACTGGTGAATGTGCACTACGGGGGTGAGTTATAGTGGAAGACAGTTACAGAGCTCAATTGACACACCAGGAGTATCGTTACCTAGACAACGACCATATCACGAAATTATCATCAAGAACATCATGATACAGACATGCTTCGGAAAGAGTGGCAGGCTTCTATTTAACAATCAAAGTTGGAGAGAATTTGTTGGATTTTCCCCCCAGGACATGCTGAGGACAGATTGGCTAGGTATGCAACATTTGGTGGGGTATTGTATCATGATACGGCAGATGTGGTCAGATTGGCTGGGTGTGCAACACTTGGTGGGGTATTGTATCATGATAGGCTGGTGTGGTCAGATTGGCTGGGTGTACAACACTTGGTGGGGTATTGTATCATGATAGGCTGGTGTGGTCAGATTGGCTGGGTGTGCAACACTTGGTGGGATATTGTATCATGATAGGCTGGTGTGGTCAGATTGGCTGGGTGTACAACACTTGGTGGGGTATTGTATCATGATAGGCTGGTGTGGTCAGATTGGCTGGGTGTACAACACTTGGTGGGGTATTGTATCATGATAGGCTGGTGTGGTCAGATTGGCTGGGTCTGCAACACATGGTGGGGTATTGTATCATGATAGGCTGGTGTGGTCAGATTGGCTGGGTGTGCAGCACTTGGTGGGGTATTGTATCATGATAGGCTGGTGTGGTCAGATTGTCTGGGTGTACAACACTTTGGTGGGGTATTGTATCATGATAGGCTGGTGTGGTCAGATTGGCTGGGTCTGCAACACTTGGTGGGGTATTGTATCATGATAGGCTGGTGTGGTCAGATTGGCTGGGTGTGCAACACTTGGTGGGGTATTGTATCATGATAGGCTGGTGTGGTCAGATTGGCTGGGTGTGCAACACTTGGTGGGGTATTGTATCATGATAGGCTGGTGTGGTCAGATTGGCTGGGTGTACAACACTTGGTGGGGTATTGTATCATGATAGGCTGGTGTGGTCAGATTGGCTGGGTGTACAACACTTGGTGGGGTATTGTATCATGATAGGCTGGTGTGGTCAGATTGGCTGGGTGTACAACACTTGGTGGGGTATTGTATCATGATAGGCTGGTGTGGTCAGATTGGCTGGGTGTACAACACTTGGTGGGGTATTGTATCATGATAGGCTGGTGTGGTCAGATTGGCTGGGTGTACAACACTTGGTGGGGTATTGTATCATGATAGGCTGGTGTGGTCAGATTGGCTGGGTGTGCAACACTTGGTGGGGTATTGTATCATGATAGGCTGGTGTGGTCAGATTGGCTGGGTGTGCAACACTTGGTGGGGTATTGTATCATGATAGGCTGGTGTGGTCAGATTGGCTGGGTGTACAACACTTGGTGGGGTATTGTATCATGATAGGCTGGTGTGGTCAGATTGGCTGGGTGTGCAACACTTGGTGGGGTATTGTATCATGATAGGCTGGTGTGGTCAGATTGGCTGGGTCTGCAACACTTGGTGGGGTATTGTATCATGATAGGCTGGTGTGGTCAGATTGGCTGGGTGTACAACACTTGGTGGGGTATTGTATCATGATAGGCTGGTGTGGTCAGATTGGCTGGGTCTGCAACACTTGGTGAGGTATTGTATCATGATAGGCTGGTGTGGTCAGATTGGCTGGGTGTGCAACACTTGGTGGGGTATTGTATCATGATAGCCCCTCTGCTGTGTGTCCACCGTGACGAGGTAGAGGGGCTTGTGCGTCCCAATGACCCCAAGAGCTATGCCGACGGTAGCACAGCTACTGGTAGGGCCACCCATGTCGGACAGGTCAAGGGAGAGGGACCAGACGAAGAGACACACAAACCTGCTGCCTTGTAGGTAGACTGGGGACAGTCAAAGGCTAGGGAAAGCACCCGAATACATGCTTGTCAAAATCGGATGTACTGAGCCACAGGCTTGACAAAGCAGTGCAACGTAAAACCTGCTGCCTTGTAGGTAGACTGGGGACAGTCAAAGGCTAGGGAAAGCACCCGAATAAATGCTTGTCAAAATCGGATGTACTGAGCCACAGGCTTGACAAAGCAGTGCAACGTAAAACCTGCTGCCTTGTAGGTAGACTGGGGACAGTCAAAGGCTAGGGAAAGCATCCCAAATAAATGCTTGTCGAAATCGGATGTACTGAGCCACAGGCTTGACAAAGCAGTGCAATGTAACTTAATTCATGATGTCACAAATCAAAATTAATCGTTATGGTGCTAATCCCATCAGGCGGTGATAGTGCCGGGCCCCCTGCCTCGAGGGGGTCCACCCGTGACTACTGGTGGTCACCTTCCCTTGTGCTGTGGAGTCAAGGCACAGAGGAGTAGGTTAAGAGCTATTGACCAAATACCCCGGACACTCAACATATTACAGTGGAATGCCGAAGGAGTTTACAAGAAGAAAGACTCCTTAACACAGCGTCTTCATAAAGATAGAATAGATGTGGCATGCATTCAAGAGACACACCTCAACGCCAATCACAAATTCTCAGTCAGAGGATATCAGGCCACACGTTTCGACCGCGAAGGACACAAAGGAGGAGTTCTAATACTTACACGAAATACAATACCTTGCAGCGAAGTATCTGTGATCTCTGACAACCAAACAGAAATTATAGGTGTGATATAATGATAAAGGATGTGAAAATAAGAATCTACAATCTGTATAGCCCAGCAGATAAGGACCTTACACTCTCAAACATGAAAATAACCGACACAAACTGCATTATTGTCGGAGACTTTAATAGCCGTTCAGAAAGATGGGGATACCCAGATACTGACAAAGGAGGAGATGAATTGGAGGACTGGGAAATAGACTCAAATCTCCATCTACTCAACAAAGCGGATGACACACCGAGCTTCTACTCCAGAAGATGGCTTACCACTTCTACTCCAGACTTAGCTTTCTGCACAGGAGACATCCTCCACAAAATCGATCGCCATGTGCTGGACCAATTAGCAGGTAGTGACTACAGACCAATCAAGCTTGTAATGAATATGGAGTATGTTCCACAGGAGCAAAAGCCCTTGCCCCGCTGGAATTACAAACGAGCAGATTGGGACAGATTTGCCATACTAACAGACAAATATTGTGAAAACATAAATACACGATATGGCAACATAAAGCAAATGGTGGAAAGTCTAAACAGAGCGATAATACAGGCAGCCACTGAGTCCATTCCAAGAGGAGCGAGGAAAAATTACAAACCATACTGGACTGAAGAACTACAAAGTTTGGAGGACAAAGTTGAAGATGCCAGGAAGACAGCAGAGAGAGAACAAACAATTGAAGCGAATATCTCTCTCAAAGCCATCTCAGCAAAATATAAAAGAACAGTAAATCAAACAACAAGTGATTGTTGGAGGGAAAAAACAGAAAACCTGAATTTTGACAGGGATGGAAACAAACTATGGAAACTAGTGAAAGCCATGAACAATGAAGGACCTAGAAACAAACAAATAACAATTAAACAAGGAAATGCCTTGCTTACAGGAAAAAAGGCTGCAAATGCACTAATGGAACACTATGCAAATGCAAACCACATTGATATTACAACTGAACAGAAGAAAGCAATCAAAGACAAACAGATACATCATAGAAATACAGAGACAGCAGCAGAATATATGATGGCAAATCTAACAATGGAAGAAATGGAACAGGCAATGAATACCCTAAAAAAGAAGAAATCACCAGGAAAGGATGGAATCACAAATGAAATGCTAATAGGACTAGGCACCAAGGCAAAGAAGAAACTACTAGCAGTCCTAAATAACAGCTGGAAGAGAGGAATAGTCCAACAGGCATGGAAGGAAGCTATACTAATACCAGTCCCAAAGAAAGGAAAAGACCTGGAAGAACCAAATGGCTATCGACCTATCAGTCTACTTAGCTGTGTAGGAAAATTAATGGAACGCATTATCAATGGCAGGCTAACGTGGCATCTGGAAGAAAACAAACTCTTAACACCACACCAAGCAGGATTCAGACAGTACAGATCCACTGAAGATCAAATAACCTATATAGCTCAGGAAATAGAGGATGCCTTCCAAGAGAAAAAGCACACACTAGCAGTCTGGATAGATTTAGAAAAGGCATATGATAAAGTATGGAAGGAAGGACTGAAAGTAAAACTGGAAAACATGCATGTTTGTGGAAAAATGTATAAATGGATCAGCCACTACCTTGAGAACAGAACTGCCAGGACAAAAGTACAAGGACAAACAAGCAAAATGATGCTGCTGGAGCAAGGTGTCCCCCAAGGAGGAGTTCTTTCACCAACATTATTCCTAGCATATATAAATGACATCACAGAAAATGTTCCAGCCAGAGTACACACATCCTCCTTTGCAGATGACCTAGCCATATGGACATCTGAAGAATATATTAGTACAGCTAACAGCAGAATACAGCAAGCCTTATTAGCGCTAGAGGACTGGTCAAAATCATGGCTAGTGAAGATAAGTGAGGAGAAAACAACATGCACAGTGTTCTCCCTCTCAAATAAACCTCAGCAACCTAAGCTGGTATTGAATGGAAAAATATTGCGCCATGAAGAAAGTCCAAACTATCTAGGAGTCACCTTTGATCGTCGCCTGACATGGAAGACACAGGTTGAGAAAAATCGAACAAGAGCAAGGCAGAGAATGGCAATCATGAAAAAGCTTGCTGGTACAACGTGGGGAGCAGATGAGAAAGTTCTCAAGAAGTTATATACTGGACGGGTGAGGCCAGTACTGGAATATGGCATTGCAGCTTGGGCAACAGCAGCTAAGTCAAACTTTAACAAAATAAGTAGAGTCCAAAATCAAGGAATGCGAATCATAACTGGAAGCCTGAAGACAATGCCTATTAATGAACTAGAAAAGATCACTTGTTTACAACCAATGCAGGATAGAAGAGATAGCAGAGCCCAGCAACAAGCAGAAAAATTTAGAAGATTGACAGACCACCCTATGTACAATAGATTTAATGGTTTTGGAAAGGGAAGACTGAAGCGTAGCAACTTTGTAGAAACTGCAAAACGAAGGATTAGGGCAGATCCTATTCTTAACATATCAACAGTCAAGCCCATACACAATGCACACAAGTTCCCAGCTTGGAGACAGCAGCAACTGCCTGAGATGATAGAAAACATTCCTGGTATTGAGAAAAAAAACACTCAGCATGAAACCGAAAGAAGAGAAATAACCCTAAACTACATAAAAGAACATTACCCAAGCAGGAATTGGACCCATGCATATACAGATGGATCAGCCAAAAATTCAATAGAGAATGGAGGTGGAGGAATTCTCCTAAATTTAAAAAATGGAGTGAAAAAAACACATTCAATGGCAACTGGAAAATTTTCAAGTAACTTCAAAGCGGAGGTAGAGGCTCTGAAAACTGCAGCATAAATGCTCCTGATGGAGGAAAATAAAGAGAAGCAAATAGCTATCTTCACAGATGCAAAGTCAGCTGTCTCAATACTGAAGAGCAATAACAGCACAGAACTAACTGACCTAAGAGCAGCACTCCATGGTTTATGCCAGAAATCCAAAAATGTTGTAATACAGTGGATCCCATCACATTGCAGTATACCTGGAAACGAAGAGGCTGACAGACTGGCAAAAGAGGGCGGACGACTACCACAGCCTGACATAGACATAACCTATAATGAGGCAAAGAGGTTGATAAAAAGCACCTATAGAACCAAATGGGAATCAGAGCATCCAGGCCATCAGAAGGATGATGCATATTACAAACTCGACCGAAGAGAACAAGTAGCAATCTTCAGACTCCGCACAGGACATAACAGGCTGAAATACCACTTGTTCAATAAACTAAAGATAGGAGATACCGATGAATGTAATTGTAGAACTGGAAAAATGACAGCAAAACATTTGCTGCAGGATTGCCCAACGTATGCAGAACAGAGAAAGATATTTTGGCCCACACCTGCTTCATTTGAGGACAAGCTCTATGGAGATATCAACAAGCTAAAGTTGACAGCAGATTACTTTAACTATATACAGGTTGACATTTAAAGGTGCATGAAGACCCAGAGGCATGGAATATTGCTTGGATAGCAAATCCATTATGTGGAAAGTCCGAATCAAAAGCCCACTGTGTGGGCTTCATAAAAGGTGGAAAAGTGTCCTTGTGGCACGAAATGGAATATTGCTTGGCTAGCAAATCCATTACACGGAAAGTCCGAATCGAAAGCTCACTGTGTGGATGTCATCTGCAGACTACATACTTCTGGTTTCCGGAAGAACAGCCTATGGTGAACGGAAGGCCCAATATACGGAAGTGAGGCTAAGCAGCCATGTGCAGGACATGACGATTCCTTGGGTGAGCCCAGTACCAGAGCGCTATGTATCGGCTCTGCAAGTATGGAAGCCTCCTTGGATGGCGGGGAATGCCCATGGTCTGCCCCTGCCTTCCCTTGAGGGCTGACCAGGATCTTTGGCTGTTCTATATGGACCAGCTGGGATGGGGGATAACACCACAACAGTGAGAGTCAAACGTCCTAAGACACCCCCGGGAAAGGTTAACCCGGTCAACAAATGCCCGCAGAAGTCGGATGTGTCGGCCTAACGGCGCAAGAACGCAGCTCTGCTGTAAACAGGCACAACGCAATCACATCCGGAAAAAAAACTCCGGATGAACGAAGAAGGAGTATCATGATAGGCTGGTGTGGTCAGATTGGCTGGGTCTGCAACACTTGGTGGGTATTGTATCATGATAAGGCTGGTGTGGTCAGATTGGCTGGGTGTACAACACTTGGTGGGGTATTGTATCATGATAGGCTGGTGTGGTCAAGGATCTTTGGAATCATGTGTATGATGCAGCAACACAGATAGATGATCACAGCTTGGAGAGAATGTTACCAGAGGATCTGGCCAACACTCAAAACTCGGAGGAAAGGTCACATGGACACGTACTCAGACTGCTACTGGTACCATTAGTGTTGGGACTCTTCACAGACTGTTGCAGATGAGAACGGAGCACAAATGAGAATGTCTTAAGTGCTGTGATGTTGATTCTTGACTCAACTGAAGCTGCACTCCATAAACTGAAAAGTTTCTGATAAAATATGTCACGGTATTGACTGTCAGAGAGAGGTTACTGAAATGTTATATAGAGCCTGCCAGCTGTATGGCAGTACATGATGAAACATTAATATACTAGGAACAGTTTCAGACAATTAAGGTGAGAGTCCTGAGTTGAATGCTGTAAATATGTTGAACAGCCAGAGTAACTAATGATGATTGCCTGGAAGAGACTATTGAAACTAAAACATTGTATACTGCTGTAAGAAACATTCTGTGGTCATAAAATGGGAAGAAAGGTGTTGGGAAACAGTGATGACTTGACAGCTGAACATTAGAAGGGGCAGACCTAGAAATATGATGCTGGATGGAATGAGATGGTGGCATGGAGGAATCAGCAGAATTGATCCAGAGCACACTAGGCCCCAGATCAATTGAGATGCATGGACGCCTGTAACAACATACAAGGCACATGATGATGATGAATTGTGATGCCTATTTACTCATGCGGACCATCTTAAGTTTATGTTTAAGACATATCTTAACATTGCACGTCACCATCAATAAGTGCCTGGTTGACTGGCATCAGTGACCATGATTCTCCACATCTGGCAATCTTCAATGACAGTACACATAATATGGTGAATCACTTATTCAAGCAGGTCAGTTTAAGCACTACAAGCACACACATACAGGAGAGAAACCGCATTAATGTCATGATTTTTGTGTATTTATATTGTATTCCGACTGACAATCTAAAATATGAATCTTCTGTCCCCTGTTATTGCCCACTGGGACAAAGGCCCTCAGCCAGCTCACTTCAAGCTGTCCCATCCTAAGCTATTCCATACAGCTCTAAACATGGCCTCCCTATATTATCCTGGTCTGTCCCCACTTCTCTCCTCCGTGTGTTTAGGTCGTTCTCTGTTTCTTATAGCCTGTAGATTCCAGACAAAGGCCTTCTGGTGCCGAGGTAGTGTGTTCAACACCTACACCAGTCAGTTGGACTACAATGTTGACTTCTCGCCCTTGACTTGGGACCTAAATTACAAGTACCTCAGAAGTCGGAGTGGGTTTGCCTGACGGTGAGGGACACAGGTAATTGGGAAAGCTAATGCACATAGAAAACTCAGCCCAGCGCACTAAAGTAGTAGTACATGTACAAAACTCAGCCCAGCGCACTAAAGTAGTAGTACATGTACAAATCTCAGCCCAGCGCACTAAAGTAGTAGTACATGTACAAAACTCAGCCCAGCATACTAAAGTAGTAGTACATGTACAAAACTTAGCCCAGCGCACTAAAGTAGTAGTACATGTACAAAACTCAGCCCAGCGCACTAAAGTAGTAGTACATGTACAAAACTCAGCCCAGCACACTAAAGTAGTAGTACATGTACAAAACTCAGCCCAGCGCACTAAAGTAGTAGTAAATGTACAAAACTCAGCCCAGCACACTAAAGTAGTAGTAGATGTACAAAACTCACCCCAGCACACTAAAGTAGTAGTACGTGTACAAAACTCAGCCCAGCGCACTAAAGTAGTACATGTACAAAACTCAGCCCAGCGCACTAAAGTAGTAGTACATGTACAAAACTCAGCCCAGCGCACTAAAGTAGTAGTAAATGTACAAAACTCAGCCCAGCGCACTAAAGTAGTAGTACATGTACAAAACTCAGCCCAGCGCACTAAAGTAGTAGTACATGTACAAAACTCAGCCCAGCGCACTAAAGTAGTAGTAGATGTACAAACTCAGCCCAGCGCACTAAAGTAGTAGTACATGTACAAAACTCAGCCCAGCGCACTAAAGTAGTAGTAGATGTACAAAACTCAGCCCAGCGCACTAAAGTAGTAGTACATGTACAAAACTCAGCCCAGCGCACTAAAGTAGTAGTAGATGTACAAAACTCAGCCCAGCACACTAAAGTAGTAGTAGATGTACAAAACTCACCCCAGCACACTAAAGTAGTAGTACGTGTACAAAACTCAGCCCAGCGCACTAAAGTAGTACATGTACAAAACTCAGCCCAGTGCACTAAAGTAGTAGTACATGTACAAAACTCAGCCCAGCGCACTAAAGTAGTAGTACATGTACAAAACTCAGCCCAGCGTACTAAAGTAGTAGTACATGTACAAAACTCAGCCCAGCACACTAAAGTAGTAGTAGATGTACAAAACTCAGCCCAGCGCACTAAAGTAGTAGTACATGTACAAAACTCAGTCCAGCGCACTAAAGTAATAGTACATGTACAAAACTCAGCCCAGCGTACTAAAGTAGTAGTACATGTACAAAACTCAGCCCAGCACACTAAAGTAGTAGTAGATGTACAAAACTCAGCCCAGCGCACTAAAGTAGTAGTACATGTACAAAACTCAGTCCAGCGCACTAAAGTAATAGTACATGTACAAAACTCAGCCCAGCACACTAAAGTAGTAGTAGATGTACAAAACTCTGCCCAGCGCACTAAAGTAGTAGTACATGTACAAAACTCAGCCCAGCGCACTAAAGTAGTAGTACATGTACAAAACTCAGCCCAGCGCACTAAAGTAGTAGTAGATGTACAAAACTCAGCCCAGCACACTAAAGTAGTAGTAGATGTACAAAACTCAGCCCAGTGCACTAAAGTAGTATACATGTACAAAACTCAGCCCAGCGCACTAAAGTAGTAGTAGATGTACAAAACTCAGCCCAGCGCACTAAAGTAGTAGTAGATGTACAAAACTCAGCCCAGCGCACTAAAGTAATAGTACATGTACAAAACTCAGCCCATCGCACTAAAGTAGTAGTACATGTACAAAACTCAGCCCAGCGCACTAAAGTAGTAGTAGATGTACAAACCTCAGCCCAGCGCACTGTTGTTGTTTGTCCATCAAGAATGATGATGACCATTCATTTCATCCAGTGGGGTTGAAGGTGTGGAGCCGTGGGTTCTAAGATGGCTGATAAGGCCTATTTGGCTCGAAATGTTCTTTGACAATGTGGGCAAAGAATGCTTGACGTCTCTGGAGGAGGATTTCTTGCAGTGGTTTTTCTGTCCTGCCTTTTCTTCACAGCTCTTGCAGTCCTGGTTGCCTCACATATGACTGCACCTTTGCGCAATGATGCACGCCACGAATTTCGGTCTCTGGCTGCAGCCTCCCAGGTGTCATGATGAATTCCAAAAGCATTCAGTGAAATTTTCAGAGTGTCTTTAAAACGTTTCCTCTGGCCACCTTGGGAGCGTTTACCACAACGCAGTTCGCTGTAGAAAATTCGTTTAGGGAGCCTGTGATCTGGCATGCGAGTCAAGTGACCAGCCCAGCGAATCTGATTCTTCATCAGTAGAGTGTGGATACTGGGCATGGATGCTCTTTCTAGGACTTCAGTGTCTGGAATCTTGTCTTGCCATTTAATCTTCAGTAGCTTCCTTAGGCAGACTGTGTGGAAGTGGTTTAGTTTCCTAGCGTGTCGCTGATAAACAGTCCAGGTTTCACAAGCATATAGCAGTGTGGATAATACAACTGCTTTGTAGACTTTTAGCTTTGTTTGCAGGCTTATTCCAGTTCTGTCCCATACATTCTTGTACAGTCTGCCAAAGGCTGCACTGGCCTTGGAGATTCTTGCATTCACTTCGTCATCGATTGTGGCAGCTTGTGACACAGGTGCTGCCAAGATAGGTGAATTTGTCCACAACACTTAGTCTATGATCATTCACTTTGATATTCGGCACAGTGTGATTATTCCCTGGAGCTGGCTGGTACATAACTACAGTCTTCTCCAAGTTGATATTGAGCCCAAAGTTGGCACAGGCATGTGATGCCTGCAACATTATGTTGCATGTCCGCCTCTGAGTTGGCGTATAGAGCGCAATCATCAGCAAACAGGAGCTCTCTGACGGTGCCGCTGTTCAATTTTGGATTTAGCTTTCAGCCTTCTGAGATTGAATAACTTTCCATCCATACGGTAGTTGATGTCTATTCCAATGTCGTCGTTCTCGAAGGCATTCATCAACATGGCTGAAAACATGAGGCTGAACAGTGTTGGTGCCAGGACACATCCTTGCTTCACTCCATTGGTGACAGGAAAGGGTTCAGACAGTTCACCATTTTCCTGTACTCTTGCCTGCATGCCGTCATGAAATAGCCGCACTATTTGGACAAACTTTTCGTGGACAGCCATATTTTGCCATAATCTTCCACAGTCCTTCTCTGCTGACTGTATCAAAAGCCTTGGTAAGGTCAATGAAAGTGGAGAACATTTCGCAGTTCTGTTCCTGACATTTCTCTTGCAGCTGCCTTGCAGCGAAAATCATGTCAACAGTTCCACGTTCTTTTCTGAAGCCACATTGACTCTCAGGAAGAAGACCTTGATCGAGATGGGCCGTGAGGCGATTGAGAAGAATTCTGGCGAGTATCTTCCCTGCAATTGAAAGCAAGGAGATGCCTCGGTGGTTGTCATAGGATTGGCGGTTTCCTTTACGTTTGTAAAGATGGACTATTGACGCGTCCTTAAAATCTTGTGGCATGGTTTCGTTCATCCATATGTTTGTGAAGACTTGGTGAAGCTGCTCTGTTAGGACCGGCCCACCTGCCTTGTATATCTCTGCTGGGATGGAGTCAGGACCGGGTGCCTTGCCGCTGGAGAGTTGCTGGATGGCTTTGTTTATTTCCACTATGGTTGGCAGGTCATCAAGTGTCTCATTGGTGGGAACTTGAGGAAGGCAGTTGATGGTTTCATCATCGAAGAAGGAAGTTGCATTTAAGATTTTGCTGAAATGCTCTGCCCAGCGTTAGTTAGTCTTTCCTCTTGAGCCTAAGGCGGCGCATAGGGCAGAAGTCCTGTCTCTCCATGCTTGGCGGTTCGCTGCTACCTGTTGTAGATCTTGGATATTTACTTGGCCATTGAATGAGCCTTCTCTAATGATGGTTCTACGCAGGGTCTCTCTTGGTCTTCCCCGTTTTCTTTTCCCTACTGGTGACCATATGAGGGCTTGGTAGGGGAGTCTTGACTTGTCCATTCTGAGTACATGGCCGGTGTAGTTCCAACGGCGTCTTCTTATGAAATTGGATACTGTATCTTGCTTAGTCTCTTGTCTTATTTGCGAATTGGTTCTGAAGTCTGTCCAGTGGATGTTTAGAAGTCTTCTAAGACATTTGTTCTCAAAATTGTCTAATTTTTTATCTAAAGCTACCGTTGATTTCCAACTTTCACATCCATACGTTAACACTGGAATCACACAAGAGTTGAAGATTTTAAGTTTTGTGTGTTTGCTGAGTGTCTTTGACTTCCAGATGTTTGACAGTTTATTGAAGGCACTAGATGCCAGTGCGATTCTAGATGATATTTCTGGTGTTGAGTCCCCTGTAGATGTCATTTTGCTTCCTAGGTATGTAAAGCTGTTGACTTTTTCAAGAACGTAGCTGTTCAATTTGGTGTCATCTGAACTGTTGGTAAGATCAATAGTCTTTGTTTTTGTGGTGTTAATTTGGAGACCAATTTGTCCTGAAACATTTTGGAGGTGGTTTATTTTCTCTTGGGCATCCGGGTGTGTTGAACTCAAAAGCACTATGTCGTCGGCAAAGTCCAGGTCTTCTAGAATTTTGTCAACCCAATGGATACCCATATTTGTGTTGTTTGTGCATTTGCGCATGACCCAGTCGATAGCTATTCCAAAAAGCATCGGTGATAAGACACAACCCTGTTTCACTCCTGTTTCGACTGAGAACCAGTCAGAGTTGCCTGTTTCTGTTCTTACGCAGCAACGTGTTTCTTTGTAGAAAGATTTTATGACGTTGGTATATTTGGTAGGAAAACCATAGATGTTAAGTAGATTCCAAAGTGAAGGACGGTGGATACTGTCGAAGGCTTTTTGAAAGTCGACAAAGTTGGTGATTAATTTCGACTGGAATTCTACGGAGTCTTCAATGATTATTCTGAGGGTGAAAATGTGATCTATACATGACCGTTTTGGTCTGAAGCCTGCTTGTTCTTCTCTGAGCCTTTCATCTATCGCCATTTTCAATCTCTCAAGTAACATGCTACAAAAAAGTTTTCCTGGTACTGATAATAGAGTGATACCACGCCAATTATTGCAATCAGACATATCGCCCTTTTTAGGCAGTTTGAAAATTACACCATCTTTCCACTGTTGTGATGGGGATTCGCTTTGCCAGATTTCATTGATCAGCTGTAACAAACGTTGTAAGGTGTTCTCATCTGCCGCTTTGAGCATTTCTCCTGAGATTTCATCTTCACCAACAGCTTTGTTGTTCTTCAATTTTTTTATGGCTGCTTTAATCTCTTCCATGGTGAATAACTCGCAGGAGGCATCTAATGGGGGCATAGTAATTTCTCCATCCAGGTTCGGAACAGTGTCAGGCTGCGGTCTATTTAATATTTCTTTGAAATGTTCTGCCCATCGTTGCTTTTGAAGGTCATCGGATAACAATTGATTGCCTTCTTTGTCTTTGATGGGTATATTTGGTGTAGGTGAGTGATTGCATAGTTGCTTCATGATATGGAATACGGCTCTGTTGTTTCCAGTTCTGGCAGCTGCTTCGGCTTCGGAGGCCAGGCTGTGAATAAAGTTCTGTTTGTCTTTTCGTGCGCTTGATTTCACCTCTTTATCCAACATAGAGTATTTTTGCTTATGGGTATCATATGTAGAAGTGTCTTTTGCAGAAAGAAGTGTTAGTTTTGCTTGTTTTCTTTCTTGTATCTTCGTCCAGGTGTTATCGCTTAGCCACTTCTTCTTCTGTCTTTGTACGTAGCCGACTGTGTTTGTTGCAGCATTTAGCAAGGTATTTTTTAGGAAATTCCAATTTTCTTCAATGTTGTTTTTTATATTCGCATTGCCCAGCGTTGGAGGATTTCTTTCTTATCGGTGACCAATGTTCCCCCGTCTGCACTGAGGAGGGGAACTATGCCTGATGATGAAGGACCATAGACCGCTCTCAGTGAGTCGTAGAAGTTTTTCATATCATGTCTGTCAGCAAAGCCCTGAATTTCATCAGCTTTGCCAGGAGTCCCGCATGTGCCAAGTTTCTGCTGCACTACTCTCTGAATGTTCTTGAAAGCATCTTTTTTTGATGTTGACTTTGGGTCATTTAAATGTGCCTTGAGGAGAAGATGTTTCTCGGCCAGCAATTGGTTGATGTCTTCGGAATTTTCATCAAACCAGTCTTTATGCTTTCGGGGGGCTGGACCCAGGATTTCCATAGCAGTGTTGTAGATTGTGTCCTTTAGGGCTCTCCATTCTGTTTCTGTATCCTGTTTAGCTTCAGCATTGGGCTTGAGGCGGTCTTCCAGCATATTTTCAAACGACTGCTGCATTTTCTTGCTGTTTAGGCGGGTGACATTTAGCTTTGTTTGCATTTTCCCCCCTTGAGGACGCCGTGGTGGCCTGATGTGGATGTTCATTTTCGAGACAATGAGACGATGGTCTGTCCAACATTCGGCACCACACATGGATTTTGTCTCTCGAACGTCTTGTCTGTCACTTCTCCTGACGATGACATAGTAAATGAGGTGCCAGTGTTTCGAGCGAGGGTGCATCCATGATGTCCTATTTCTCATGGGGAGACGTAAAATTGTGTTCGTAATCAGGAGATCATGTTCGGCACATGTCTGAAGGAGGCGGAGTCCATTGCTGTTACAATTTACGACTCCATGCTTTCCAATAATGCCACTCCAAGAGGTGGTGTCCGTGCCTACTCTGGCATTGAAATCCCCAAGGAGTATAAGTTTGTCTCCTTTGGGAACAGATGTTAATACATTGTGCAGGTTCTCATAGAACTTGTTCTTGACATCATCTTCGTTGGTCATAGTTGGTGCGTAGACACTCACAATGGTTGCGTGCTTCCTTCCATTCAGCAGAGGCAACTTCATGGTCATGAGCCTGTCGTTTATAGCCTTTGGAAATCCAGCTAATTTGCCGACCAGGCTTAATGGCAAATCCCACACCGGATTGGCGTCTTTCCTCGCTTTTCCTTCCACTCCAGAAAAATGTGTAGCCGGCACCAGTTTCACAGATTTGGCCTTCTTCTGCAAGTCGTGTCTCGCTCAAGGCTGCAATGTCAATGTTGTACCTGCCTAGCTCTCTCCCAATCAATGCTGTTCGTCTCTCTGGACCCGACGCGCCGTCTCTGTCAAGTAGGGTGCGTACATTCCAAGTTCCAATTTTTAAGGGAATATGGTTTACTCTTTTAGCTTTGCTTGTTTTATCTTTCTTTGTATGTCGACCGCAGTTAGGGTACCCACCAACCGCGGCTAGCTGGTTAGGTAGTGGTGAAGCAGACAATGTTTAGGGCACCTTTTCTAGCCACTTTCTCATGCTATGGAGGTGAGCAGTGTGTTCCTATAGAGGGCTGCTCAGTCGCTCAGGGGGCTGCCGAATCCCACTGCTGCTCCGGTCAGTGGAAGACGACCATATGGCCTGAGCCGCCTGTGTGCAGGTCTGCGACTACGGCTGCCAGCGTACCCACGCCTACCGCTTTGCCGCTCGCCCATCGCCACAGGGCTTGAAGGTGATATGTAACGTTGGATGAAGAATGACTTGCGCGATGACTTGGATTAAAGTGAGGAAGAGTTGCGCAATTCGTCGACCTCACTCTCTCGCCTGAGTCCATCTGTGTCCAGTGGCAAGACAAGTCGAGACGATTGGAGACGAATACAGGAGCAGTGGATGACCAGAGCGCTCTACGTGCCTTGCCGTGCTCATTACGTTCCACAACGCTTTGCAGGTAAACGCCGTCTTGCCCGTTGAATCAGGAATGATTTCTTCCGCGCAGTCTGCCGAATCCTGTCTTCACATGCTGGGTAGGCATACCCTAGTTTACCTCTTGGTTTGACACCAAATCGGATACCCATGCCTGGTTTAGCCAGCCTCTCACAGCTGTTGCCCGGGGGGTGGCCGCTGTCGCATGCTGACAGCTACTAGGAGCCACAGGCACGAGCTGGGTGTCAGACTTGGACCAGTGGGGGATGGGTCCTGAAAGGACATGAGAGCCATCCTTACCAAAGGTGCTACCAATGCCTGACACCCCGTACCCCCCAGCGCACTAAAGTAGAAGTAGATGTACAAAACTCAGCCCAGCAAACTAAAGTAGTAGTAGATGTGAGGACTATGTTTGAGTTCAACATGAGCCAATGCACACAAGAGCTTCAATATGTTCTATTTATAGACTGTCTCAGTGTATGTCCTATCTAGTGACAGTGTCTTGTATTTATAGACTTTCTCAGTGTATGTCCTATCTAGTGACAGTGTCTTGTATTTATAGACTTTCTCAGTGTATGTCCTATCTAGTGACAGTGTCTTGTATTTATAGACTTTCTCAGTGTATGTCCTATCTAGTGACAGTGTCTTGTATTTATAGACTTTCTCAGTGTATGTCCTATCTAGTGACAGTGTCTTGTATTTATAGACTTTCTCAGTGTATGTCCTATCTAGTGACAGTGTCTTGTATTTATAGACTTTCTCAGTGTATGTCCTATCTAGTGACAGTGTCTTGTATTTATAGACTTTCTCAGTGTATGTCCTATCTAGTGACAGTGTCTTGTATTTATAGACTTTCTCAGTGTATGTCCTATCTAGTGACAGTGTCTTGTATTTATAGACTTTCTCAGTGTATGTCCTATCTAGTGACAGTGTCTTGTATTTATAGACTTTCTCAGTGTATGTCCTATCTAGTGACAGTGTCTTGTATTTATAGACTTTCTCAGTGTATGTCCTATCTAGTGACAGTGTCTTGTATTTATAGACTTTCTCAGTGTATGTCCTATCTAGTGACAGTGTCTTGTATTTATAGACTTGCTCAGTGTATGTCCTATCTAGTGACAGTGTCTTGTATTTGTGAACTTTCTCAGTGTATGTCCTATCTAGTGACAGTGTCTTGTATTTATAGACTTTCTCAGTGTATGTCCTATCTAGTGACAGTGTCTTGTATTTATAGACTTTCTCAGTGTATGTCCTATCTAGTGACAGTGTCTTGTATTTATAGACTTTCTCAGTGTATGTCCTATCTAGTGACAGTGTCTTGTATTTATAGACTTTCTCAGTGTATGTCCTATCTAGTGACAGTGTCTTGTATTTATAGACTTTCTCAGTGTATGTCCTATCTAGTGACAGTGTCTTGTATTTATAGACTTTCTCAGTGTATGTCCTATCTAGTGACAGTGTCTTGTATTTATAGACTTTCTCAGTGTATGTCCTATCTAGTGACAGTGTCTTGTATTTATAGACTTTCTCAGTGTATGTCCTATCTAGTGACAGTGTCTTGTATTTATAGACTTTCTCAGTGTATGTCCTATCTAGTGACAGTGTCTTGTATTTATAGACTTTCTCAGTGTATGTCCTATCTAGTGACAGTGTCTTGTATTTATAGACTTTCTCAGTGTATGTCCTATCTAGTGACAGTGTCTTGTATTTATAGACTTTCTCAGTGTATGTCCTATCTAGTGACAGTGTCTTGTATTTATAGACTTTCTCAGTGTATGTCCTATCTAGTGACAGTGTCTTGTATTTATAGACTTTCTCAGTGTATGTCCTATCTAGTGACAGTGTCTTGTATTTATAGACTTTCTCAGTGTATGTCCTATCTAGTGACAGTGTCTTGTATTTATAGACTTTCTCAGTGTATGTCCTATCTAGTGACAGTGTCTTGTATTTATAGACTTTCTCAGTGTATGTCCTATCTAGTGACAGTGTCTTGTATTTATAGACTTTCTCAGTGTATGTCCTATCTAGTGACAGTGTCTTGTATTTATAGACTTTCTCAGTGTATGTCCTATCTAGTGACAGTGTCTTGTATTTATAGACTTTCTCAGTGTATGTCCTATCTAGTGACAGTGTCTTGTATTTATAGACTTTCTCAGTGTATGTCCTATCTAGTGACAGTGTCTTGTATTTATAGACTTTCTCAGTGTATGTCCTATCTAGTGACAGTGTCTTGTATTTATAGACTTTCTCAGTGTATGTCCTATCTAGTGACAGTGTCTTGTATTTATAGACTTTCTCAGTGTATGTCCTATCTAGTGCCAGTGTCCCCTTTTCATTCTCTGGTGTTTGTCTAAAACAAAAAGATAAATGTTTCAAGTTGATTTAAATATAGAACTGACATATTCCCACAGTAATCCCAGGCTTGAAGAGAGTATATTTTGCTTTAGTTTATATTGTGTGGCTTCTGCAGTATGCCCCTGACGAGATGCAGTCAAATATGCCCGGCAGTAAATTGTGCAGACCTATTGTTTGTGTTTTCATTATTGAAATTCACTGTGGGAATGCATTGCTTTGAATGTGATTTGTAAACAAATGGATTGAAAGTGAAGCAATTGAATTGACTCAAAATGTGGCATTTAAACTTAATATAAGCAGCTCAGACAGTATAAAACATACAAACAAGTATTCCAAGATGAAATTGCAGAGGATGAAGGAATAGTTGGTCTTAGAAAGCAATCTTTGGTTGAATAAATCTTAATGTCCTTAGATTATATTTTAAATAGGACAAATCACAGATTTGAGATTGTTTTAAAATGTGTCTTTCAGATTCAGTGTTTTCATCTGAGAGCATATTGTCAACATTTATTGTCAGCAAATTAGAATGTTTTGAAAGCCATGTCTTCAGACATCATTGACAATCAAACTGAAATCGTACAATTGTTTCCTTTATTCTGTGACATGTGCAAAGAAAACATAATCACTATGATGTCACCGCCTCACTGTGAGGTATAGTATTAGAGGGCTGCAACTCCAGCCCAAGGGAAAGCAACGAGTCGCTCAGGACCCGAATAATCTAGAGCCTTCTCGAAAGACTGGTCAGCGAGTCCATGGTTCCGTGGACACTGATGTGGCCCGCCTAAAGCGGGGTCCACGAGGAACTCGGACAGAGTTACCGCCCGTGTCGGATTGAGACACGCGGAGACCGGCAGAGGACAGACGGACTTGAGAGAGGCAACAAGGGCCTGCCTGAGAGGGACTCAATAGATATTCATAGATATATATATACATATATACATAGGCTAGATAGTGTGCTAGATTGTTGTATGACAACTCTGTGTTTGATGTTAACTATAAACATACCTGTGATATGTAAGATGCGCCAACGCATACTGTATATGTATACACAATAAATATTGGATCTCATAGCAAACCGTTTTATTGTTGCCTGTATGAACCCAGGTTCAGTTTCCTAGATAAGAGCAAGACGACAACAGGCTTTTTGGGGGCTAGTTTCCGGTTTTGGCATAAAATGTTTTGTTAAACAGCTATTGATTGCCATGTAAAATTACTTAATTGATCATATCACATTGATTTGTTTAAATCAAAGAAAAAATTGGTAACTTTACAAGTTTACAAAAATTAGTAGCTATCTAGCGATAAAAGAGAATTAATCTGAGTCCCTCAGCAGCGTCACAGCAGTGCCTTCGCAGTGTGCCTTATTATTGTGATTCTGTAAACTATTTTTGACATGACGATGACATTTTTTGACCGCTACTAATGTTTTCTCACTCTACGAGCAGATTGTGCCGCAAAGAGTGCCGCGTGCAACCCATGTAACTTTTCCAACGAACAGAGTGTGCCGCAAACAGTGCCGCGTGCAACCCATGTAACTTTTCCAACAGTGACGAGAGTACAAGACAACATCGAGTTCTGGGATTGAAAGCTAAGTTTCATTTCATACCCATTGTAATTCTAAGCTGTACTTCTCATCTTTCATCAAATGTATTATTTTGTGTCATATTGATTTGTTTGCATATTCATGACCTTGTCACCAACATAACCTTGCATTTTGATTTACACATTAATAATTAAGGGAGTTAACCAAATTTTCGACTACACAACAAATTTTTCTAAGGGATTTAACTCTATAAACATTACAAACAAGTAAAACACAAAATGTTTAGCCTAGATAAGTGCATTGAGCAAGGAATAAAGTTAGGTTATAAAGAAGAGAAACTGTCAGAATGGGCACAGAAAACGCACGCAGAAAACATTGCCCGTGAAGAAAGAGCGATGGAACGAGAGGAAAAGAAATTGCAAATGGAGGCCGAAGGAAAGAAAATGCAGATGCAAATGGAGGCCGAGGAAAAGAAAATGCAGATGCAAATGCAGGCAGAAGAAAAGAAATTGCTAATTGAGGCAGAAGAGAAAAAGATGCAATTACAATTGCAGGCTCAGGAAAAACAGATGGAGCTTGAGGCAGCAACCAAACAGGCCCAGTTGAATTCCGAGACACAAATAAAACTAAAACAGATGGAAATTGAGTCCAACGCAGAAATATCGATAAATAAGCTAAGAAGCAAAGAGGAAGAACAAAAATATAATAGGTACAAAGGCCTCGTAAAGGCGTTCTGCTCAGGAGATTCCATCAGCGCCTACTTGGAAAATTTTGAATGTCTCATGTCCTACCATAAGATCATTAAATCAGATTGGGCATTTATTCTAATGAGGAATTTAGCTCTTGAACCACTAAAAGTAATAGAGACAGTACCACAGGAAATGCGAAAAGACTATGACTACCTAAAACAACGCATTCTCCAACATTTTTCTTTAGATACTGCAGGTTACCAACAACAATTTGCCAAATTATCACCACAACCAAACCAAACCTTTATAGATTATGTCAGTACAGTCCAAGACGTGTGCACAAAATGGATCAACTCGGCTAAAACCAACAATAGCCATGACAAACTTAAAGAGCTTATTATTATAGACAAAATAGTTAGCACCATACCCACACCGTTTGCCAAGTTCTTAAAACAAATGGACTGCAAAAGCATTCAGGAAATAGAGACCAAGGGGAATGCATTTTTCACAGCAAATAGGGATATTTTTCAGCTGAACATAAGTCACAACGATACAGCAGCTGCAGTAGTGAACACCAAATACGCCAAACAAACAGAGAGTAAATTTAAACCGCGCCACAATGTCGGTAAAGTAGCGAAATGCCAATATTGCGGGTTCAGTCACGACACCTACGCGATGTGCGACAAATCGCCTACCTATCCTAACCACCTCAAAATGATGGTGGAGAAGCAGAAAAATAAGCGCAACGCTTACCAGAGAGCGGCCAAATGCTACTTTTGCCGAAGTTTTGGCCATTATAGTCGCTTCTGTGATGGACGTAAGTTATTGAAACAGGCCAATGCTGCACTAGTAGAAACGTCGTCTGACGAAGAGATTGAATCACTGAATTAATGTGATAATCAACACGACAATGAAAGCGAGCTTGGGAATGCTGTACATATTATAAACACCATTACAGACAGTAAGTGCAACACCTGTACAAAGTTCCAACTAGACACAACATTAGTATGTGGCCACACAGTCCCTATTTCAAATGAAACAGCCAACGCTGCTTTGTCATCTACAGGCAAGCTAGTTTTTTCTACAGGGTTTGTAAACAACAAAAAGTGCACATTAATTCGCGATTCCGGCGCAACACTCTGTGGGGTAAAGAAAACACTGATAGACAGTACAGACTATACGGACAAACATGTGTCGTGTCGCACATTCTCAGGCACTATAGAGAAATACCCCCTTGCTCTGGTCGAAATTCGAACACCATACGTATCAGGACAAGTGTTGTGTGCTGTCCTTGAAAATTCAGTCGCGGATATTATACTTGGTAATTTACCCAACATACATCCTTGCTCAGAAAAGGAAATCAAAGACTGGGAGCAAAAACACGGTATCCACCACACAAACAGCGATGCTACAGAGAAACACCATTCTTACTTGTCTCAAGCTGCCAAAAGATCAAGGGAGACAACCACTGAGGTAATTCAGAAAGAATTTACCAAGGTGTACAATGCAGGGGCGGTCGAATCTTTGAACGATACGAGCGAATTAAAACCTCGAATTGAGGATGCTACCGAGCTACCAAGTACCAAACCTGTAAATGTGCAGCAAAACACGCAACACACAAACGCAATAACACGACAGACAACCCACAAAACCAACACCGACCAACTGCAGGAATCATTAGAAATAACATCACCAAAATCTACCAGCACTAATTTGGTACAGAAATGTGCAAAAATGGTATTAAATCCAGGTCAGATATTAAAACTGTTGGTATTATTATTATTTTGTTTTTTTTGTAACAATTGTAGTAAAACTTCTTGGCATGGACCTGCTAAAATTACTACAAGAATTTCGGAAGTTAATTACGAAATTTCTGTGCATGGAAAGTTAAACATATTCCATGTAAATATGCTGAAACTATACTATGCCAGACAGGACATTGATACGACTGAGCAGACGCAACAAACTGGTGACAGAGACGAAACGACAATGTCCCGACGGAAAGACACCTCGACAAACGAAGCAACGTTAACGACACACTCTGACGACGACAAAAACGACGAAGACATATGGACATTACCGACAGTCTGTAATATCGACAACGACGACAAATTTGACGACATATTGGCTATTGACCTCGACAACGACGACAATTGACGACATATTGGCTATTGACCTCCACGACAACGACGACAATGACAGTGAAGACAATTTACAAACAGTATCATCTGTGATAAATCAACGGACGTGGACAAAAACTGAAATCCCTGTACCAATCATGACTAACGACGGGAGTATAAATGACATACGTATCTCTGACACTGTAACACAACAACAGCGACAAGACATTTTGACTCTCCCTGACGAGTATAAATCGATCCTCTCTAAAAACCTTGTATTCTCTGTGGTTAAACCATCTACTGTATTGTAGTATTATCCTTGTGTTAAACATCTACTGTATTGTATTGTATCTAATTTGACTTCTCACCTACTTACCCTAAAACAAGTCTTCAACCAAATCTCTTCTCTCTTTTCGGACTTACTATCAAACCTTCCAAGGTTGAAATAGGTTACACACAAATAGACTTCCTTGGTCATAGAATTTCTGAAGGTAAATTGTTAACTGATGATAAAATTGTTTCCAAGATTCTTAATCTAGAAGTGCCTACCACAAAGAAACAGGTTAGGAGTTTACTAGGTCTTATTAACTACTAGTCTAAATTCATTCCACATTGGGCAGAACTCACCTCAGTCTTTTCTGATATGTTAACTAAAGATCATCCATCAAAAATTTGTAAAAGTACCAGCTTAGATGATGCAATGTGTAGATTGAAACATATTTTTTCTAATCCTCCAGTCTTACGATTACCCAACATAAATTTACCCTTTATTTTGACCACAGATGCTAGCGCCATCGCAATAGGAGGTTGCTTGATGCAGGAAGTGGATGGCATAAGACACCCGATTCTCTACATGAGCCGTAAACTAAAGAAAGCTGAGACGCGGTACGCCACAGTCGAATTGGAGGCTTTAAGCCTATTGTTCTGTATATTGAGATTATCTAAGTTCCTCTTAGGTAGTCACTTTTGTGGTCCTAACCGACAGTTCGCCATTATTAGTCCTTAACCATGGGTCGCCCAAAAACCACCGGCTACAAAGATGGTGTCTTTTACTTCAAGAATTCGATTTTGAAATACGCCATATCAAGGGCACCGACAACATCATGGCTGACTTGTTATCACGGCAAACAAATGCGCCAGTAGAATGACTCTTATCACATCGACCATTAGCCATACTATAAACTGTGATACTTTTAGTCGGTTGCATATAACAGTGTAACTCTACACCTGCTAGAGTACTCTCAGTGATTAGGTTAATTACGACACCCATGAACATGATACGTTAAGAGCTATACTTTAGAATTATAGCATCAAGTGCCTAAGCTCTAGAACGATTCCAGCAAGAAACAGTAACTGTGTGTGTTTCATCCAATAATATCAACCAATGAACGGACTCTGAACACTGTATATTTCATACGGGACAGTGAGAACAATCCATACTTGCTGTTAGCTACGAAACTTTGCAAACAGCCGAAATAGAACGACATCGACTACAACACTCAAGAGACAGCCATACTAACTTTAACATTCATGGCATAACACGCGAACAACAGGACAGCAACGCGCACATCATCGTTGGAGTTAGTTATTTAATTAATTAATTACTTTAGTATTAATATCTATTATATTGCATGATGATGTATATAAATTGTGTTAACCTGTAATTTGTACATATTCTACTTTAATATTACAGGCGATGCCATTCATAGGCTAAAGAACCGTCCTATACAATTGTCTCTATTTAAATTATAACCTAGTTTTCGTTCATCGTACAAAAAGTACGTATTTTCTTAAAGGTCAAATATCGCCCAGTCCATTTTTTTCCAAGGGCAATAACACTTACCTCAACTTTAATTATATATTTTAACCAAATACTATTTTGAATGAAAGGTGAGTGAATGACTGCGTGAAAGGATTAAATGAGAGAACTATACACTTGGCGGACAAATTGTACTGCAAAACGTATTTATTGTAATTTGTCTGCGTCTTTCATGTAATATTGCATGACTTGTCTAATTTGTGAATACGTGTGTAGAAACTTAGTTTAATAGTGAGTTTAACTTAGTAGGTAGTTAATATACTTAGTTTAGCACTTAGGATACATCTAAGCACCACTACTTGGAATGCCTAGTCATGTATTGCACACAGTGCAGTGATTCATGATTGAGGTTATCCCAACTCGTGACGCTTGGAAATACGCCACACATTCAACACAGAGTACACAAACCTTAAAACTCAACACAATCAATTTAAAATACAGTCACTTTATTAGAAACATCAACTTACTAGTCAAACACACTAACAAGCCAACAGGGACACATGTAGTCTGAAGGGGATAAAAGAACATCGTAACTACATATTTAGCATTATATAACATACGAGAGTAAAAGTGTATTGAAATGCACACACAAATCAAGATTTGAAAGTGTACTTAACTAGCCAGGACTTCGGTCTTGTTAACTCTCTGTAATACAGAGGTTAATTGTCTGGGTACCAGTTTGGGTACTGTGAGAAGGACGGGTTGGAAATTCAACTACTAAAACGTCACGTAACTTCGGTCTGATAAGCATTGTTAAGGACACAGGAGACAGAGGGATCTCTTTAGCAAATCAGAGAAATGGTGTATGGGAGAATACATGAGTTTTAATGCCACTATATGGGTTACCAGGTTACTATCCACCAAACTACAAACACCAACTTTATGTGATTCGGTGACAGAATTAGAACAGATCTAATTACCCAATAACAAACCATATCAGAGGGGAGGGGAGAATCCTGTCACCGCCTCACTGTGAGGTATAGTATTAGAGGGCTGCAACTCCAGCCCAAGGGAAAGCAACGAGTCGCTCAGGACCCGTGTTGTCGTCTTACTTTTTATAGGTAACTGGCTGGGTTCACACAGGCACTAATGAATACAAACAATAAATACGTTCGCTATGATATAGCCTATTTATTGTGGCAATCTACAGTTGGCGCAGTGGGCTAACAGCCCGCGCGTTACATCATCATATCACAGATAGAAAACATCAAACATTTCTGGTCATATAACAATCTAGCACACTATCTAGCCTATGTCTATATATCTTATAGAAAGAGCTATTAAGTCCCTCTCAGGCAGGCACTTGTTGCCTGTCCTCAGTCCGTTCGTCCTCTGCCGGTCTACCGCGTGTCGCTACTCGGCACCGGCGGTAACTCTGACCGAGTTCCTCGTGGACTGCGCTTTAGGCGGGCCACATCAGTGTCCACGGAACCATGGACTCGATGACCAGTTGAGAAGGCTCTAGACCTTTCTAGTCTTGAGCAACTCGGTTGTCTCTCTTGGGCTGGAGTTGCAGCCCTCTAATTATATGTAATAGGTACCTTTAGGTGAGGAGTTGACAGGATTCCCCCCTCCCCTCCTGATCTGGCTTGTTATTGGGCAATTAGATCTGTTCTAATTCTGTCATCGACTCATCTAAAGTTGGGGTTTGTAGTTTGGTGGACAGTAACCTGGTAACCTACATAATGGCATTAGCAACTTATGTATTCTCCCATACACCACTTCTCTGATTAGCTAAAGAGATCACTCTGTCTCCTGTGTCTTTAACAATGCTTATCAGACCGAAGTTACGTGGCGTTTTAATAGTTGTATTGACAACTCGCCCTTCTCACGCACCCTATTGGTGCCCAGACAATTAATCTCTGGTTAAAGAGAGTTAACAGGACAGAAGTCCTGGCTCGTTAAGTACACTTTCAAATCTTGATTCGTGTGTGTATTTCAATACACTTTTACTCTCGTATGTCATCTAATGCTAAATATGTAGTTACGATGTTCTTTTATCCCTCTCAGACTACATGTGTCCCTGTTGGCTTGTTAGTGTGTCTGACTAATAAGTTGATGTTTCTAATAAAGTGACTGTATTTTAAATTGGAAGTGTTGAGTTTTGAAGTGTGTGTGTGTGCTGAATGGGTGGCGTATTTCCAAGCGTCACGAGTTGGGATAACCTCAATCATGAATCATTGCACTGTGTGCACTACATGATCGGGCATTCCAAGTAGTGGTGCTTAGACTATTTACTAATGCTAACCTAAGTATATTAACTATTTACTAAGCTAAGCTGAATACTACACTAAGTTCTACACATGTATTCTCAAATTAGACAAGTCACATAGTTTTACATCAAAGACGCAGACAAATTACAATAAATACGTGTTGCGTACAATTTGTCCGCCAAGTGTATCGTTCTCTTATTTAATACTTTCACACACTCATTCATTCGTCTTTCATACACAATAGTATTTTGTTAAAATATATATTTCAAGTTAAGGTAAATGTTATTGCCCTTGGAAAAACTGGGCTAGGCGATACTTGCCCTTTACGAAAATACGTACTTTTTGTACGATGAACGAAAACTAGGTTATAATTTAAATAGAGACAATTGTATAGGACGGATTTTCTTAGCCTATGAATGGCACTGCCTGTAATATTAAAGTAGAATATGTACAAATTACAGGTTAACACAATTTATATACATCAATAATGCAAATATAATATACATTTAATAATAACGTAATTAAATTAACTAACTAATTAACTCCAACGATGATGTGCGCGTTGCCGTCCTGTTGTTCCGTGTGTTTTGCCATAAATGTTACAGTTCGTATGGCTGTCTCTTGAGTGTTGTAGTCGATGTCGTTCTATTTCAGCTGATTGCAAAGTTTCGTAGCAACCGCTAGTATGGGTTCATTTCCATGTCTCGTATGAAATATTACAGTGTTCATGGTTTGTTCACTGGTTGATCTTATTGGTTGAAATAAACACAGTTACTGTTTCTTGCTGGAATGGTTATAGAGCTTAGGCACTTGATGGTATAGTTTTAACGTACCATGTTCATGGGTGTTGTAATTAAACTAATCACTGAGAGTACTTTAGCAGGTGTAGAGGTACACTTATATGAAACTGTATAAAAGTATCACAGTATATAATATGGCTAATGGTCGAATGAGAAGAGTCATTCTACTGGCGCATTTGATTGGCGTGATAAAACGTCCGCCACAATATTGTCGGTGCCTTTGATATGGCGTATTTCAAAGTCAAAGTCCTGAAGTAGCAGACGCCATCTTTGCAACCTGTGGTTCTTGGGCGACCCTTGGTTAAGGACTAACAATGGCGAACTGTCGGTCAGGACCACAAAGTGGCTCCCTAAGAGGAATTTCGACAGTCTCAGTATACAAAACAATAGGCTTAAACACTCCAGTTCAACTGTTGCATAGCGAGTCTCAGCCTTCTTAAGTTTCCTGCTCACGTAGAGAATCGGGTGTCTTATTCCGTCGACTTCCTGCATCAAGCAACCCCCTATAGCTATGGCGCTAGCATCTGTGGTTAGGATAAAGGGTAAATTTATGTTGGGTAATCGTAAGACAGGAGGATTAGAAAAAATATGTTTCAATCTACACATTGCATCATCTAAGCTGGTACTTTTACAAATTTTTGATGGATGATCTTTAGTTAACATATCCGAAAAGACTGAGGTGAGTTCTGCCCAATGTGGAATGAATTTGGAATAATAATTAATGAGACCTAATACGCTCCTAATCTGCTTCTTTGTGGTAGGTACTTCTAGATTAAGAATCTTGGAAACAATTTTATCATCAGTCAGTAATTTACTGAGATGTGGATAGGTCCACTACAGTGGAAGTCCACACACGACGGCTAACCTGATTTTTTTTTTTAAAAAACGCCCGTTAAAGTCACATGTGTTGGCCAAAGGGTGCATAACGAGACACACCACAATTACGTCTGAAAAAAAAATAATATCCCTGATGAACGAAGAAGAAGAAGATGATCTATCTTTTATTCCACACTTTACACAAGATCCCACAGAGCCCTGACCACATCTGCCTTATCATGCACCAATACCCCAGCCATCCATGCAGACCCATCCATCCATGCAGACCCAGCCAATCTGTCCACCTGCTCGTTTCCCACCACATCAACATGTCCTGGGGACAAGATCCAACAGATGCTCCCTATCTTTGATTGTTGGATTGAAGTCTCCCACTCTGCACGAAGCATATTTTGGGAAGTAGAATCAAATACATGTATGGTTTTGTGTATGGGTGTAGGGGAATAGATGGAGATATTTTAATGAGAGTGTGGGGGCGGGGTGTATGGATAGAAATTGGGTTCATAGCGCAGGGAACCTTGAGATAGTCCAGACATGTTAATTAAACTTATAACCAACGTGGAGTATTTCACTGTAACGTTAGATCGGTGACGCAGTGTGTATGGATCCGAGGCATGGGGATCAAGCGAATCGGTTTGCCAGAGACCTAGTCATTATTAACACATTTATTCGACAAATTGTAAGTTTGCGTGAAACCTCTGACAGGCAAATCATTCTTAGGAATCTACTGCACTTTAGCACTGACTGTCATAACACAGTGATCCATTTATTAGCAATAAAATTAGCACATAATTATATATTACAATATGTCTACTCTGTACACAAGCAGGATTACTCAGACACTCTCACTCACCTTTCTCACCGTCAGTCTATTATATTAACACTGGATCATTACCGCAAAACATAATTTTCTTGGCATCTGTAAAGAAGGCAGTTTGACATTGCTTTCCTTCTTAGCAGTGACCATACTGGTCAATGACCGTGGCCACTGTCTCCCCCCAATGTACTGTCGTGAAGCTGGAGACCATAACCTACAACTATCTGTCGGTTGCTCTTCAACTTCATCCACCAATACCATGGACAGACAGAAAATAAAAATGAACAAACCCTTCAAGAAACAAATGAAGATCGTAAACTTATTAGAGACATTAGACGTAAACAGTCAAACTTTATTTGGCAATTATGAGAAGAAATGAATTGGAGAACTTGGTGACAACTGGCAAGATCGAAGGGAAGAGACCAATGAGAAAACCGAGAAGTTATTACTTGGATGGATGGCTTGGCCACGTGGCATGGTCGAGGCAGAAACACGGTGCTGATCAATGACTCTGGTGATCGAGTGAGATGGCAAAACATGATCGACCACGCTTATCAGCATGGCATATGATGGATGGATGGAGACACATACCGTCATTAGGGTTGCCAAACATCTTATACGTCTCACAGGTATCTCATTATTATCACACTTCACAATCTCACTCTCCAGTCCACATATCCTGAACCTAAACAATATGTCTTGTTCCGTCCGATGTCAAACACACACACACACCCCAGTCCTTTCCTTTCTGTCATCTCTTGCTATCCTGTGCACCCCTCTTCACGGGTCACCTCGTCCGAGCCGTGTTCACTACACCGTCCCGTCTTTGTCCGAGCCCGTCTTTGTCCGAGCCGTGATCACTACACCGTCCCGTCTTTGTCCGAGCCGTGATCACTACACCGTCCCGTCTTTGTCCGAGCCGTGATCACTACACCGTCCCGTCTTGTCCTGAGTTCTTGTCTGCCCTCGTCTATCCTTGAGCTCGTTTGAGTCTGTCTGTCTGTCTGTCTAGTTCTGAGCTGTGGTCGGTATATCATACATCATATAGGACTTTGACACGGTTGTTGGTGCAGACATTCGTTGATTAGTGTCAGCGGCGAATGGATGGACTTAGATGGTGTGACAGCGATGTCAGCATTGACTAGATGGAGAGAGCTGGATGGGTGTCGGTGGATAAGGACGTTGGAACAGGTCGCAGATGCTCAGCGGAGCAAGGATTGTTTTGACATTTGGAAGATAATGTGGCTGGAGAGTCCTTTGTCTGGAACTTATGGAACAAATGAGTTGGAGGATGACCTGGGGGGGGGGGCATACGGAGAGGAATTACAGATAGAGATAATAATATGGGAAGGACATTGACGGTCTTGTGAGAAATAGCAACAGATCAGGAGGCTGGAATGTGTTAGTTGAAGCCTCATAATGGAAGATGCATAACAGAAATAACCCGATCAACAAAAGTCTGCCTAAATGGCAAATATCACAGCACTGATGTAAACTTCTCACAATACAATTACTTCCAAAACAACTAACAAAAATTGCTTGGAAGAGGCTATTGAGAGTAAAGAATTGTAAGTGACTATAAGAAAGACGCAAACAGTGTTGTTTGGTCATGCAATGTGAAGAGAGGCAATGAAAAACGTCACGACGACATGAAAGTTTGTCTAAAGACGGATCATCGCAAGACAAGGACAGAGACATTAAAATTAGCCACATGGAATGTTAGGACGTTAAACGACGACGAAAAATTAGATAACATCAAACAAGAAATGGAAAGAGAGAAAATTAATATTTTAGATATGTGCGAAACGAGATGGACAGGGGCAGGCATCAAGATAGATGAAGATTTTAAGATTATTTATTCTGGAGGAGAAGATTGACACAAGGAGGGTAGCAATTATTCTGGACCGGGAAACATAAAAATCTGTTCAAGGATATTGGGCTGTGTCAGACAGAGTTCTACTAGTTAAATTAAGTGGCAGACCTTTTAGCATAAATGTTATTCAAGTATATGCCCCAGCAAGAGAATCCAGTGAAGACAGTGTAGAGGACATTTATAATGAAATAGAGTCTGCTTTAAAGAAATGTAAAAATTCAGAAATAAACTTCATAATAGGGGACTTCAATGCAAAATTAGGAAATCAAGGTGATAGATATACAGTAGGAAACTATGGTTTAGGAGAGAGAAATGAAATAGGATACAGACTTGTAGAGTGGACAAAAGAGCGGGAAATGATTGTAGGAAACACATGGTTTAAGCAACACCCTAGAAGATTATGGACATGGAAGAGTCCCGATAGCAGGATTAGAAACCAGATTGATTACATTCTGATTAGCAGATGATTTAGAAATGTTCTAACAATAGCAAAAACAATTCCCAGTGCTGATTGCTATAATGACCACATATTACTTACAGGAACATTGAGGATAAAGTTAAAGAAAGTCAAGTATATAACAGGAAACATTAAATATGAGTTGTGTACATTGAGTAACGACAAGGAAATACAAAACAAATTCAACATAGAAGTACAGAACATATTTGATATATTGTCTGTACCAATGAGCGTTTGTGACACATGGGGCGTTCTTTGCGGACTCCATTGCTTCCGCATTCGTCAGGTTGCTTTCCTCTTCTAAGGCAGCTCTTTCTTTATTTGCGGGATGTCTTCGATGCCCAGGGGTTATGACTTTATTCACCGTCATCCTGTCATCACCCATGGCTAGTTTCTTGCGTCGCAATCTGTCTGTGTAGAGCATCTTCGTCGTGTGCAATATTTGTTCTTCTTTCGGTTGAGCACCTAACTTCTTCTGGCTCAACCCTTATCATTAATTACCTTTGCATTCTCTCTTCACTCCAACAATGACGAACAGAAAGGAACTATTCATAACTCAATTACACCGGCGTTTTCTACAGTTTATGTTCATCTAAGCACATTGTACAATGCAATTACACCGGCACATATTCAACATCTGACAAAACCGACGCACTTAAAACACTTAATAAAAGAGCGGCATATTATTTAGCCGTTGCTCTGTGCACATCTGACCATGTCCGTACTGGACGATGGCGGAACGCCGGCTGATCTTTTAGGACTCGCCTCGCCAGAAGCGAGTTCCCGCATTTTCACGCTTTGTGAAAAGAATCCACTTTTCACGATCCAGGTGTCAAATTCCTGAACTCCGCCATAACCGTGGCCCTACTCTCATTTAGGTTATGGCAGTCTGACCTAGAGGATCCTACTCCAGGATGTGAATGATCAATGGGAAATGGTGAAGAATTCATTCAGTTTGGCTGCAGAAACAACTATTCCAAAATTAAAGAAGGTGGGTCGTAAGAAATGGTTGACTGAAGAAAATTTACAACTAATGGAAACAAGAAGACTCAACGAAAATAATTCTGCCAAATATGAGGAAATTCACAGACAAGTCAGAATATTATGTAAGGAGGCAAAAGAAGCATGGCTGGAGAAAAAATTGCTTAGAAAATGAAAAACAACAACAGTCAAAATACCACATTAGTGCACAAAAGAATTCAGGAACTTACTAATAAAAGAACAAGTACCTCAGCAGGCTGTCTAAACACTCATCATCATCAAGTGCCCTGCCCGCATGGCTCTCCACAGATCTCGGTCTTTGGTTTTCTGAATCAACTCTGCTGCTGATATTCCTCCGTGCCACCGTCTCAATCCATCCAGCATCATTTCTCTTGGTCTGCCTCTGCCTCTCTTACCCTCGATCTTTCCAGTTGTTACGATGTTCTCCAATGCTTCTCTTCTCATCACATGACCGAAGAAAGATGTTTGTCTCTGTCTTATTGTTGTATATAATGTTCTAGTTTCATTAGCCTGTTTCAGGCATCCGTCGTTAGTTACTCTGACAGTCCAAGGAATTCGCAACATTCGTCTCAGGAACCACATCTCTGTTGCTTCTAATTTCTTCTTAATTTGTTCATTTACGTTCCAAGATTCACTGCCATACAGCAAAACTGGTTCTACATAGCATTTCAGCACTCTCTTTCTTACATTCAGTGATAGTGACTTATTGCATAAGATACTCTTCATTTTCTGAAATGCGGCCTTTGCCTGCCCTATTCTGCTCCTAATCTCTGTTGTACATCTTCCTTCTGATGTTATAAATGCCCCTAGGTATCTAAAATTATCCACTTGGTTAAGGATTTTCCCTTCTATTTCTATGTCACATTTTGGTGTCACCATTTTCTTTGATATTACCATTGTTACTGTTTTCTTGATATTCAAGGAGAGTCCTTTCCTTGCACTCTCTGTTACTACAACGTCTAATAAATGTTGTAGGTCTGTTGAATTATCCGCCACCAATACTGTGTCATCTGCATAGTGTATATTATTTATATTATGAACTCCAACTAGTATTCCTGGCATCTCTTTGATCTCTCTCATTATTACTTCGCTATACAGGGAGAAAAGATCTGGTGACAAGACACACCCCTGTCGTACTCCTAGCTTTATCTGTTCGTAACTACCCTCTTTATTTCCCATTTTCATTGCTGCTACTTGGTTCCAGTAAACATTCTTTATTATTCTTAAATCTTTTCCATCAATGTTGATATCTTCCAACATTTTAATCAGTTCATCATGTTTTACTTTATCAAATGCCTTAGTATAATCTATGAAGCACAAATATATGTCTCTCTGTTTCTCTATTGACCTTTCTATTAGTGTCCGTAGCGTATAAATTGCATTGTTTGTGCCCTTTCCTTCCACAAATCCATACTGTTCTTCACTAATTTCCATTTTTATTTTCTTTTTGGTTCTTCTCATTATGATTCTGAGTAGAAGCTTAGTGATATGGTTTATAAGGTTAATTGTACGAAAATCTTCACAATCAATTGCTCCTGGTCTTTTTGGTATAGCTATAAATACAGATTTCAGCATATCACTGGGTAAATATCCACTACTGTAAATATCATTCAACATTTTGGTTAATATATCTACTCCAAATTCTCCCAATACTTCTATTGTGATTTCATCTGGCCCAGCCGTTTTTCCTTTCTTCATATATTTCATAGCGTCAGCGACTTCTTTTTAGAATAGGTGGACCTTCTAAGTTACTATCTTCTGTTAATTCTTTCCTTTCTCCGTCATATAATTCTCTAATATACTCATTCCACCTCTTCATTATAGCACCTTCCTCTAATAATATCTTTCCTGTTTTTGATTTCAAACACCCTGTGTTTATTCTTATTTTTCTTCCTGTAAGCTCACTGATTTGTCTGTGCATATTTTTTGTATCTTTATAAATTAAATAATAAATTTTGTTGCGTATCCCTTACGGAACGTTGCAGTCAACACCAGCATTTTCAGCTGTTGTTGATGTACTAGGCAAGTGGTACGTTCAGTAGTTTGCCATTGCTTTCTGAACGACCGGCCTCTATACCTTTTTCGAAAAAACCAGCAGCGCCGTGTTTCGAACCCGGGTATACGGGCTCACAAACCGTGTTCGCAAGCCCTTAGCCACAGAGACCGGTTTTTAAAAAATCTTTAATAGAATTTAATTCAATTTTTTTGCATTGTTTGTTTAACCAACTTTCTTTAGCCTTCCCACATTTATCTTTTATTTCTTTATTTATCTTAGCGTATTCTTGTTTGTCATTTTTACTTTGTTTTCTTTTGTCCATCAGTTTTAAGATTTCTTCATTCATCCATTTTTTCTTAGCTATTTTGCCTCTCTCCGGTAATATTTCTTTGCTAGTTTGATGAATGGAGTCTCTTAACATTTCCCATTGTTCATTTATACTCTGTATTTTAGCTATCGCATTGTACCTATTTTTCACAGTCACTCGGTATAGTTCTTGCATTTCTTTATCTACTTTTAGAACCTCTTTATTAAGTCTCATGTTCTTAACCATTTTTTCCCCTCTCTTTAATCTTACTTTTTATTTGATTTTTTTTTCATTTGATTTCATTTTTACATGATCACTATTACAGTCAGCACCAGGCATTGTCTTTACATTAATTAAAGCATTTCTAAATCCTTTATTAATTAGAATGTAGTCAATTTGGTTGCGTATTTTCTTATCAGGGCTTTTCCGTGTGTACAGTCGTCTTTTATGGTGTTTAAACCATGTGTTTCCAATGATCATATCATTGATATTTGCCCATTCTATTAGCTTTTCCCCTCTTTCATTTCTTGTACCTAAACCATAATTCCCCACTACATCCTCCATTTTCCCCTTTCCTACTTTTGCATTAAAATCACCAAGTATTATTTTTATTTCTTGTGATCCAATTTGAGCCATCACCATTTCTATTTCGCCGTAAAAGTGTTGTATTTCTTCATCACTACTGCTTGTTGTTGGTGCATATACTTGTATAACATTTATGTCTATTGGTTTGCCTTTGATTTTTACCATAATAAGTCTATCTGAAATACACCAGTATCCATTAATTGACTTGGCTGTGTTTTCGTCTAATATTATCCCTACACCTTTTTCATGTGTATCCCCTCCAGAATAAATTATTGTGTGGTTGTCAGCTATAATTTTGCCCGATCCCTTCCATCTCATCTCACTAACGCCTAGTAATTATGTAATTTATTACTGAATTATGTAACTATGTATTTATTGCAAACCAAAAGAAATCAGGAGCCTTGGAATGTGATCAGCATAGAACAATTAGTATAATGAGTCACATCACACAGATTTTGCTACGAATTATCATGCAAATAGGAAGAAAATACAACCTGAAATAAGGGAAGAACAATGTGGGTTTGTTGAAGGAAAGGGTACAGTAAATGCTGTTTATATGCTGTGAACAGTTATTGAACGTGCTATAGAAGTAAACAAGGATATACATCTTTGCTTTATTGACTACACAAAGGCTTTTGATAGAGTTAGACATGTCAACATGGTGGATATGCTTGCAGATCTACAAATTGATGGGAAAGACATTAGACTTATTAAAAAAACATATATTGGAAACAACAAGCTGGCATAAGGATTGATAATGAAGTGGGACAATATCAGCCTATTAAGAGAGGTGTTGTACACAGTGAGCAACTGGGGTTAGAATTAAATTGTAAAAAGACACAAGTTATGGTCGTCACTAGGAAGAACGAAGTACCACAATGTAATAACTAATATACAAGTAAATGGGAATATTCTTCAACAAGTGAATCTGTACAGTTATCTCGGAACAGTCATAACATCTGATGGGAGATGCCTTGAAGAGATTAGAACAAGAATCGCCATGGCGAAAGTAGCCTTTAGCAAGATGAAAAACATTCTGACCAATAAAAAGATGTCAATTGAAACGAGAAAAAGAGTGTTGAGGTGATACATAGAGCCTGTTCTTTTGTATGGATGTGAAACTTGGACAATGTGCAGTCAAGATGAAAAACATCTGATGGCTGCAGAAACGTGGTTTCTGAGGAACATGCAAAGAATACAATGGACAGACAGAAAACCAATGACCAAGTACTACAGGAGACAAATGAAAATCGTAAATTGATTAGAGAAATCAGACGTAGACAGTCAAAATTGTTTGGACATGTTATGAGAAGAAATGGATTGGAGAACTTAGTGACAACTGGCAAGATCGAGGGGAACAGACCAAGAGGAAGACTGAGAGAAAAATGCCTGGATGGCTTGGCCACATGGCATGGACGAGACAGGAACACTGAGCTGATCCACGACTCTGGTGATCAAGTGAATCTTGACCTCCATGCTTTCCGGTATGGCACATGATTGATTGATTGAACAGTTCGATATAAATATGAACACATATAGTCAGTATTCATTTTTATATTCAACTAATCCGAAAATTTTAGTTAGCTGAATTTGACTTTTCAGGACTTTTTATACAATGATAAAGAAGGATAATGGCCGGGACTAAGCCAGAAACGTCGACTTAAGCAAAATTCTACTTATCCGAGTTCAACTTAAGAGGGCTCGACGGTGTGTGTGTATGTGTGTGTGTGTGTATATACTATATTATATATAACAGCTTGAAGACGTTTGTGAGTGTCCAGAAAATAGAGTTGTATCAAAATCCTTATAAGGCACAAAGAGAAAAGCCACTACAGTAAAGGGCCTTTAAGAAGTCATGAGGTGTAATAGGTTTATGATGTAAGATGTATAGTTGGTTCACGATTTTTTCACCAACTCTATTTTACGTCATATCATCTCCTCTGCTACTTGGCACCCAGCATGGTTTTCCTCTTCATGATTCCTGGGAAAGTTTATGTTCAGTAGTTTGCCATTGCTTTTTGAACGACCGGCACCCACGCCATTTCATAAAATAACAATGTAAGGCAGTATGCTGCAAAATCGCCACAGCTGTGTAGCCCCACAATGTATAGACCAATCAGCACTCGATGGGTGATGTGGTCAATATCAAGTGGGCTGCCTTTACTTTCCCAGAAATTTCCTGCTGCCTGTTTTAGGATGGTTGACTTTGGAGCCCTGGCCAATGTTTTAGGATGGTTGACTTTGGTGCCCAGGTCAATGTTTTAGGATGGTTGACTTTGGAGCCCAGGCCAATGATTTAGGATGGTTGACTTTGGAGCCCAGGTCAATGTTTTAGGATGGTTGACATTGGAGCCCAGGTCAATGTTTTAGGATGGTTGACATTGGAGCCCAGGTCAATTGAAAAAACAAATGTGCACTTATATGTATTTAAATATTGATCACCATAACAGCAGGCAAGTATGCTAGTCACTTTACTGCCATGGCTACCAACCACCACTACAAACACCATATTTTATTGTAAGAGAACAGCTGTGATAGAAAGCTGACCAAATACAAGTTTGCCAAGAGGCATTTTTATAACAGCCTTGCATGTCACACTCCAAGAGAACAGCGTTTTGAAAACCCTAACAAATGAATAACACTACGAGTTATGATATTTGTCATTACCACTTCAAAGAAGCAAGTCCTTGACTATTATCTTCACCCCAGTAAGTGAACGAGATATTTTTAGTGAGCCATTGGTCACAGAGCCACTCAACTTTACTTGTTTACTGTGCAAATGTCAATAATTGTACCATTATTCATAGTGGTGTATTACATTAATGTCTGTTACAAAGAATAACAATTTCCAATTTATTTCACAAGAGCACACAACTCAGAATATTCCATCACCAGTAAAACAAAGTTAGTTTTCAGCCTGACTGCTCATTGTCCACGCTTCACATCCATATAAAAGTACAGGTTCTATGTAGCATCTCAACACTCTTTTTCTCGTTTCAATTGACATCTTTTTATTGGTCAATGTGTTTTTCATCTTGCTAAAGGCTACTTTTGCCATGGCGATTCTTGTTCTAATCTCTTCAAGGCATCTCCCATCAGATGTTATTACTGTTCCGAGATAATTGTACCTACTCACTTGTTGAAGAATATTCCCATTTACTTGTATATTACATTGTGGTATTTCGTCCTTCCTAGTGTCGCGCCCTCCTTTAAAGTGTCGTCCCTGGAGTGAGGAGATCCGACACCCACATTATAATATTTTTTTCCCTCTCAATATTCTGGAGAATCCACCAGCTTCCGTCCAACACACTCCATCAGCCTATGGACACCTTTTCCTATCACTCTCACACTGTCGTACTATGCCCCCTTCTCATACTTCCCCAACGCAACATACTCAACAACTCTTGCTTCTAGAAATTAATAAAGATTAATTTATTAAAATAAAAGTGTAACGTATATGAGACGTGTATGTGAAGAAAATGTGTGACGTGTTCTATAAAGGGTGTAGACTCTGACTCTCAGACATCAACTCAGTCAGCTGATCACAGCAAAGATAGACCACAGCACGTTACGTCAGAACAAGTACGTCTCACCCGTTGCCGGAACCATCTTGCCGGATACTGCTTTGCCTCTGTAGACCTCTGGTAATCCAATTTCATGAACATCCGAAATAGACACCGGTGGTATTAACAGTTAATCATGGACCGGTTGCACTCTACACAATGTCCGTTCCTAATGTTCCTAAACAAACTGCACAAGTCTTTTGCAGTGTGTACGCAGTTAGTTAGTTAGTTAGTTAGTCGACAGATCATCCTCGTTGCACATCGAACCACTCAGTTCATAAGGGCTACTTACTAATGTTAATTGTTACTGTACTTGATTGATCCTCACTCGTGTCTATCCAGCCTCACATATAATGTCCTGTGTTCTATTACACGAGATTATATAACTCTAGGTAACTATTAGACCCAATGTCTTCAGCCCGCCATCACTGTCTGATGATGTGTGGTGCATCAGTACGCATCACTCACTTTGGTGAATCAACTTCCTCTTATCGTAAGTTACGTTCTGTATGCAACTCTAGTGACTCTTGAACTGGTGTTCTTCCGACTTAGATTTTATCCCAAAACTTGTTGAGTTTCCTTGGATCTGGTAGGGAACCTAGGATAGAAACAACACACCTGGTGATAGTACTAGTCACTGATCCTTTTGGCTGAGTGTAAGCCTATCACCTTGCTTAATGATCTTTAGCTAACTAGACTTAGTCATAGAGCAGATTAGCTACCCACCTAGAGTCGAATCAGGCTATGACAAAGAAAAAATATCAGCAAACAGAATGTGGAACCCCGCCCACCAGGGACACCTACGGGAAGATCCCAATTATCCCTCATTACTCAATTAGTAAAGCTTATCAACACTTCACTAATCTATTTTAGCTAACAGAGCCAAGTATCACTTCACTACTCTAGCTAGTTTCCACTAACAGTGTTAATCATCACACTATAGTTTAACAAGGCTACAGTCTATATTAATTATAACGAATATATTATAATAAGTTATACATTAAATGGCACTACTGCAGTCCTATCAATCATATCTACATCTGCCATTATAGGCACGTGTAAAATTAAGTCACTAATTAACACACGGTAGATATTATTTCCACTAGGCGCTGCAGTGCCCTGCACTCCGACTAGAGCATTATTCAAGTCCACCCTAGTTGATCCCAACTCGAGTTTATATGGCAAACTACCAAAGTTCGCCACGTGACGTTATCCTTTACGCCCCCACACAGGTGGCACAGTGGCAAATCATCCCTTGTCAGGGATCCCTTTTCCTGGCTTTAGTCCTGTCAAAGTTGTCAGTAATGTTTAGATTCTCACAACAAGCCAGCTAGTTTCTGTAAACTCCCAACAAAGAGTTTCGATACCAAGCTGCCAATCATCTTGATGTTCCGGAAACCAAGAATTGACAGATGCACTGTTTTCCGTACTAGGGACTTCCGTTTTACATCTGCCCCTGTGATCTCACGGCTTCCATCTGCATTCAAATGTTGACAAACTTGTCAATCTTCTGTTCCGTGGTGACAATCCCAGCAGCCACTTCCGTCTGATGTCCGGCAGTATAGATGACAAACGGAACCATTCCATCTCCTGGGCTGACAATATATGTGATTTTAACTGTTAATGAACTGCCAACTCGGTGTATCCACTCATTCTCACCCACCACCAAATGTGTATATGGGCTGACACGATGTAACCTGTACAGCTGTGTTTACTCTGTTAGTACGACTGTTGTGGCCCAGAAAATATACGCCACGCAAACGTCGGTATTATTATCTGGGTTAACTCAGGGCGCTCGTGACATAGGCCCCCTCTTAAGAGAGTAGTCCATCTCACTCTTCTCCACCATGAGTTACATCCAGATGATTCATTCCTTTTCTTCAGGAGCTGGGTGTCTTGACAAGAAGTCCGCTCCAACATTTTCCTTCCCAGGAATGTACTCTACTGTGAAATTATACGGTTGAAGTAACAACGACCACCGCATCAAACGTGCGTTGAGCTTCTGAGAAGTAGCCAGGAACATCAGGGGCTGATGATCTGACTGGACCCGAAACTTAACTCCATACAAATATGGCTGAAATTTTTGCACTGCCCATACGAGGGACAAGCATTCTCTCTCGACGGTTGAATAATTCCTCTCCGCCTGTAGAAGTTTCTTACTTGCGTATGCCACAGGTTTCAAAACCGAAGCATCGTCTTTTCCTTCCTGTAACAAAGCGGCTCCAATTCCAATCGCACTCGCATCCGTTCTCAACACAAATGGTTTGGAAGGGTCAGGGAGCTGTAATACAGGTTTGCTGACCAAGGCCTCCTTTAACTGACTATAGGCATTCTCACATTCTGGTGTCCAAATGATTTGGTCCGGGAATCCCCTTTTCAAGGTTTCCGTCAACGGAGCTCCCAGTTCAGTGAAATGTGGGATAAATTTGTGGTAGAACCCACACAACGAGAGAAAAGATCGCACATCCTTCTTCGTTTTTGGCCTTGGTGCATTTCTGATTTTCTCCAGGTTCTTCTCTTCTGGAACAATGTGTCCTGGAGTGATGGTGTGGCCTAGAAATTCCAGAGTCTGGTAACCAATCATGCACTTGGTTGGACGAGCAGTAAGCCCTGCTTCCTTGAGCCTATTAAACACTCTCTCCAAGGATTGTAAGTGGTCATCCAAGCTGTCACTGGAAATCAGAATATCATTAATGAATGAGATGATGGACGGATCCTGTAACGGATCTAGTAAAGTCCTCATCATGCGTGTAAACACACTAGGGGCATTGCTGAGTCCAAAGGGCATGACCTTGAATTCGTAATGTCCACTGGGTGTACTGAAAGCTAACAGTGGTCGAATCTCCGGTTTGACTGGTATCTGATAGTACCCCCGACTCAGATCCACCTTTGAACAGTACCGAGCCTTATGGAGCCTAGCGAATAACTGGGTTGGATTCGGCAAAGGTTCCACCTGAAACTGTGTATGACTGTTCAGAAGTCGGTAATCTATACACAACCTGTGTTCTCCACTTGGTTTGCGTAACAAAACTACCCCCGCATTGTATGGGGATGTGGATGGTGCAATCACGTCATCCTCCAGCAGTCTTTTTATTTCCCCCTCCAGGGCCTTTTCTTTAGAGAATGGCACTGGGTAAACCTTTTGACGAACAGGTTCCTGTGTGGTCAAAGTCATCTCGAACTCCACCAACCTCGTTCGTCCTGGTTTATCAGTCAGTATCTCCTTATGAGACTTGAGAACCTGGGTTATCCTTTCCCTCTCCTGGGAGGTCAGATCAGGGTTCACTTGCACATCCCTATAGGTTTCCTGGTGTACTAAGGGATATTCCCTGCCCTCGCTGGTTCCCACTTCTGTCTCCACTGCAACTGCCATTGCCATGAGGTGAGCTGCCTTGTCTCCGGGTCTCTCCTCGTATTTCCGCAAGAGATTGATATGAAAAATCTTCGACTTTCCCCGGATCCGGATCTGATAGTTGGTTCTGGATATTACCCTTTCCACGGGAAATGGTCCTTGCCAACCTATCTCCAGTTTGTTGTTTCCCGTTGGGAGTAGCAACAAGACTTTATCTCCCACCTCTAGAGATCTGTCTTTAGACCTACGGTTGTAGTAAGCCGCATGTCTTTTCCTGGCCTTTTTCAAGTTTTGATTTGCCAGAGTCCATCCCTTGTGGAGTTTTTCTTTCAGTTCCTCCACGTATTGATAGGATGAGATCACTTCTTCTGACGTCCCCTCTTCAGTCCAACTCCTCAACATGGCTTCCAACGGTCCTTTGATTGGACGACCAAACAGCAACGTAGCGGGTGGTAGTCCTGTTGAGCCATGAGGAACTTCCCGATAGGCAAAGAGTGCTGCTGGGATATATTCATCCCACCTATCAGGTTTTTCCTGCGCTAGTTTCCTGAGCATTGTCATCAACGTGCCGTTGAAACGCTCCACTTGTCCATTGGCTTGAGGGTGGTAAGGGCTGGTATGTATGTGGTTAGAGTGAAACACCCTAAAGACCTCCTCCATGAGTTTTCCACAAAACTGAGATCCATTATCCGTCAGAATTTGATCCGGAAAGCCTAATCTGGTAAAGGCCTCCATCAGTGCGTCCGCCACTCTTTTCGAGTCAATCGTGGTCAACGGTATAGCTTCACCCCACATTGTACAGCAATCCACCATTGTGAGTATATACATGTTCCTCTTCCTAGTCCTGGGAAGTGGACCCACGATATCGATGGCTACCCTCTCGAAAGGAGAGTTCATGATGGGCATCTCACCCAACATCACCGGTGCTGTCCAGTGTTTCGGTGCCACCCTCTGGCACTCAGGGCATGACTTCACATACCGACGCACATCATCTGTCATTCCCGGCCAATAGTAGTGGCAGGAAATCCGCTGCATGGTGGCGGCAATACCCATGTGTCCACTAAAAGAGATGGTATGCCCCATATGAAGAATCTGGGACCGGTGAGCTTTCGGGACGACCAACTGACCGTATAGGTTGTCTCCCCTTCCTGCTCTCCTGTAGAGTATCCTATTCTTCATGTAGTACTGCCCCCGTCCTGGTGGATCAGCACTTTTCTGCAGCTTTTTGTAGCAAGGACGTAAAGTATCATCCTCACTCTGGGCAGTTCGTAGCTCCCCCGGCATTGGGTTAGTCACAATTGCTTCTGCCTCTTCCGTTTTCGTCTGAGAGCGAGTCTGCATTGCTCCCATATGAATTGGCTCCCTGGGCATTCCCAGAAAGACATACCGGCAACCTAGGATGACTGGAAAAATGGGATCGGTCAATACAGCGGCCTTGATGGTGCCGGTGACGTACCTTGAGCGAATCTCCACATTAGCAATGGGCAACTTCATGGTTACAGCACTCTTCTGTGCAGGCTGTATATCCAAGGTTTCACCTGTGAATTGTTCTGGATGTACCAGATCCGCAGAAATCACGGCCTCCCCGTCCAGTCCTGTGTCGTATAAACACTCCACTTGACGACCGTTAACCTCTACCAATTCCACTACAGGTGGTTTTTTCCTGGTCTGGAGTCTCTTCCTCGGCCTCGACCTGTTCGGTGGGCTCCACCTTAGGTTTCCCTGAGCACACGACGAATTGAGTGTCTCCTGACTTTCCCCTGCAGTCAATAGCATTGTGCGTGTTTGACTTGCATTGGTTGCACCATTTCCCTGTCCTAGATTTTCTATTGTCGGACTTGAATGAGCTCTCCTGGTGGCGAGCTTCCTTGTTGACCTTGGCATTTTCCGTGACAACCTCCTTGGAAGTCACTTGACATGCTGCAAAGTGAGGGTTCTTAGCCTTCAATTTGCAGTCCCTCGTATTGTGAGAGGGTGACTTACAAATTGAACACCACTTCTCCGACCACGGTCGTTTAGGTGTAGAGCTTGAAGTGCTCTTGCTTCCCTCCTTCTTCTTCTCTGAACTATCCTCTGATTTTTTTCACATAAGGTTCCCACTTTTTGGTTCCTGAGTTTTTGGCTTTCTTCTTGTCATGTTTCTCTTGACTTTTGGTGTTGGTGGAAAGGTTTTCCCCTGCCTCCCCATGTACCTCGACGAACCGTTCTGCTAATTTATTCACGAGGTCAATACGTTCCGCTCCTTGTTCTCCCAGGAACGTCCTGAGAGGTTTAGACATTTGCTTCTTCAGCTGGTCGACCACCATGAGCTCTTCCAGACTCTCATAGTCATGTGCGAACCCAGCCAAATCCATCCACTTATGGAGATAAGATTTAAGACGCAAACTGTAGGCGGCAAACAACTCCCCCGGTTCTCGTTTCGCTGCTCGAAATTTTTTCCGGTAGGTATGTGACGTAACCTCGAATTGTTTCAGCAGAGCCGTCTTTAACTCATCATAATTGTTCTCATGTCCTGGTGGCAGGCGAGTATAAACCTCGTATCCCGTCCCGCGTAATCCCTGGGATAGCTTAAGATTCCATTTGTTACGCTCCAGACCCATAGCAACTGACATAGCCTCGAAGCGTTGAAGGTATTGGTCAATCTTCTCTTTGTCCTCCTCGTAGACCGCTAAAGGAAACTTCATAGCATGGTACCCATGTCCACCTACTGGTGTTGATCCTGGGATGGAGGAACCTCCAACTGCTCCCTCAGTTTCTCCGTTAGATTGACTCTTCAACTCGAGTTCCCTCATCCGGTACTCGTGCTCCCTTTTCTGTGCTTCTTGTTCAGCTTCTAATTTCCTAGCTGCTTGTTCAGCTTCAAATTTCCTAGCTGCTTGCTCAGCTTCCAATTTCCTAGCTGCTTGTTCAGCTTCCAATTTCTTAGCTGCTTGCTCAGCTTCCAATTTCTTAGCTGCTTGTTCCAACTCCATCCGTCTCAATTCCAACTTGGCCTTTCGATCTTCCCGTTCCGCTTGACGATACTCTCTCTCCACTTCTTGTATGTAATCCGTTAGAGCAGACCCAGCCAATCCCATTTCTTCCCCCCTTGCCTTTAATTCTAAGAGAGAATTAAGTTTAGGGGTGGCCATTATACAGAGAGGTAAGCTAGCAGGTCTAGTACAATATAACTGCAAATTACTATACAGATATATGAACAAGTACTATAAATCTAGATATACCATACACAGTACATTCACTCAGTGACAAGAGTAGAATCAGGACCACAGACCTATGCAGACGTGTGAAGTGTGAACAGGTAAGATATTAATCCTAACCCCTATCCACATTCACTCTAGCTGGATTCTCCAAAATGATATCTCCCTTTTATAACTAAGGATCCCGTGTCAAAAGACCCCGTTGTCAGAAGATCCCCCTGTCAAACGTTCCTGCTTGCAGGAGATCTCGCTGTCCAAGGATTCCGTTTACGGGAGATCCCTCTGTCCAAAGATCACGTTTATGAGAGATCCCGCTGTCCAAAGATCACGTTTACGAGAGATCCTGCTGTCCAAAGATCACGTTTACGAGAGATCCCGCTGTCCAAAGATCACGTTTACGAGAGATCCCGCTGTCCAAAGATCACGTTTACAAGAGATCCCGCTGTCCAAAGATCACGTTTACGAGCCCCCAATAATGTCGCGTCCTCCTTTAAAGTGTCGTCCCTGGAGTGAGGAGATCCGACACCCACATTATAATATTTTTTTCCCTCTCAATATTCTGGAGAATCCACCAGCTTCCGTCCAACACACTCCATCAGCCTATGGACACCTTTTCCTATCACTCTCACACTGTCGTACTATGCCCCCTTCTCATACTTCCCCAACGCAACATACTCAACAACTCTTGCTTCTAGAAATTAATAAAGATTAATTTATTAAAATAAAAGTGTAACGTATATGAGACGTGTATGCGAAGAAAATGTGTGACGTGTTCTATAAAGGGTGTAGACTCTGACTCTCAGACATCAACTCAGTCAGCTGATCCCAGCAAAGATAGACCACAGCACGTTACGTCAGAACAAGTACGTCTCACCCGTTGCCGGAACCATCTTGCCGGATACTGCTTTGCCTCTGTAGACCTCTGGTAATCCAATTTCATGAACATCCGAAATAGACACCGGTGGTATTAACAGTTAATCATGGACCGGTTGCACTCTACACAATGTCCGTTCCTAATGTTCCTAAACAAACTGCACAAGTCTTTTGCAGTGTGTACACAGTTAGTTAGTTAGTTAGTTAGTCGACAGATCATCCTCGTTGCACATCGAACCACTCAGTTCATAAGGGCTACTTACTAATGTTAATTGTTACTGTACTGGATTGATCCTCACTCGTGTCTATCCAGCCTCACATATAATGTCCTGTGTTCTATTACACGAGATTATATAACTCTAGGTAACTATTAGACCCAATGTCTTCAGCCCGCCATCACTGTCTGATGATGTGTGGTGCATCAGTACGCATCACTCACTTTGGTGAATCAACTTCCTCTTATCGTAAGTTACGTTCTGTATGCAACTCTAGTGACTCTTGAACTGGTGTTCTTCCGACTTAGATTTTATCCCAAAACTTGTTGAGTTTCCTTGGATCTGGTAGGGAACCTAGGATAGAAACAACACACCTGGTGATAGTACTAGTCACTGATCCTTTTGGCTGAGTGTAAGCCTATCACCTTGCTTAATGATCTTTAGCTAACTAGACTTAGTCATAGAGCAGATTAGCTACCCACCTAGAGTCGAATCAGGCTATGACAAAGAAAAAATATCAGCAAACAGAATGTGGAACCCCGCCCACCAGGGACACCTACGGGAAGATCCCAATTATCCCTCATTACTCAATTAGTAAAGCTTATCAACACTTCACTAATCTATTTTAGCTAACAGAGCCAAGTATCACTTCACTACTCTAGCTAGTTTCCACTAACAGTGCTAATCATCACACTATAGTTTAACAAGGCTACAGTCTATATTAATTATAACGAATATATTATAATAAGTTATACCTTAAATGGCACTACTGCAGTCCTATCAATCATATCTACATCTGCCATTATAGGCACGTGTAAAATTAAGTCACTAATTAACACACGGTAGATATTATTTCCACTAGGCGCTGCAGTGCCCTGCACTCCGACTAGAGCATTATTTAAGTCCACCCTAGTTGATCCCAACTCGAGTTTATATGGCAAACTACCAAAGTTCGCCACGTGACGTTATCCTTTACGCCCCCACACAGGTGGCACAGTGGCAAATCATCCCTTGTCAGGGATCCCTTTTCCTGGCTTTAGTCCTGTCAAAGTTGTCAGTAATGTTTAGATTCTCACAACAAGCCAGCTAGTTTCTTAAACTCCCAACAAAGAGTTTCGATACCAAGCTGCCAATCATCTTGATGTTCCGGAAACCAAGAATTGACAGATGCACTGTTTTCCGTACTAGGGACTTCCGTTTTACATCTGCCCCTGTGATCTCACGGCTTCCATCTGCATTCAAATGTTGACAAACTTGTCAATCTTCTGTTCCGTGGTGACAATCCCAGCAGCCACTTCCGTCTGATGTCCGGCAGTATAGATGACAAACGGAACCATTCCATCTCCTGGGCTGACAATATATGTGATTTTAACTGTTAATGAACTGCCAACTCGGTGTATCCACTCATTCTCACCCACCACCAAATGTGTATATGGGCTGACACGATGTAACCTGTACAGCTGTGTTTACTCTGTTAGTACGACTGTTGTGGCCCAGAAAATATACGCCACGCAAACGTCGGTATTATTATCTGGGTTAACTCAGGGCGCTCGTGACACCTAGTGACGACCATAATCTGTGTCTTTTTACAATTTAATTCTAACCCTAGTTGTTCACTGTGTGTAACAATCGCATCTACTAAATTTTGCAGGTCCTGTTCATTGTCTGCAATCAAGACTGTATCATCTGCATATCTAATGTTATTGATGCATCGTCCCCCAATGTTGATTCCTTCCATATCTTCAATATTTCTGAAAATACTTTCACTGTACAGGGAAAACGGATATGGAGACATTACACATCCCTGTCTCACACCCCTTTTAATAGGCTCATATTGGCTTACTTCATTATCAACTCTTATGGCAGCTTGTTGTTTCCAATATATGTTTTTTACAAGTCTAAGATCTTTTCCATCAATTTGTAGATCTTCAAGCATCCTTATCATGTTGACATGTCTCACTTTATCAAAAGCCTTTGTGTAGTCAATAAAGCAAAGGTGTAGATCTTTGTTTACTTCTATAGAACGTTCGATTATGGTTCTCAGTATATACACAGCATTTACTGTACCCTTGCCTTCCACAAACCCACATTGTTCTTCTCCTATTTCAGGTTGTATTTTCCTCCTAACTCTTTGCATGATAATTCTTAGCAAAATCTTTGTGATGTGACTCATTATACTAATTGTTCGATGTTGATCACATTCCAAGGCTCCCGATTTCTTTGGGATTGCAATAAATACAGAATTACATAACTCCTGAGATATATTTCCAGTATCATATATTGTATTAAGCAGACTGGTAACTTTATCTATTCCATATTCTTCTAAAGCATTAATCATTTCTGTTGTGACACTGTCTGAACCGGGGGTCTTGCCAGATTTCATGTGGTTAAGAGCATTCTGAACCTCCATCTTAAAAATTGCTGGTCCTTCATTATTATTTTGAACATTATACTGTTTGTCTCTGTTATCGTCATAAAGGTTTTTCACGTAATCTGACCATTCATGTAAGATCTTATCTGTTTCTATTATGACTCTTCCATCTTTTGTCTTTAGGCAGCCTGCTGATGTACGTGTTCTTTGATTAGTAAGTTCCTGAATTCTTTTGTGCATTAGTTTCGCATTGTTACTGTTGTGTTGTCTTTCAATTTCTCTGCAATTTTTCTCAAGCCATGTTTCTTTTGCCTCCTTACATAAGGTTCTGACTTTTCTGTGAATTTCTTCATATTTGGCAGGATTATTTTTGTTCTGTCTTCTTGTTTCCATTAGTTGCAAAATTTCTTCAGTCATCCATGTCTTACGGCCCACTTTCTTTACTTTTGGAATAGTTTTTTCTGCTGCACAACTGATTGAATTCTTCAGCATTTCCCATTGATCATCTACATCTTGAAATAGGATCTCTAGATCAGACAATAAATCAAATTTGTTCTTTACTTCTATTATAAAATTATCTTGTATTTCTTTGTCAGTTTTCAATTTGCACAAGTCATATTTAGGGTTTCCTGCTGTATACTTGACTTTCTTTAACTTTACCCTCAATGTGCCTGTAATTAATCTGTGATCACTGTAACAGTCTGCATTTGGAACTGTTTTTACGACTGTTAACGCATTTCGAAACCTTTTGCTAATCAGGATGTAATCTATCTGGTTTTTAATCCTGCTGTCTGGACTCCTCCATGTCCATAATCTTCTAGGATGCTGTTTAAACCAGGTGTTTCCTACAACCATTTCTTGTTCTTTTGCCCATTCTACAAGCCTGTATCCTTTTTCATTTCTCTCTCCCAAACCATGGTTGCCTACACTGCATCCATCGCCTTGCTGTCCTATTTTTGCGTTGAAATCACCCATTATGATATTTATTTCTGATTTTTTGCAGTTCTTCAAAGCAAACTCCACATCATTATAAAATTCCTCTATGCTTTCTTCACTGCATTCACTTGTTGGGGCATATACTTGAATGACATTTATTTTAAAAGGTCTTCTGTTTAATTTTACTAATATGACTCTGTCTGACACAGCATGATATCCTTTGACCGAATTTGATGTTTGCTTATCTAATATAATGGCTACACCTCTTTGCTGTTCTTCTTCCCCAGAGTAAATAATCTTACAATACTCTCCTGTCCTTATCCCTGCTCCTTTCCATTTCGTTTCCGATATTCCTATTATGTTAATCTTCTCTCTCTTTATTTCTTTTTTGATGTTTTCTAATTTTCCATCTGCATTCATTGTTCTAACGTTCCAAGTTCCTACTTTCAATGATATTAATCTGTTGCACCTAGTAGCCTGTTGACGGTCTGGAGTCACCTGGTGCGCATGACTATCCCTACCGGGCGAGGCTACTCATATGGAGCACCCATTTACGCCGTTTCTCTGATTATCGATGATTTCACACAACATGATTTTCTTGGCATCTATAAAGAAGGTAGTTTGCCATTGCACTAACCAGGCGGCCTTTATTCCTCAGACTCCCCTGCCATACACCGCAAGGTACTATATTGACAGTAAATGACAGTTTTTAATAGCATACACACTATACAGAAATGATTTACACTGGCTATTAGGGCAGGGAAGACCGGCCAAGCAAACATAGTTGGCCACCATCACCTTCATTGAGTTATCTACCAGAGATATTTTGGCACATGCTTTGTGGCTGTTCCTGTCAAGATCACTGTGATAGCCTGTTCACTGTGATACCCCATCATTAGAGACCAACAAGTGTTGAGTAAAGAGGAACACAACAACCATAAACATCACATCCATAAAAGTAAAGTAAAGGGACAACCATCACACCATGAGTAAAGAGGAACACAATAAACATAAACATCACATCCATAAAAGTAAAGTAAAGGGACAACCATCACACCATGAGTAAAGAGGAACACAATAAACATGAAAGTCAAGTCAAGGACCACCTCTCACACCATGAGATGTACTGAGTATATGGTGCTCTCACACCATGAGATGTACTGAGTATATGGTGCTCTCACACCATGAGATGTACAGAGTATATAGTGCTCTCACACCATGAGATGTACTGAGTATATAGTGCTCTCACACCATGAGATGTACTGAGTATATGGTGCTCTCACACCATGAGATGTACTGGGTATATGGTGCTCTCACACCATGAGATGTACTGAGTATATGGTGCTCTCACACCATGAGATGTACTGAGTATATGGTGCTCTCACACCATGAGCTGTACTGAGTATATGGTGCTCTCACACCATGAGATGTACTGGGTATATGGTGCTCTCACACCATGAGATGTACTGGGTATATGGTGCTCTCACACCATGAGATGTACTGGGTATATGGTGCTCTCACACCATGAGATGTACTGAGTATATGGTGCTCTCACACCATGAGATGTACTGGGTATATGGTGCTCTCACACCATGAGCTGTACTGGGTATATGGTGCTCTCACACCATGAGATGTACTGGGTATATGGTGCTCTCACACCATGAGATGTACTGGGTATATGGTGCTCTCACACCATGAGATGTACTGGGTATATGGTGCTCTCACACCATGAGCTGTACTGGGTATATGGTGCTCTCACACCATGAGATGTACTGGGTATATGGTGCTCTCACACCATGAGATGTACTGGGTATATGGTGCTCTCACACCATGAGATGTACTGGGTATATGGTGCTCTCACACCATGAGATGTACTGGGTATATGGTGCTCTCACACCATGAGCTGTACTGGGTATATGGTGCTCTCACACCATGAGCTGTACTGGGTATATGGTGCTCTCACACCATGAGATGTACTGGGTATATGGTGCTCTCACACCATGAGATGTACTGGGTATATGGTGCTCTCACACCATGAGCTGTACTGGGTATATGGTGCTCTCACACCATGAGCTGTACTGGGTATATGGTGCTCTCACACCATGAGCTGTACTGGGTATATGGTGCTCTCACACCATGAGCTGTACTGGGTATATGGTGCTCTCACACCATGAGCTGTACTGGGTATATGGTGCTCTCACACCATGAGCTGTACTGGTATATGGTGCTCTCACACCATGAAGCTATACTGGGTATATGGTGCTCTCACACCATGAGCTGTACTGGGTATATGGTGCTCTCACACCATGAGCTGTACTGGGTATATGGTGCTCTCACACCATGAGCTGTACTGGGTATATACTCTCACACCATGAGTTGTACTGGGTATATGGTGCTCTCACACCATGAGCTGTACTGGGTATATGGTGCTCTCACACCATGAGCTGTACTGGGTATATACTCTCACACCATGAGCTGTACTGGGTATATGGTGCTCTCACACCATGAGCTGTACTGGGTATATGGTGCTCTCACACCATGAGCTGTACTGGGTATATGGTGCTCTCACACCATGAGCTGTACTGGGTATATACTCTCACACCATGAGCTGTACTGGGTATATGGTGCTCTCACACCATGAGCTGTACTGGGTATATACTCTCACACCATGAGCTGTACTGGGTATATGGTGCTCTCACACCATGAGCTGTACTGGGTATATGGTGCTCTCACACCATGAGCTGTACTGGGTATATACTCTCACACCATGAGCTGTACTGGGTATATACTCTCACACTATGAGTTGTACTGGGTATATGGTGCTCATTCATTCATATTTTATGTTTGCTCTCATTCACTTTGAACTCAAGCATAGCCCATACACAATAATTCTAGAAGTGCTGGACTGAGTTTTGCATGTGGATTAGCTTTCCCTATAAACAGTGTCCCTCGCCATCAGACAAACCCACTCCGACTTCAGAAGTAATTCATTTATTCACTAGCATGTCCTTTGCAGAACCTCACTCCCATAACAACTTTCCGGAAAAATGCTTGGTCATAAGCAAGATGCCCTGCTTCCGATATATTCACCTGGAGATCATCTGCCACATCCTGCATCCATCTTCTGTTCAGCCTTCCTCTTCCACTCTACCTGGGCATATATGCCTCCACTATTGTTCTATCCAAAGTTTAATGACGCTATTAGACAGATTGACATTCGATGGGTGATATGGTTGATTTGTTAAGACACACAGTTATAATTTTGGAGTATTTTAGAGCTAAAGTGTGAATTAAACAGAAATCAAAATGAATATATTTCTAAAGTTTAAACACACAAGCCACAAACAATATGTTGTCCAATTTATTGCCTGGCATATTTCACTGCATCTCATCAGGTGCATACTGCAGAGTTACATATCATATAAGTGAATAAATGAATTATACCAGGGCTGAAATACTTAAAACATATAGTTACTGATATTGTTTGAATGTGGAGTGAATACATGAATTATACCAGGGCTGAAATACTTAAAACATATAGTTACTGATATTGTTTGAATGTGGAGTGAATAAATGAATTATACCAGGGCTGAAATACTTAAAACATATACTTACTGATATTGTTTGAATGTGGAGTGAATACATGAATTATACCAGGGCTGAAATACTTAAAACATATAGTCACTGATATTGTTTGAATGTGGAGTGAATAAATGAATTATACCAGGGCTGAAATACTTAAAACATATAGTCACTGATATTGTTTGAATGTGGAGTGAATAAATGAATTATACCAGGGCTGAAATACTTAAAACATATAGTCACTGATATTGTTTGAATGTGGAGTGAATAAATGAATTATACCAGGGCTGAAATACTTAAAACATATAGTCACAGATATTGTTTGAATGTGGAGCATCAGTTTCCCCATGGTAATTGCACACTTAAAATGAAGTCTTTCAGTTTGCACAAAACTGGCTGGGACAGTCTAATTACTAATGCCTTGATGTATTTGAGCAATAATTTATTGTTCATCAAATACAACATACAAGATGTCTTCTGTTTTTTTTAAACTTTAAATCTCTAAATTATCTACATCGCAGAGCTAAGCATTTTATGACTTGCTGACTGCACAGGAATTCTTGAAGACTGATTAAATCTGTCTTTCACCCACACCGGTATATGTTTGGTTACTTGATTTGCTAATTGTCTTTCCGTTCTACCTATGTAAGGTGCTTGGCACTCACACTGGGATTGATAAATGCAGTTAGATTTGGTGTACAGAGACAATTGTTCTTTCACAGATGGGAGTAGTATTGAGCCGGTTTTATATCTGATCATTGGTTCAGCAACAAAGAATGTTTGCTTTAAGCTGTATAATGTATTTGTTTCATTAGTGTCTCTTGAAAGGTTAGTTGAAAACACACTTCAAGTTTGTGGACTGATGATTATGTGTGAGTAGGTTTGGGTGACTGGTAATGAGGCTTGATGAAGTCAGCTGAATATACATTAGATTTTAGATTATATTTTTTATACTAGAGACAACTTCAGAAAGCCACAGCAAACTTCTGAACGTAAACTTGCCAAGAGATCACAACAGCAATAAATGCTGGTGTTGACTTCGACCTCCTGTAAAGGATATGCAACTTTTAACTAACTAGAGAAAACATTGCAGTTATAGAATAATCTCAAGTGAACAAAAAAGAATAAAAAGATTATAGTTAAGAGTTTCCAGTCTTTTTATTTGTGTCATCATATCAAATCATTCTAGCTCCATTAAACAGGGTCCAGTATACTGGATAGGTGCAAAGCTATGTAAATTCAGGTACTGGCCCGTCCATGTTCCCTTTCAATAGACAGACTTTTGGGTGGTGCAATCCTTTCAATGTTGAATCAGTATTTATAAGAATGATAAGGAGCCATTATGTTCATGGTCATTAGACAAAGAAATGTTATTGTGGGCTTGGTTCATGATAGAGAGGAATGATTCAATCTGTTGTCTGGTTTCTGGGATGAATAATATATCATCCACATACCAGCAGTATAGAACTAGGTCTTAATATTTGAGGCTCTTTGTTTTTCTGAGTGCACCAATAAAGACGTCTGCTAGAATGGGACCTAGAGGACACCTCCTGGCCACGCTGTCAATTTAGTGGTACAACTTTTAAAAGATAAAATGCATTTTATATTAGATGTGCACAGCAGTAGTAGTTTCCTAAATTTGGATGTTGGTAGGCCTAGCTTTAGTTTTGTTTCTTTTATGCGGTAGCAGATGATGATCAGTTTCTGCCATGGGAACATCAGTAAATATAAAGGCAATATCCATGGACACCACATGCTTTATTTTAAGATCGATAGTATCCAGTCGTTTGACCAGTTCAAATCAATCTTTTAATATTCTCCTTCTTCTGCTGCTGCATTCATCTGGAGTTTTGTTTCCGGACGTGATTGCGTTGTGCCTGTTTACAGCAGAGCTGCGTTCTTGCGCCGTTAGGCCGACACATCTGACTTCTGCTGGCATATGACCAGGTTAACCTTCCCGGGTTTTTAATATTCAGGGGTTGAATGATTGTTGCGCTGGTTTAGCTGTTTCGGCAAACCATTTCACCATCCTGTGTTGGACAGAGTTAAGCGCAGATAAAATCGATCTCTGTGGTACCCCAGGTTTGCACAATCTAGGAAGGCCATAAAGTTGGAAGTCAATGAGCCCTGTGGAATGACTAACTATGCAGTCATCTGACTGACGAATTTATCTAAAAGTGACTGAATCTCCGTCCTCACTTGTGTATCAAATTCCCCATGGTTACAAGCTTTAGGATCTAAGTAAAATTTGGTTGGATTCGATAAAATGTTTCAAATTTGTTAGAAGATATAGTTCCTGAGATGGTTGTTGTGAACAGCTTGGATCACCAGAGTAACTTAATAATAATTGCCTGGAAAAGGCTAATGAAAGTAGAACATTATATACAACTATCAGAATGAGACAATAGCATTCTTTAGTATTGTGATGAGAAGAGAAGCGAGGGAATGCATTGTGATGACTGGAAATAATATGGGGAAAGAGAAATGGGCAGACAGAGAGAGATGATGTTGGATGGACTGTATGGTGACATTGAGAAATATTATCAGCAGAGTTGATCCTGAATAGGGACCGAGATCAAGGAGATACATGAACATCCATGGTAATTGGCAGGGCACATGATGATGATGCAGTCTCATATGTTTCTTTAGATTACACATCTGAGTAAAAGAAACATCACAATCATTACATTTGTAAAGATTCTCTCCTGTATGTGTTCTCTTGTGAGTCTTCAGGTGGCCAGCTAGAGTAAAAGAAGCACCACAATCATCACACTTATAAGGTTTCTCTCCTGTATGTGTTCTCTTATGATTCTTCAGATTGCTAGATTGAGTAAAAGAAGCACCACAATAATCACACATGTATGGTCTCTTGCCTGTATGTGTTCCCTTGTGAGTCTTCAGATGGCCAGCTCGAGTAAAAGAAGCACCACAGTCAGCACACTTATAGGGTCTCTCTTCTGTATGTGTTCTCATGTGGTACTTCACACTGCCAACTTGAGTAAAAGAAGCACCACAATCATCACACTTGTAAGGTTTCTCTTCTGTATGTGTTCCCTTGTGGCATTTAAAATTGCCAGCTTGAGTAAAAGAAGCACCACAAACATCGCACTTGTAAGGCTTCTCTCCTGTATGTGGTCTCTTATGGTTCTTCAGATGGCTAGCTTCAGTAAAAGAAGCACCACAAACATCACACCTGTAAGGTTTCTCTCCTGTATGTGTTCTCTTATGCTTCTTCAGACTGCCAGCTTCAGTAAAAGAAGCACCACAAACATCACACTTGTAAGGCTTCTCTCCTGTATATATATGTTCTCTTATGGTTCTTCAGATTGCTAGCTTGAGTAAAAGAAGCACCACAATCATCACACCTGTATGGTCTCTCTCCTGTATGTGTTCCCTTGTGAGTCTTCAGATGGACAGCTCGAATAAAAGAAGCATCACAGTCATCACACTTGTAGGGACTCTCTCATGTATGTGATCTCATGTGGTACTTCACACTGCCAACTTGAGTAAAAGAAGCACCACAATCATCACACATGTATGGTCTCTCTCCTGTATGTGTTCCCTTGTGAGTCTTCAGATGGCCAGCTCGAGTAAAAGAAGCACCACAGTCAGCACACTTATAGGGTCTCTCTTCTGTATGTGTTCTCATGTGGTACTTCACACTGCCAACTTGAGTAAAAGAAGCACCACAATCATCACACTTGTAAGGTTTCTCTTCTGTATGTTCCCTTGTGGCATTTCAAATTGCCAGCTTGAGTAAAAGAAGCACAACAAACATCGCACTTGTAAGGCTTCTCTCCTGTATGTGTTCTCTTATGGTTCTTCAGATGGCTAGCTTCAGTAAAAGAAGCACCACAAACATCACACCTGTAAGGTTTCTCTCCTGTATGTGTTCTCTTATGCTTCTTCAGACTGCCAGCTTCAGTAAAAGAAGCACCACAAACATCACACTTGTAAGGCTTCTCTCCTGTATGTGTTCTCTTATGATTCTTCAGATTGCTAGATCGAGTGAAAGAAGCACCACAATCACCACACATGTATGGTCTCTCTCCTGTATGTGTTCCCTTGTGAGTCTTCAGATGGCCAGCTCGAGTAAAAGAAGCACCACAGTCAGCACACTTGTAGGGTCTCTCTCCTGTATGTGTTCTCATGTGGAACTTCACACTGCCAACTTGAGTAAAAGAAGCACCACAATCATCACACTTGTAAGGTTTCTCTTCTGTATGTGTTCCCTTGTGGCATTTCAAATTGCCAGCTTTAGTAAAAGAAGCACCACAAACATCACACTTGTAAGGTTTCTCTCCTGTATGTGTTCTCTGATGTTTCTTCAGATTCCAAGCTGCAGTAAAAGAAGCATCACAATCATTACACTTGTAAAGTTTCTCTCCTGTATGTGTTCTCTTATGTGACTTCAGATGGCCAGCTTGAGTAAAAGAAGCAGCACAATAATCACATTTGTAAGGTTTCTCTACTGTATGTGTTCTCTTATGTGTTTTCAGACTGCTAGCTTGAGTAAAAGAAACACCACAAACATCACACTTGTAAGGCTTCTCTCCTGTATGTGTTCTCTGATGTTTCTTCAGATTCCAAGCTGCAGTAAAAGAAGCATCACAATCATTACACTTGTAAAGTTTCTCTCCTGTATGTGTTCTCTTATGTGACTTCAGATGGCCAGCTTGAGTAAAAGAAGCAGCACAATAATCACATTTGTAAGGTTTCTCTCCTGTATGTGTTCTCTTATGTGTTTTCAGACTGCTAGCTTGAGTAAAAGAAGCAGCACAATCATCACACTTGTAAGGTTTCTCTCCTGTATGTGTTCTCATGTGGTACTTCACACAGCCAATTTTAGTAAAAGAAGAACCACAATCATCACACTTGTAAAGTTTCTCTCCTGTATGTCTTCTCTTGTGATTCATGTTCTTTTGGCACTCTAGATGGTCATCTTGAAACAAAAGACCATCCCATTAATTACATTTGTTTGGCATCCCTTCAGTATATGTTCTCTTATATCTGTTTACACAAACATTTGAACTAGAAACATCAGACATGTCTCCTGTGTGAGTTCTTTGAGAGCTGTAACTGATATAATCAAAAATGTCATCAAGAACCTTTGCAAAGCTCTGTGTATGTTTTTCTTGTGTTTCTTATTTAGCTGCTGACAATTCTAAATAGCCAGAGATAGTTTATTGTTTGTATCAATCATAGAAGACGTATTGACAACTGTCATGCCTTACAACTGTTCTCAACCATTCTTGATTCTGAGTTGCTGTTCCATGTTATTTCTTGAATGATGCTACCCCCAGCTATGTCTAACATTTTACTGAAGCTGTGACTCCTGTCCTCACACAGAACATCTGATAGTTCTTGTTTCACAACCTTCATGTCTATGATGTCATTTGTCCACTTTTGTGTATGCTCTTGAATGGAGTGGTAAGGACTTGTGAAGGCCAACAGTGCATTTCTGAAACACATGAAAGTAAATTAATATCCTCATGAACATACCAGGTATTGATTATGAACAGATCTGTAATCAAGCAGGCACACAATGCAAGAATAGACAATCAATTTCAAGTGAACAGAAGATGGAGAAGTTTAATGATTAATGTGCTCATGTATGATCTATGCTGATGTATGCTGAAGTTCAGGTTTGATCTAAGCTGATGTAGGATCCAGTCTCCCCGGGAAGGTTAACCCGGTCAACAAATGCCCGCAGAAGTCGGATGTGTCGGCCTAACGTCGCAAGAACGCAGCTCTGCTGTAAACAGGCACAATGCAATCACATCCGGAAGAAAAAAACTCAGGATGAACGAAGAAGAAGAAGAAGGATCCAGCGTGATGTATGATCTCAGCTGATGTGTAATCTAGGCTGATGTATTATCTAAATTCAAGTATGACCATGGATCAGTTTATACAGGCTGGGATCATGGCATGAGTTTGTAACAAGCACGGTCTGCATGAGGAGACCGTGTGAAGTGACCTAACATGGCATTGGTCACAAAAGTATGAAAAGCAGTCAGGACGTTTTGTGTGAGGACAAAACTTCACCTTGATTAGTCGGACTGGAGCTATGGTCAGTGTCGGACCTAGTTCTGAGCTGAGTATAATGGCCACATAATGAGCCCCTACTTCTGTAATTAGAATGTGTTAAATTGTAGTCTCTGAATTGTATTTATGTGACATGTGGTGAACATGATAATGTAATTTGTACTGTATTCGGAGACAATAAGAAGTATAAAACCATATTGGTGTTGAGTTATTCCGGACTTGTTGAGTCTGTTCTCAATTACTAATTCTTGTGAACAGTACAGTGAAAGAACTTAAATCTAACTCAAGACATGAGAGAATTAAACACAATGAGAAGATAACAGAAGGGTGCTGGTCCAGAAATGATGCACAGAAATGTGAGCAGTCAAACAGATAAATTAACGGATGGCACCACGGCAAGTTTCCTCCAGTTGCTTGTAGTGCTGTGGCGTGATCAGCTGTGTCAACCCAAATACGGTCTGTTCCTGTATATTTGCCAGTGACAGTCAACACACGCACATTAGCTGTAGGTGATAGTATCATGAACAGAATCATAACTCACCAATAATTCACTTATGACCTATGACCCATAAACGCCTATGGCACTGATGTATGACCAAAGCTTATGTATGTTCTTAGTTGATGTATGATCTAAGTTCATGATGATATAAGCTGATGTATGATCTAAGTTCATGATGATATAAGCTGATGTATGATCTAAGTTCATGATGATATAAGCTGATGTATGATCTAAGTTCATGATGATATAAGCTGATGTATGATCTAAGTTCATGATGATATAAGCTGATGTATGATCTAAGTTCATGATGATATAAGCTGATGTATGATCTAAGTTCATGATGATATAAGCTGATGTATGATCTAAGTTCATGATGATATAAGCTGATGTATGATCTAAGTTCATGATGATATAAGCTGATGTATGATCTAAGTTCATGATGATATAAGCTGATGTATGATCTAATTTCATGATGATATAAGCTGATGTATGATCTAAGTTCATGATGATATAAGCTGATGTATGATCTAAGTTCATGATGATATAGCTGATGTATGATCTAAGTTCATGATGATATAAGCTGATGTATGATCTAAGTTCATGATGATATAAGCTGATGTATGATCTAAGTTCATGATGATATAAGCTGATGTATGATCTAAGTTCATGATGATATAAGCTGATCTATGATCTAAGTTCATGATGATATAAGCTGATGTATGATCTAAGTTCATGATGATATAAGCTGATGTATGATCTAAGTTCATGATGATATAAGCTGATGTATGGCTAAGTTCATGATGATATAAGCTGATCTATGATCTAAGTTCATGATGATATAAGCTGATGTATGATCTAAGTTCATGATGATATAAGCTGATGTATGATCTAAGTTCATGATGATATAAGCTGATGTATGATCTAAGTTCATGATGATATAAGCTGATGTATGATCTAAGTTCATGATGATATAAGTTGATGTATGATCTCAGTTCATGATAATATAAGCTGATGTATGATCTAAGTTCATGATGATATCAGCTGATGTATGATCAAAGTTCATGATGAAATAAGCTGTTGTATGATCTAGGATGATGTATGATCTAAGCTGATGTATGATCTAAATTCAATTCTGATTAGGCTGATGTATGATGTAAGCTGATATATGATTCATTCATTCATTCATTCAGTAGCATGTCCTTTGCAGAACCTCGCACCCATAACCTTCAGGAAAACCTCTCGATCATAAGCAAGATGTCCCACGCCCGATACACCCATCTGGAGATCCACCACATCCTGCACCCATATTCTCTTTGGCCTTCCTCTTCCTCTCTTCCCAGGCATATACCCCATCCATTATTGTTCCCTCCAAACTTTCATGATGTTTCAAGTGACCAAAATATTTCAATTATTTTTGTTTTATCGTCTTTAATAGCCAACCTTCTTCAATATTCAGCTCTTGAAGTAAGGATGCATTTGTTCTTTTCTTTACCCAAGATATTCTTAGAACCCGTCTATAACATTTATATTCAAAGGTGTTTATGCGCTGTTCAGCTTGTTTAGTAAGTGTCCATGTCTCACAGGCGTATGTTGCAATGGGAAAGATGCATGCTCTTAAATATCTAATTTTTGTAGTTCTGTCTGTCCTATTCCATAATTTATTCAGTTGTTTTAGTCTTTGAAGAGCAATTGATAGTCACTGTTTAATTTCTTTCGTTGTGTCATCGTTGTTGGTAATCAATGACCCAAGATATTCAAAATTTTCCACCACCTCCAATTTTTCCTCATTAACATATATTTCTTTCTCCATAGTAGTTTTATCTGTATGCATTATCTTTGTTTTTGCTATGTTCAGATATAAGTTGTGATTTTCACTATTCAATTTGGTATTAGGTTTTCTATACCAGTCTGTGTTGTGGATAGCAATACAGATTATCAGCATACCGAATCTCTGGTATGTCATGACCACCGATATTTAGGGCATCATATAGCTCCCTGTTTATATCATCTGTTACATTTCTCATTATATTTTTGGCGTACAGGTTAAACAAATAGGGGGACAGTCCACATCCCTGACAGACATTGCTTGATGTCAAACCAATCTGATGTCTCGCCATCTATTCTAACCACTGCTTGTTTTCTAGATAGAGCATTCTTATGAGTTGTATTCAATCAATCAATCAGGTGCCGTCTCCGCAATGAAGGTTGGCTGCAATGGATCTCCAACACTGTCTGTCTCTTGCCTTGACTGTACATTCTGTCAGGCTGATGTTCGTCCATCTCTTGATGTTATCCTCCCACTTGTATCGTTGTCTACCTCTTGCTCGCTTGCCCTCAACCTTGCCTTCCAGTATGGTTTTTATAAGAGTATCATGTCTTTTAACGTGGCCAAAATATTTCACTTGTCTCCTCTTTATTTCTTTCATCAACTCTCTCTTCATTCCCAGTTTTTCTAGGACCTCTGCATTTGATTGTTTTTGTTTCCATGAAATACGACCTATTCGTCTGTATATCCACATCTCCAGGGCTTCTATGCGACTTTCTAGTTGCTTGTTCAATGTCCAGGCTTCCGAGCCATACAGTAGCGTTGAATATACGTAGCATTTGACAATTCTCATTTTTAATGCGTTATTAATCTCTCTAGATGTTAATATTGATTTCATGCCAGTTGAAAGCATTTTTGGCCTATTCCTATTCTCTTTTTGATTTCCATTTCACTTCTGCCATCATCTGTTATTATATGTCCAAGATAAGAGAAACTTGTTACTTGTTCTAGTATCTGCCCGTTTACTGTGATGTTCATTGATGACCTTTCCTTTTCACTGCTAATTATCATAGTTTTTGTTTTTTTGGATGTTAATATCTAAGCCACATTCTGCACTGTGCCTGTTTACTTCTTCCACTAGGTCTTGCAACTCTTGCTCACTTTCTGCTAGTAACACGGTATCATCAGCATATCTAAGATTGTTTATGATTCTTCCATTGATGCTGAGTCCAGGCATTTCAACTTGTTTAAAAATTCTTTCTGTGTATAGGTTGAAGAGACTTGGGGACAGTACACATTCCTGCCGTACTCCTATTTTTATCTCTATAGGCGACGAATAGTTATTACCGCATCTAATAGATGCCACTTGTTTCCAGTACAAGTTACTAATAAGTCTGGTGTCCTTTCCGTCTACTCCTATATCTTGAAGGCACGTAATTAGTCGTTCATGTTGTACTCTATCAAAAGCTTTCTTGTAGTCTATAAAACAAACATATATACTTTTTTGAACTTCTATATATTTTTCAATTAACATCCTCAAACAGATAATTGCTTCTCTGGTGCTGCTGTTTTTGCGGAACCCAAATTGTTCTTCAGTTACTTCCTCATCTATTTTATGTTGAATTCTTTCTTGCATGACCTTGAGTAGTATCTTAGTTATGTGGCTCATTAAGCTAATAGTTCTGTAATCCTCACACTCAACAGCTCTTGGCTTCTTCGGTAGTGTGATGAAAATGGATGTTTTCAAGTCCTTGGGTTGCATTACATGCAGTGGAAAGCCGATATTCCTCATGATTTCCCAAAGTTACTGATGTTGTACACAGTCAAATGCCTTTGAATAATCCACAAAACATGAGAATAGGTTTAAATTTTCTGCACTTCTCTATTGTTAAACACATATTGAGAATGTGATCTCTTGTTCCTATGATCCATGCTGTTGTATAATCCAAGCTAATGCATGATCTAAGCTGATGTATGATATAAGCTAATGTATAATCTGGGCTAATGCATGATCTAAGCTGATGTATGATATAAGCTAATGTATAATCTGGGCTAATGCATCCAAGTTAGATCACACATCAGTTAACATCATCATGAAATTAGATCATACAACAGCCTAGATCAAACATAGGCTTAGATCATACCTGAACTTACACCATACAGCATGAACTTAGATCATGCATCAGCCTAGATCAGTGGTTCTCAACCGGTGGGGAATTCTCCCCCCCCCCCCCCAGGGGGGAATTTTAGGGTTTCCAGGCAGGGGGGGGGGGGGAATGAAGACCATTTCAAGATCGCATTAATACAAGAACCGATTACTTGATATTGTTTTTCCCTTCATACTTTACAGTTAAGTATCCTCTCATCCTTCTAAAATTCATTTTATAAAGTCAGTAGACCCACAAATTATGTTTTATGTGGATGTCTAGTACTTGTTTTAGTATGTGCTGTTAAATTTACCTTACATTTTTAGGTATACTGTATAGGGGTGAGGGGATTTTTAGATAGGAAATATGAAAGGGGGGAATGACATTCAGAAAATACGGTGAAGGGGGGGGGGGAACGGGCCAAATTTTTGATAGGAAGGGGGGGGGGGGGGAATGACGTTCTAAAAATATGGTGAAGGGGGGAACGGGCCAAAAAAGGTTGAGAACCACTGGCCTAGATCATCTTCTTCTTCTTTCGTTTGCTTGAAATATGTCTATAACTGCAATGTTGTCTCTTGTATGAATTTAACTGTCTTTTTTAGTTTACACAGTGGTCCATAGAGTTTATCTTCCACTGTCGTCTCTCTAGGCCAGAAGGTTTGCCTAGATATGTTATATTTTGGGCAGTCTTGGAGTATGTGCTCTGCTGTCTGCGACGCCAATCCACATGTGCACATGGCTGAGTCACCAATCTTGAATTTTGTATACATGTGGTTGTGTAATCTATTGTGTCCTGTTCTGAGGCACAGAATAATGACTTGTTCTGATCTGTCCATAACGTGGTAGTCATCTTGAGCAGGTTTTGGTGGCTTTCTGACTGATTTGATCATTCTTTTCTTTTGGTGGTATGTAACGGGCACATCAGGCTGTTCTTCTTTGGCTCCTTCCTTAGCCAATTGATCAGCTCTGTCGTTTCCAGGTACTCCACAGTGGCATAGTATCCACTGTATGGTGACCTTATGCTGACTGCTAAGTTCAGAAAGTAGTGTCCTTAGTACTGGCAATTTCCCAGAGAGGAGCGCCTCGAGTACTGATCTTGCATCTGTCAATAGCACCACAGGTTGTGTACCATGGCTGGTATTTAGTAATTTCTCTGTTGCTATCTTGATTGCCTCAATTTCAGCATTATAGTTATGGCAGTACTTTCCTGTTGGTACTCTGGCTGTGTCCCTAGTATTATTTCGGTATTCTATGTACACTCCAACTCCTCCATTTTGAACAGCATTTTGTGCTGACCCATCTGTGTAGACTCGGATCCAGAGGTCCTGTGGGTATTCTTCATCATATAAGCTGAGAGTGGCTTTTCTGTTCTTCCTTGTCAAATATTCCTCTCACTTTTGTCTGGATTTGTAATGGTTCATCTTTCCATAGAATTCGCTCTAGAATAGTTGTTAGGGGGATACCAACTGTGGGCAGATCGGTGGTTTCTCTGCAGAGTCTTTTGGCCTGGTGGATAAAACTACTTCCTTTCAACCGCCCCATAGCTAGGTTTTCAAATCTGTTCTTCATAGGGTGGCCTGGCAAGCTGAGGAACTTTTCTGCTTGTATTAGCGTTTTCATATCTCTGACTCTTTCAGTGCTTGTGTCCTCCCCATCTTCTCCATTTCTACTATAGGGGTTGATCTCATCCCTCCTGTGGTGACTCTAAGTGCTTGATTTGCATCTTGTCCAGCTCTTGTAGTGTGGTTTTTGATGCAGAACACCACACAGTTGACCCGTATTCCAGGTGTGGTCGTATGCTCTGTTGATAAACTTTGCTAAGTATTTTCCCACTGGTTCCCCATGTGGTCCCACGTAGCTTTCTCAGGATGGCTATTTTTCTTCTGGCTTTTGCCACTGTTTTGTTGATGTACTTTCACCATGTCAGCCTGCCATCAAATGTTACTCCAAGGTATGTTGGTTCTTTATCTTCTCTTAGGGGTGTTCCATTTATCTGGATGTTCCCTGCCTATTGTTTTGGAGAGAGGGTAAATAGGGTGGTGCTGCACTTGTCAGTGTTTATGCTGACACACCATCTATTTGCCCATGCAACAAATGTATCTTGAGCATAGCCTACGATGGGTAGCGTTGTGATGTTCTGTTGTGATAATTTGGTGTGTCCAGTGTGTGCCGCGTGGTTACACACCCGCTTCACACGCGTGGTCCGGGACTGTTTCCGGATCCGGTCAGGGATATGCACTACTGACGAGCTCAAATGAGGGCGAAACTCGAGTATAGTGCTTCCATATTGACGTGGATAGGCCTTAGGTTCATACCAGAATGCGATCGGCGTTGCCAGTAGTGGGTTGTGCTCAATATTTAAATGTATCTACAGCTCTTTGTAGTAATCTGGTGGCCACTGATGCATGTTCATTTGTGCTCCATAGAACCAGGTCATCAGCATACATTGCCGCTTTAATTCCATGCAGTAGATTAGCAACAAGATCATTGATGAAGATTAGAAAAAGTATGGGGGACAATACTCCGCCCTGGGGAACACCGTGACGCTGTAGTACTTTCTTGCTCTTAAGTCCATCTATCTGTACTCGGGCTCTTCTGTTGTGCAAGTATGTTTTTACCCATTTGTCCATTCTTTCATTGACTTTGCAGTTTCTCAGTTTCTTCATCAGACCTTCTTTCCAGACTTTGTCAAAGGCTTTCTTCAGATCTATCCATGCCGCAAGTAGCAGCTTCTTCTCTTGGAATGCATCCTCAATTTCTTGAGAGAGGTAGGTTGTCTGACCTTCCGTAGAGTAGCACTGCCTAAAGCCAGTCTGCTGTGGCACAAGGATGTTTTTACTTTCAGTGTACCACTGCAGTCTGTGATTGATGATGTGCTCCAGTGTTTTGCAGGAACAGCTGGTGATGCTAATTGGTCTGTAGCTAGAGGCAATGGAACTATCTTTCCCTGATTTTAGGAGGGGTATCATGATTGCTTCTCTCCAGGCTTGTGGAACACTGCCTAAGGTCCAGCTGTTATTGAAGATCTGCAACAGCTTTGCCTTGGCCTCATTTCTAGGTTCCTGATCATTTCATTGGAGATACCATCAGCTCCTGGTGACTTTCTCATTTTCAGTTTTGATATGGCTAGCTCCAGTTTGCTGATTGTGATGGGTGCCTCCAGAACCTCATGTACTATTTCCTTCTGTTCTGTATGTTGCCATTTCTCTTGAATCTCTTGTTGTTTCTCTGGACTAATTTTTATGTTGTTATCTTGTGCGAATGAGTCTGCAAAATGGTCAGCTGCTTGCTTTCTTGTTAAGATGTTTCCATCTTTATGTCGTGCAAGATTTGAGTTTCTCCCTGTGCCCTCATCGTTAAGTTGTTTTGTTAGTTTCCACAATTTCCTTGTGTCTCTTTCAAAGTTCAGAGACTCCGTTTTCTCCTGCCAGCTTTTCCGTCTAGCCTGCAGCTTGGCCCTTTGAAATTTGGCTTTTTCATGCTGAAATTTATTGTGGTGCTCTTGGCTGGGTGTGGCCTCTGCTTGCTTTCTACACACTTCAACATCATTATGCAACTGTTCCAGTTCACTACTCCAGTAGGGTTTATATAGTTTACGGGCTCCTCTTGGTACTGTTTCTCGCGCTGCCTGTAGTATGCATTTCCCAAACTCTTCAACTACTTTATTTATGTCTTTCTCAGTGTTCAGGTTTCTAACCAGTATGCTGGTGTGATTCCTGTACATTGCCCAGTCTGCTTTCTTATAGTTCCACCTTGAGAGGGTGCTGCTTTCACTTACAAGCTCATTTTCTACAGTTAGAAATACGGGCTGATGGGCACTACCACCAAGTTGTTTCCCAACAATTCGTGTAATGTTCCACTCCAGGTCTGGTGAATGAAAAGCCAGGTCAGGTGTAGTTGTAGTGTGTGTGGCATAACGCTAACCACCATTATTCATTTACCAAAACATGCACGCAAAAGAGAGAATACAAATATAGCAATTGACATTTCAGACGCAAACTGAAACCCAACTTGGAAAAATGGACGCGAAAGTGAAACTAAACAGATCGAAGGCTGACGTTGATTCTTGGAAATGTTACATTTCTCGGAATTATTTCATCAGCCGAAGCGCAAAGGATCATTCGTCAAAACCAGACACGTGACAATGCCTCCATTCAAATATTTCATCAGAATATGTTAAGCCCGCACTCTTTCTGAAAATCGCCTGATGAACAGACGTGAAAAAATTGTGTGACCAAAATTTTCAAATAGGGACGGCAGAATGTCTGGATCCCAGGTGAGCTTGTTAGTCCTTTGATTAAACTGATGACCAGATGTATCAAGGGCCAAGGAATGGTATTCAGTGTTTGTAATGTCAATTGAATTATATCATTATAAATTAAAACCTCTGAAGTGAAAAATGTTTGACTTTTCCATTCTGACGACGTAGTGCCGATTCCCGGGCAACTGACACTCTAATACTCTCTTCTGATACTGCAATCTCTGATATTCTTAAAGATAATCATTAACTTTAGGAAGTGCATAATAATACTGCATTCTTCTTCTTCTTCTTCTTCTTCGTTCATCCGGAGTTTTTTTTCGGATGTGATTGCGTTGTGCCTGTTTACAGCAGAGCTGCGTTCTTGCGCCGTTAGGCCGACACATCCGACTTCTGCGGGCATTTGTTGACCGGGTTAACCTTCCCGGGGGTTTCTTAGGACGTTTGACTCTCACTGTTGTGGTGTTATCCCCCATCCCAGCTGGTCCATATAGAACAGCCAAAGATCCTGGTCAGCTCTCAAGGGAAGGCAGGGGCAGACCATGGGCATTCCCCGCCATCCAAGGAGGCTTCCATAATTGCAGAGCCGATACATAGCGCTCTGGTACTGGGCTCACCCAAGGAATCGTCACGTCCTGCACATGGCTGCTTAGCCTCACTTCCGTATATTGGGCCTTCCGTTCACCATAGGCTGTTCTTCCAGAAACCAGAAGTATGCAGTCTGCAGATGACATCCACACAGTGAGCTTTCGATTCGGACTTTCCATGTAATGGATTTGCTATCCAAGCAATATTCCATTTCGTGCCACTAGGACACTTTTCCACCTTTTATGAAGTCCACACAGTGGGCTTTAGATACAGACTTTCCACGTAATGGATTTGCTATCCAAGCAATATTCCATTTCATGCCACTAGGACACTTTTCCACCTTTTATGAAGCCCACACAATGGGCTTTTGATTCGGACTTTCCACGTAATGGATTTGCTATCCAAGCAATATTCCATTTCGTGCCACTAGGACACTTTTCCACCTTTTATGAAGCCCACACAGCGAATACTGCATTCTATACTAAACTGTACGAAGTGATGATTCTAAAGCAATCGTGTGTCTTTCACCAGAAACACTGCTAAAAATGCTATCACTATCTACAGCTAAAATGACAGTTCGTGTACTAGAACAAGTGCCTCGTTCTAAAACAGACTTATCTATGCCTGTTTACAAACTAGAAAGCTGAAAGAGAAATCAATCTCCCACCAGGACCATAATCTATATCTCCTAGACTAAATTAATAAGACGAGGCCTGGAAATAACTCGAGGGTCATATTCTGGGGTTATTGAAGACAGAAGAGGATGGGGCCCAACTTCTTTGGTTAGAAAAGGGGCATGCACTACAGTGATTTCCCAGTCCATTCAGAATATATGACAGTGTGCCATGATCTCGAGTAGAAAGTATGTGGGTTGGATGGCTTGTTAATCAAGATGAATCTATTCTCATCCTGTCAGTCTTTCAGTCTCTCTCCTCTCTGGTCCATGTGATCATAGCCCCAGCTCTGCGAGTGGCTGTTGAAATCGCCACACACAATCATTTTTTCTTTTAATGGTACTGTGTCCAGTGCCTGTGGGTGGTCACTTGGACAGTAGTAATTGATCAGATGTAGGTCTGTATTGCCTGTCTTATGTTTAAGTGTCTGATACTCAGCCCCTTCCATGTAGACTTCGATTTGGGAAGCAGTGATGTTATTTTTTACAAGGGTCAGTATCCCACCTTTTCGCCTGTTCTTTCGGTCAGATCGGTAAGACTGGTAGCCTCTAATTTTGAAGGCTATATTTTCGTTGAGGTGAGTCTCTTGCAAGCAACATATGCTTACTTTTTCTTAGTCCAAGATGTTTTCTAATTCTATTTATTTTGTTGCTGACTCCCTCCACATTCCAGTGCATTATTTTAAGTCTTTGTTTAGTATGGCCAGCCATTCTATTCTCAGGTCCCCTGGCTCGACAGGACATCTGAGAAGGACCTCCAGTAGTTGTGGTTAGACCCTTTCGAGGCGTAGGGCCCGACACTGTACCTGCCTGGGGGTCCAAAGCAGGGCGAGCACCTTAGCATTTAGCAGTAGTCGACATATTCCATTTTGCGTAATTGCATGGCATCCTGATTTCTGTGGTGCGCCTCCTGGCTGGTTGCCTCCGTCTTCAGCACCTTTCCTTGCTAGAGCAGACTGTGGTCTCACTCGAGTTTAGATGTGTACACACGCACACACATGTCTGCACATGCATGTACGTGCATGCACATCTAGAGCATACTGGTTATTTTTCAGCACCAGAAACTCGCCGTCGCTCTTTCTCCTGTTAGTTAAAACAGTTCTGCCATGTGAAGGCAAGGAGTTGGACTTTTGCTGCAGAGGTTATGTATTCACGAGCCATTGGGGTATTTAAGCAAGGTTGGGCGCTCACCCCAACACTGCGCCCCAGCTACATACAGCAACATTTGGAACCAGCCTAGATCATCCATCAGCTTATATCATCAGGAACTTAGATCATACATCAGCCTAGATCATTCATAGGCTTAGATCATATGGAGGCGGTCAGTGCATCTTTCCGCTGGATGGAGAATGCGATACACACAGGGTGAGGACAGACAAGCTTCATGCAGAGTGGCTTGCTTTGCTTCGGAAGTCACGGGTGACAAGCATCGTCTGGATCTTTTCTCTGGGGCATGCTGGTGTGCTGGGAAATGAACAGGCAGACAGATTGGCTGGCTCTGCAAAACTTGGTGGAGTATTGATGCATGACAAGGCAGACGTGGTTGCGGCCTTGTGGGAGCACATGCACACTTCGGAGGAGCAAAAGAATCACCATGGTCTGGCAAGAATGCGACAGCTAGGGGTGACGAGGGAATCTGGCCGACGATCAGCGCTCAGAGGAAAGGCGAGACGGACATATAATCAGATTGCTACTGGAACTATTAGTGTTGGAACACTTTGCTGGCTGCTGGGGATGGGGACGGAGCGCTTATGGGAATGCCCCGAATGCTGTGATGTCGGTTCCTAAATCAATCAATCAATAAATCACTGGGATGAATGAGGTGTTATTTTAGAGCACTACATGCCAAGAGGGAAAGCTGTCACCAGTGATACATATACAGATCTTCTCAGGAATCATCTTCGACCCACAATCAAATTCAAATGGCATGGATTTCTGAGTAAGATGTCCTTTTGCAACATGACAAATGCTCGACCCCACCCTGCCCGTGCAACAGTTAAACCCATTGAAGACCTCCACTTTCAGTGTGTACCACATCCCCCATACTTGCCAGACCTAGACTCAAGTGATTTCCATCTGTTTGCAGCTTAGTGACAAGTCATCCAGCTTAGTGGCAAGTCATCCAGCTTAGTGACAAGTCATCCAGCTTAGTGACAAGTCATCCAGCTTAGTGACAACTCATCCAGCTTAGTGACAAGTCATCCAGCTTAGTGACAACTCATCCAGCTTAGTGACAAGTCATCCAGCGTAGTGACAACTCATCCAGCTTAGTGACAACTCATCCAGCTTAGTGACAAGTCATCCAGCTTAGTGACAAGTCATCCAGCTTAGTGACAACTCATCCAGCTTAGTGACAAGTCATCCAGCTTAGTGACAAGTCATCCAGCTTAGTGACAACTCATCCAGCTTAGTGACAAGTCAATCAGCTTAGTGACAAGTCATCCAGCTTAGTGACAAGTCATCCAGCTTAGTGACAAGTCATCCAGCTTAGTGTCAAGTCATACAGCTTAGTGACAATTCATACAGCTTAGTAACAATTCATCAACTTAGCAACAAGACATACAAAAGTGACCAGTCATCCAGCTTAGTGATAGTCATACAATAGTGACAAGTCATCCAGCTTAGTGATAGTCATACAATAGTGACAAGTCATACAAGAGCGACAAACAAGTCATCCAGCTTAGTGACAAGTCATCCAGCTTAGGGACCAGTCATCCAGCGTAGCAACAAGTCATTTAGCTTAGTGTCAAATCATACAGATCGACCAGTCATACAGCTTAGTGACAAGTCCTCATACAGCTTAGTGACAAGTCCTCATACAGCTTAGTGACAAGTCCTCATACAGCTTAGCGACAAGTCCTCATACAGCTTAGTGACAAGTCCTCATACAGCTTAGCGACAAGTCCTCATACAGCTTAGTGACAAGTCCTCATACAGCTTAGTGACAAGTCCTCATACAGCTTAGTGACAAGTCCTCATACAGCTTAGTGACAAGTCCTCATACAGCTTAGTGACAAGTCCTCATACACCTTAGTGACAAGTCCTCATACAGCTTAGTGACAAGTCCTCATACAGCTTAGTGACAAGTCCTCATACAGCTTAGCGACAAGTCCTCATACAGCTTAGTGACAAGTCATACAAGATCGACCAGTCATACATGTTATAGGAGCCATACAACTTAGAGATTTGACATCTCACATGCAAGCAAACACACAGGGACATATTCACAACTTTACACCATTTGGACAGTATGTCCCGTGTTTATACTTTAAGTGTAATTTCACGAGCATCATAATCGTTTGAGGACACGCATGCACGAGCGAGCATGCATGCGTGGGCGCCTGCCTATGTGTGGGCATGCGTGAGTGTGTATAAAAACGTGAGGATCAATTGAGAGACAGATAGTCCGGTCAGTGATGCGAGAGAACAGTAATGATTGTCACCAGCGGTACCCTACAAGTGAATTCTGTATTCAAGTATATGACGACTATTTTATGCCAGCATTTGGGACTGGACTAGATCGTGACATAGAAAAAGAGAGAGAAATAATGTGTCAAAGCATACTACGAGCTGGACTGCACATATTGTATAGAAGGCTACCAAGCACTTGGTCCACAGTGGACAGTGCATGAGAATTCCATGAACATAAGTAAGACTTAGTGACTCTGCTGGCTGTGGAGGTTTGTTTGGGTGTGTATCCTCAGAAATAAACTATATGTCAGCTGCCACCTTGGTGTGTTAAATGCATTAATCTTAGCATCTGCCAGAAACTGTGTGAGTGAGCCATCTTGTTGTGTTTAGTCTTATCTACATCATAAACCCCCAGACCTACATAGTACCTACACTAGGCACCAAGAATTATTTTTATTTCTTGTGATTTTGTTTGAGATATCACAATATCTACTTAGTCATATGTTTGTATTTCCACTTCACTACTGCCTGTTATTGGTGCCTATATTTGGATAATATTTATATTGTTTGGTTTGACTTTGAATTTGTCAATAACTAAATGATTCAATCAAATAACAATTAACTAAAGTGGGTCAGCATGGCCAAATGAATAAGAACGTGTGTTCATAAACATCCGGTGTGCTTATGCCAAGGTAAGGGGTTCAACACCTTACAGTTGGACTAAAGTGTTGACCAATCGTCCTTGACATGAGGACATAAATTACAAGTACCACTGAAGTCTGAGTGGGTTCACCTGATAGCGAGGGACACTGTTAATAAGAAAAGCTAATCCACACGCAAAATTCAGTCTAACACTACTAGAATTAGTGTGTATGGACATACTTGAGTTCAAAAGCGAGGAGTACAAAAAAAAAACAAAAAACAATTAACTGATGTAGCTGTTTCCTCATCAAACATTATTCCTAAGCCTTTTCTGTATGTATTATCACCTGAACAAATTATTGTGTGTTTGTCTGTTATTACTTTACCAGATCTCCTCCACCTCATTTCACTCATGCCTAGGATATTAATCTTCATATTTCTCATTTCAGTCATTACATTATCTAATTTTACTATCTCAATAATGTCTTAACATTCATTGTTCCCATTTTAATCTTGTTCATTTTGGTATTGCCTTCAGTAGCTTGATGATGGTATGGTGTTACCAGTGGTTCATGTCAGTCTATACGAGATGATGGTATGGTGTGACCAGTGGTTCATGTCAGTCTATACAAGATGATGGTATGGTGTTACCAGTGGTTCATGTCAGTCTATACAAGATGATGGTATGGTGTTACCAGTGGTTCATGTCAGTCTATACAAGATGATGGTATGGTGTTACCAGTGGTTCATGTCAGTCTATACAAGATGATGGTATGGTGTTACCAGTGGTTCATGTCAGTCTATACAAGATGATGGTATGGTGTGACCAGTGGTTCATGTCAGTCTATACAAGATGATGGTATGGTGTTACCAGTGGTTCATGTCAGTCTATACAAGATGATGGTATGGTGTGACCAGTGGTTCATGACAGTCTATACAAGATGATGGTATGGTGTGACCAGTGGTTCATGTCAGTCTATACGAGATGAAGGTGTCCTAAGATAGCCATTAACATTGATCCCAGACACTGATCTCTCAACAAAATGCAGTCTTGGGAAGATAATGTGGTGGTTTTCCTTTGACTTCTATATTTACACTAGGGTCTTCTACCTCTGCCTTTTACAGCAATTTCCGACTGTCAGGACAAGAGAGTTCCCTGCTCAGCTCAGCTGCAGAGTTGTGCACCGATCTCAGTGGATACTCGGTCACACCTGACCTTATTCTTCCCAGTGTCTGATTAGATTTATATTCTGATATTGTGTTGATTTCAATGACATAAGACTTTGGCCATTCAGAAATCAATGGCAAACTACTAAAAGTAAAATTATCTAGCAAATCAAAAATAACCAGTAAATGCTGGGATTGATTGCAACACCATGTAAAGGATATCCAACTAACTGTTACGTTCTATTGAACTTAATCTTACCTTGACCTACATAGACTTCAGGTTGTTCTATCTTGACATTTGATGGTAGTTTACTCTCCATCTTTCAATCTGAAAGAATTTGTAAGTTGCATATGTCTGCAAAAGTAAACCAAATAAATGAATGTGATATTTTGTTTGTCAAGATATCTAATCATGATTAACGATACAAAATGTTTTAGGATTACTTCAAGTAATGATTTATGATTTGTTATTTCTCAAGTTCCCTTTAAGAATGTTAGATTGGCAATCAATCACAGTGTAATAATATTGGTTTAACATGACCAAAGTAACATAACAATACATGAAAGCTTTGTGGGACAGCTTTATTACTTGTGTCACACATCATACAAACATTAGAGTTGATGTACTACTTATAACAGAAGCCATTCTTTGCTGCATCTTGTTCCCCCTTCCATACATCCAAGAACGAGTTCTTGACTGGGCAAGATAGGGGAACTAAAATGGTAAACAGATGTGTCTAGTTCTCTACATGAGTACCCTTAGTGAAACCTCACTACAAGAAGTGGAATCATACATCTATTTATGTACCAATGTACACAAAGATGGAGGAACATATAGAGATATTAAAGAAGCATATGAAAATGATTCTCCATAGCTCTAAGAAATATTAAACTCTTAACATTAAATCATGATTGCTGTATGTATGAGTAACACAGAGAATGACTGAACCAATCACTGATGGAGTACAAACATGCATTCATTGGTACCTGTGTAGAATAGAGAGGCTAAATCATGACAATGACATCATCACTAGGTGGAGTTCATGAAGACAACTAAACAAAACACCATTTACCCGTATGTATATTCATCATCATCATCAAGTGCCGTGCCAACTAGCGTAGATGTTCATGACTCCACAGATCTCTGTCCTTGGTTTTCTGGATCAACTCTTTCATTGATATTCCTCCATGCCATCTTTGCAATCCATCCAGCATCTTTTCTCGTGGTCTGCCTCTGCCTCTCTTCCCCTCAATATTTCCAGTTGTCACGATGTTCTCCAGCACCTCTCTTCTCATCACTTGACCGAAATAAGCTGTTTGTCTCTTTCTTATTGTTGTATATAATGTTCTAGTTTTGCCAGCCTTTGTAAGGCATTCATCGTTAGTTACTTTGGCAGTCCAAGGAATTCGCAAATTTCGTCTAAGGAACCACATCTCTGTTGCTTCCAATCTCTTCCTAATTTGTTCATTTATATTCCAAGATTCACAGCCATACAGCAAAACAGGTTCTATCTAGCACCTCAGCACTTTCTTACATTCAATGATAGCGACTTACTGCAATGATATTCTTCATTTTTTTTTAATGCAGCCTTTGCTTGCCCTATTCTGCTTTTGATCTCTGTTGTACATCTTCCATCTGATGTTATAAATGTCCCTAGATATTTAAAACTGTCCACTTGATGAAGAATTTTCCCTTCTATCTCTATTTCACATTTGGGTGTCACCTGTTTCTTTGATACCACCATTGTTACTGTATTCTTGATATTCAAGGAGAGTTCTTTCTTTGCACTCTCTGTTACTACAATGTCCAACAATTGTTGTAGGTCTGTTGCATTATCCGCTATCAATACTGTGTCATCTGCATAGCGTATATTATTTATATTATAACCTCCAAATATTATTCCTGGTTTTTCATTGATCTCTCTCATTATTCTTCCAGTCGCCAGCATGGTGGTTACGTGTTGAACCGTTAAGGCCTGTGGCGAGTTTATGCTTGTGGCTATGGTTTGCAATCGCATATTCCTCATGTTGGACTGGTAGTACATGGTTCCGTCATCTTGCTACTGAGTGAGTGTGTGGGCAACACTGTGAGCTGAGAATTTCGTGGGGAATGCTTTTACTTTTGTCCTGTACAGTCATCTGCATGTTTGGAACAATGGCTACCGGCTGTTGCTGAATTTGACTGACTTGACTTTTCGGTTCATGGGTGCATTTTTCAGGAGGCTCCCTGGAGTCGGCGCTGAAGCTGCGGAGTTCGTGCTTTGTGAGACACTTTCGGCAGGTCGCCCTGCAGTAAAAGACTGAGCCATGTGAGAAAACCCAGGTCAATGAGGTCTTTCTGATGACTGCCGAGTCTATCGACAATGAACAGTGGTTTTCATGGATTAATTTTATGTTGGCATTCTGGCAGCGGCATTATGCACAGTGTACCTGTGTGGGCTGTTGGATTGCCGAGACTCCTGCCTATTCCACTTTTCACATTGGACAGTGGGGAGCATTTTGCGTGATATTCACTGGCACAGGAATGGAGCATAATGGGGACGACCCGTTGCAGTGAAGTTGGAACCTCGACTAACTATATATCTCTCATTATTACTTCGCTATAGAGGGAGAATAGATCTGGTGACAAAACACATCCCTGTCTTACTCCCAACTTTATGTGTTCATAATTTCCTTCTTTATTTCCCATTATAATTGCTGCTGTTTTGTTTCAGTAAATAGTTTTTATTATTCTGAGAGTTTTCCCATCAATGTTAATATCTCTTCCAACATTTTAATCAGTTCATCATGTTTTACTTTATCAAATGCCTTTGTATAATCTATGAAGCACAAATATATTTCTTTGTCTCTACTGATCTTTCTAATAGTGTTTGTAAATGTGTACATTGCACTGTTTGTACATTTTCCTTCCACAAATCCATACTGCTCTTCACCAATTTCCATTTTTATTTTCTTCCTTGTTCTTCTCATTATAATTCTGAGTAAAAACTTGGTGACATGATTTATGAGTTTAATTGTACGAAAATCTTCGCGTTCAATTGCGAATGTATATTACTAATATTAGTAATATATTACTATTAATTATATTTATTACATTGTGGTATTTCTTTCTTCTTTGAACTTCTTAGTGACGACCATAATGACAATGTGTCTTCTTACAATTAGAGTTGCACTATGATGACAAAGTAAGATAAAAAAGCCACACTGTGATCAAAAACAATTATCCTTTAAAATATGGGGAATTCAATATAATTTATATTAAATGTTATTTTTTTTCTTTATTATAATTATAATATTTATTTAGGCACTCTTCCGAATTCCGGTCCCAAATAGTTCCGCAGTGAATGTAGTGAATAAGAATCCCTTACAGGACCTCATTGTGTGATTACTTCCGTTTTGACTACTTCCTTAGTTACATATAAATAAATACGGAGATACCGATACTGATACAGAGGCTTTCAATACACTTGTTTCTACTTGATGTAAAGAAATATTATAATGCCAGGCAGACCATCAGCTCGGGTAGAGTGTTACAACTGGTTGCTGCGTAGCAATCCATTGTTGGGAGGATTTGATGCTCAGAGACAGTCAGTGGTCGTTGAAGCTGACGAGAGCTACTTTTTCCACCGAAAGTACCACCGTGGTCACTTTCGTCGTGGTCAATCAATGGGTAGTTGGCCTGGTTGAACGTGGTAGTGGTGGTCGTTGCTGGTTGGAAGTTGTGGAAAGGCGAGATGCGACAACACTGGAACGCATTATAAGTGATCACGTCTTACCAGGAACGACCATTGTCACCGATGCCTGGCGAGGCTACAACAACGTCGGACAACTAAACTTGTGGGTCTGATTGATCATTATCATTGTCAGCAGGCTGCTGTGGGTCTGATTGATCATTATCATTGTCACCAGGCTGCTGTGGGTCTGATTGATCATTGTCACCAGGCTGCTGTGGGTCTGATTGATCATTATCATTGTCACCAGGCTGCTGTGGGTTTGATTGATCATTATCATTGTCACCAGGCTGCTGTGGGTCTGATTGATCATTATCATTGTCAGCAGGTTGCTGTGGGTCTGATTGATCATTATCATTGTCACCAGGCTGCTGTGGGTCTGATTGATCATTGTCACCAGGCTGCTGTGGGTCTGATTGATCATTATCATTGTCACCAGGCTACTGTGGGTTTGATTGATCATTATCATTGTCACCAGGCTGCTGTGGGTCTGATTGATCATTGTCACCAGGCTGCTGTGGGTCTGATTGATCATTGTCACCAGGCTGCTGTGGGTCTGATTGATCATTGTCACCAGGCTGCTGTGGGTCTGATTGATCATTATCATTGTCACCAGGCTACTGTGGGTTTGATTGATCATTATCATTGTCACCAGGCTGCTGTGGGTCTGATTGATCATTGTCACCAGGCTGCTGTGGGTCTGATTGATCATTATCATTGTCACCAGGCTACTGTGGGTTTGATTGATCATTATCATTGTCACCAGGCTGCTGTGGGTCTGATTGATCATTGTCACCAGGCTGCTGTGGGTCTGATTGATCATTGTCACCAGGCTGCTGTGGGTCTGATTGATCATTATCATTGTCACCAGGCTACTGTGGGTTTGATTGATCATTATCATTGTCACCAGGCTGCTGTGGGTCTGATTGATCATTGTCACCAGGCTGCTGTGGGTCTGATTGATCATTATCATTGTCAGCAGGCTGCTGTTGAGAAGATGTGTGTGAGCGGCGGATGTGTGTTTGTGGGGTATATGTGGGTGGTGGGGTGTGTGTGTGTGGGAGGTGTGTGATTTTGGGTTATGGGTGGGGGATATGTGTGGGCAGGTGGGGAGATGTGTTTATGGGTGGGGATGTGTGTATAGGTGGGGATGTGTAGTTGAGAAATGGCAAATATTGGGTGGGTGGGTGTAGGTTGGCTGATGTGTGTGTGGGTGGGTGGGTGGGGAAAATTGTGAGAGTGCGGGATATGTGTGTGGATAGGTGCAGGATGTGTGGGTATGTGTGTGTGGTTTCTTCTTCTTCTTCTTCTTCTTCTTCTTCTTCTTCTTCTTCTTCTTCTTTTTCTTCTTCTCATCCTCCTCCTTCTTCGTCTTCCTCTTCGTTGCCATGTCTTTCCTTATCATTGGGATTATAGAATGACATTTGACTCAGTTTTAACACTCATCTTTGAACAGTGTGACGAATAATCAAACGACTCCACGGAAATAACCAGACTCGTACTTTTATTTTGTATCGAGTGGAACAAATAACAAAGGATGATTCACATGTGTTATTAAACTGCTCCCGAGATGTGGGCGCGGCGTTTAACTATTTACATTTCATGAAACTCCCTGCCTTCTTCCAAATGTTCTCCTTGAGGCGTGGACCTGTCATTTCACTGTCCTGAGTTTTATCACGTCTAGGTTTTCGGGTTCTGCCTTAACTATCCCTATTGCCGATCGATCCCTCCTCCTGAAAATCTATTCGCTGACGCTCGGAATAAGTTGCATACGGATCTCTGGAAGACACGTCCTTTCCTTTCGAATCACACACACAGAAAGTCCTTTGTTGTTCTGTGACGCTATATTCGTTTCCAATGGTATCTTCCTTTCCTATTTGTCCATTTTTGTGCAGCACTGGGAAAATCCCATTCATGACTTTTGTGGAGTGTACCGTCATATGGCATAATGCCCCCTCCTAGATAAAAAAAAATGTTTTCATTTTTTTTTTCCTATGGATATATGTAGTACTTTTGCAAATATATGCATTAACCTTTAACAACGAAACCTGGAAAATTCCTAGTCTCCCCCTTTATCTACTCTCAAAAAAAATAATAATACTGTCATATGACGGGCACGCCCACCTGTCTAATACCCCATTAGACGTCGTGTGGCTGATCATGGTAGATCATACCAACTAATAACCATATTAGTCCCTACCTTGTCTTAATAGACAAGTGTGTCCTCACTCTTGGTAATACCATAAGTTTTGGACGAGAGTACTAATGGGTTTCCCAGTATTCCATGTTGGTCGTTGTTGTTGTTCCTCTATATAATCCATGTATATTTATATGTTGGTAGGGTAAACGTAACTATCCATGTCTTGCGAGACTTTATGGAGCCATTTGCTATGTACGACTGTCCAATACGTGTGTGTATATCTTTAAACCATCAGTCGATTCCGTAGATGTTAAAGGATCGATTGGCAAAATAGTTCGCTCTTCCAAATTAATTCAGCTAAAACCCACTCACTCCATTACAATGAACAATTGAATAATAATTATCAATATACATATTCCAAAGTACTGACTTATCTACTTAACTTATTAATATAACAAATTAACTCAAACTAATTGACTAAGTAATTCTAATTAACTAAGTAATTGTTCAATTGGAATTAACCAATAAGATTACACAACACAATCTACAAATACTTGACCGCAGTTTTCCACGTAAAATAATGACGGTCAAACATCCATCCAATGTGCAGGACATATTATTGGACCATTGCATCCGTGTATATGTCTCTGTCAATAAATGTAAATTAACCACACATGTATCTATTTGATTATACTATGTATTACTAACAGTATTAATTTAAAGTCACCGATTGTATCAACATTGTCTATTAATTAGGTGCTATTTGATTGAAATTTTGTTAAGTTTCCTAACAATTTATGAACAGAATAGATACAATAAACTATAACTGAATAAATTATAATATATATTAGTCTTACTATATACTACAATCGACTTAGAATGTTTCATATAATATGATTGTCTGATTAAAATCTTGCAGACATAGAGTTGTGAAGAATCCTATATAAATTTAGTAATGTTCTCTATTATAGACATAATTATCAAAGAATAGATGAATCAAACTATTTTTTTAAGATGAATTATAGAACTATTAGATAGTGTGAACAATTCTGACAAGTGATATCTGGCATAACCAAGTAATCAGACCTAAGACCCTAATGTGTCTGTAGTGTATTATGTGTTGATATGAACCTAACACTTTCATCCCATTTTATTTTTCTTTATGTATTTCTTTCATTCTATTTCTTTCTTCTATACTTATGGTGTTTCTGTACTGTATGCCTGCTAATATTTGTACTTTTCAACTTTGTTGAATTGAACACTGTCATACTTTTCACTTGTATATATATTGACAATAGAGTATGTTTGATTACCTTACAGCAGACAAACGCCAAGTAAATACAGTATGCATCAATCAATGCATTTTGTTTATTGTAAATTTGTTTGTTATTATTGACTTGTGTGTAAATTTCCTTGAGTGATTGAATGACTGTATTTTTATTCACAATATCATCAATATATGCTTTTGTTTGTGAGGATGTGTTCCTGACTATGGATGTTACCTGAGATAAGGTCAATTTCAGCCATATCAAAATGTTTGTAATAAATATGGTTACAATATCCCATGTCGTCTGTTGTTTGTATCCATTATGTTTAACTTTTGTTATCTTCTTGTGTGCTACACTGTTGTTATTAACAGTCGGTTGAACTTTTAATGAATGTGTAATTCCTTCTTCTTGTGATACTTGGGTTTGTGATTCTGTGCGTATCACATCAAGTTTGCGTTCTCCAGTTTGAACGTAATCTTTAACATCAGTGATGTTACCAATTATCAACCCAGCACATGGGTTTGGCAGTACTGCTGCACATACTTTACCTTCATAATATGGGCATTTTATGCTGACCCATGCGGTTTTGTACATTTCTATTGTACCACCAAATGTTCTGCACTGAATACTTTTACCTGTATAATTACTTTCTTTTATGAGTTTGTGATTAACACCTGTAATATCCGAACCTGTGTCTCTAAAACAGTTTGTTGGTAACCCATTAACCTCCGCTTGGTGTATCATCAGAGTACCTTGACGAGTGCATGCTGCGTTCGCTTCATGAATATGCCTCTTGTGGGCTGATGTGAGGTCATCACCATTAATATGACATTCCTTACCTGTTCTGTTATTATATGACTCTATAATGGCTGCGTGTGTGTCCTCTATATCATCTGAATCGCTACTACTACTAGACAACACATATGCATTACTCGCCTCTTTCCACGTATTCTTCATCGGACAAGACTTGCTAGTGTGCCCGTACGCCCGACACGAGAAACATTTGATGCTTCTCTTGAATGCGTCATACTTACTTCTTTTCTTCGCTGTGATGTCACGAAGATAATCTGTATACCCAGGGTGTCGATCACACATTTCCAAATGTCCATGAGACAATTTGCAATACTGACATCTGGATAGGTGTCCTTTTCTTGGTCTGTCACCCTCTCTGTTAGAATACTGGTATGGACTATTTCTATTCCTATTACCACTAAATTTTCTAAATTTGCCATTGCCTTTCTGAAATCTAGCACTTGCTCCTATTACCAGTTCTGGCTGTGCACAACTTGCGAATATGTCTCGATGTGCATTGAAATATGATTCTCCTCTCGTTTCCATTTCCTTAAGATCTTTGCATTTATTCTCCACTAGAAATATAGACATGGCCTCTGGTACTGCAGATAGTAATCTATCTCTAATTATTAAGTCTCGGATTTTATTATAATCAGACCCAATATCAGCGGCTTTAGTCCATTTATCAAAAGATGAGGTTAACTCAGAAACAAAGTCAAGGAAAGTTTGGTTAGATTTCGGAGTAAGTGTTTTAAACTTAGTACGTAAGCCCGATTCATCTAAACTAAAGTGTGCCAAAACACGATCTCTCATGTATTTGTAGTTGGTACGTAAGTCCTCAGGTATTAACTCGATTACCTTTAAAGGCTCCAATGCGAGATGCCTGTGGAACAGAATCGGTATGTCTTAGTTCCGGTACCTTGTAGTACTTTACAAGTACTTCAAAATTGGTAATCCAAGAACTGACAGAATCACCTTGCTGGAAATTGCGAAAAAGACCTTGATACTTTTTCACTGGATCATTATGTTTTGCTTGAATTCTTACTCTGTTCAATCTCAGCTTCACGATCCATTTCCAATGACTTGACTTTCAAATTACCTTCAACTTCCTTGTCCTTAAGAAGTTGTTCGGCCAAAAGTTTTTCTTTCTCAAATGCCAGTTGCTTATCTTTCATCTCCCGTTCCAGCGTTAATTCCTTTTCTCTAGCGGCAATTTTGTCACGTTCCAACGCCATCTCTTTTTCTTTTAACTCTTTCTCAAGAGCCAATCTCTCTCGTTCCTGTGAAGCTTGAAGCTGTTTTGCTTCTTTCTCTGCTGCCAATTTTTCAGCTCTCTCTTCACGTTGCTGTGTCTGAAAATCTTTCAATTCTTGCTTCGCCCAATTCCTGAGGTCTGCACCGGTCAAACCAGACCTTTCACCCATGTCCATGAAGTCTTGAAGTGTTGACATGTTGTCTTAATGATCTGTAAATTATGCCGCTATAATAGTCTATATGTGAAACACAGCCGATAGAATGCGTAGGTAGACAATGACAAGCGTATTCAATTATATATACGCAAGTTGAATGAGAAGTCAACTCGAAATCAATAATATAGAAGAGTATAAACACGCGAGAAGAATAGCAACTCGGCGCAAGATAGATAACGTCCTAACCGTTACAAAACGTAAGCACTAGAAATTAGTAGTAAAAATATATATTCAATATAAAGTACAGCGACACAATACTAACATTGACAAAAGACGATTGACGCAAGACGACAATACATATTTTCATTCACAACAGACAAAATTATTGCTCCTAAAAAATTTAAGTAACAACACAATAAACACTTTATATACTACTTACAATTACGATACCAACAATGTGTGTTATCACACGCAAGATCAACACGAACAACTTCGTATTGACCTGACGATAGTCAACACAAACGATTTCTAAAGTAATCAAGCGTGCTTAACCACTTTAGAAATACCCATTCCAACCACCCGCACTGCTAGTTTGTAATTGCTTTTGTTAACATTTATAATCAGCACCTTATTAATATACAACAGATGTTGGACAATCGACCACAATAAACAATACTGGCCTTAACGAGTTTCCAAATCCATCCAGTGTCCCAAGAATGTAAACTGTTGATTTGACTGACGATAATGTTCTGTATTGACGTAACTAGTATTTGCTGTCCGATCGATTGACGTATGAGTAGAACAATTAAACTGTGTCTCCGTGTTAGTTGCTCCTGTTTGCGTATGACGATAGTGTAATAAACTTACACTAGTACCCTGAAACCACGCGGTTCGTGGCCGACTTCAGCGAAACTTAGTCGGCTGTGGTACCATCGACGACCCTTGAATAACTGGAAACGACGCTGACTAACAGCGTGACTCCTATGTATGGCGTCGAGAAGCGTTAAGATCCAGTTCCCTGGTTTGAGTTGGTGATAAAGTTGAAAAGGCGTGCATGAAGTCTCTGGGGTAAATGTCGTTGTGAATTAGTGTCTTGACTATATTATGTTGAGGGCGGCAAAGGTGTGGAAGGGACATCCTAACATGTGCAGTCCATATAGTAATGAAAATAAATATCTTGTGACTGAGTTCTTGATGTCTTCCTGGCCAGTGCAAATGACGTTAGTAACTGGCGCCAGTGGCTAGTTAATAATATTCCTTGTTGGAAGACGATGTACCCAAGGCCGACATATCATAAGTCCGGTGTGTCCTATACTTTAATGCGATTAAGTCAATATTATGTCACTTAAATGTCCGATCAGGTATTTTTAGTGCAATATATTGTGCAACATTGATGTGGTGGAATGTAGTGTCCGTCTCCGATGTGTGTTGATATCTTTCATAACGTTATCAGTGTCCACAAGTTCGTTGTTTAAAGTGTAACAATGTCCGTAAAATCTCTGAGTGTTGCAGCATAAAATCATCCAACACGTAATCACAATGTTCAGTCTTGTGACGTATATTGTATTTATAATACGTATTTATCCAGTAGTTGAAGCTGTTTCAGTAATAGTTGTAGCTATATGTTTCATCTTCCTTGCATTGTACAGTGCAGTGTCCCAACGACGGCCTACTTTCATTTACCATATGTAACGTCCATCGAGTGTGTACTTCATTTATTCGTTTCAAACTGTATACACCAAATAAGTTGTTTACTTCACTGCTGTTTTTCTACTATCTTCAGTTAATCTTTAATTTATAATGTGTAATAATGTTCTGTAATGCACAAGTTATATTGCAACGTTGATCATTCTCTAATGAGTGTTCATTATGTGCACCAGTGTGCGTTTTGCTTTTTGTTTGCTGATGTGCATATGTATAATAAATGGTTGTGTTCTTTCTTAACGTTCAGCATAATGATTGATCGTTATAAATACTCTCCATCATATACTTTATATATATATATACTTTCCTACCTTCCTTTCTCCTTTGATTGTTCAAGTTGCTCTTATGAATGATTCATTCACGATGTTCCAACAATTTTTGTATGGAGGCCGACATTTTTACTTTTCCCACTCTTGACGTTCTTCCTATGCGACTCCGTGCGTTTCACTGTATTCCGGCGCGCAATTCATTTTCCATTAGTGCGCATTTCTTGTTCACTAACACTTTTGCGGGAAGATCTTGTTGACAATTGGATTCTAAAAAACCGGCGAGCTTCCCATCTTTATGCCATGTCTTTCCTTATCATTGGGATTATAGAATGACATTTGACTCAGTTTTAACACTCACCTTTGAACAGTGTGACGAATAATCAAACGACTCCACGGAAGTAACCAGACTCGTACTTTTATTTTGTATCGAGTGGAACAAATAACAAAGGATGATTCACATGTGTTATTAAACTGCTCCCGAGATGTGGGCGCGGCGTTTAACTATTTACATTTCATGAAACTCCCTGCCTTCTTCCAAATGTTCTCCTTGAGGCGTGGACCTGTCATTTCACTGTCCTGAGTTTTATCACGTCTAGGTTTTCGGGTTCTGCCTTAACTATCCCTATTGCCGATCGATCCCTCCTCCTGAAAATCTATTCGCTGACGCTCGGAATAAGTTGCATACGGATCTCTGGAAGACACGTCCTTTCCTTTCGAATCACACACACAGAAAGTCCTTTGTTGTTCTGTGACGCTATATTCGTTTCCAATGGTATCTTCCTTTCCTATTTGTCCATTTTTGTGCAGCACTGGGAAAATCCCATTCATGACTTTTGTGGAGTGTACCGTCATATGGCATTCGTCTTCTTCTTCTTCTTCTTTTTCTTCTTCTTCTCATCCTCCTCCTTCTTCGTCTTCTTCTTCTTCTTCTTCTTCTTCTTCTTCTTCTTCTTCTTCTTCTTCTTCTTCTTCTTCTTCTTCTTCTTCTTCTTCTTCTTCTTCTTCTTCTTCTTCTTCTTCTTCTTCTTCTTCGTGGGGAAATGTGTGTGGGTGGGTTATCAGTGGATGTGTGGCGGCATGTATGTTCGCCTGGTTCTGTGTGAGTGTGTGGAGGTATGTGTGGGTAGGTGGGGGAGGTTTGGTGGGTCGGGGATGTGTTGGTGGCTGCGGGATATGAGGGTGGATGGGGGATGTGTCTCACAACATGGCAATATGCACTGTTTATGGTTACAACTTTCATTTGATAATGTTTTTTTTTTCTCATGTGAATGTATCATGCGTAATATGCATTGTTTATGCTTACAAACTCCATTCTTTGGTTGTTGCAAGGGTTAGACAGACCAAAGAGAATCTACACAGCTAAACACAAGACTAGCCCCAGGATTAATATTACTAACACTCACGATCCTGGAAAGTGCTTTGAATTTCAACAGCAACTTGAAGACGCTTTCAATGATACATCAGAAAATTGTATAGTAAATGATAAATGGAGTAAACTTAAGGAAACTATTTATAAAACAGCGGTAGGGGTTTACGGCACTGTGGATCATAAGAGGCAGGACTGCTTTGCGGCAAACAGCCAGATACTGCAGCCCTTGATTGATAAAAAGAAGATAGCTCTCTTAAGAAACAAGGAAAGACCAACGCGTAACACTCTGAGTGAGCTGAAGCAAGCAAGGAAGGATGTACAAAAGGCTGCCAGGCAGTGTGCGAATGACTATTGGATCAAGTTATGTGAGTCCATTCAAATCGCAAGTGATAAGGGAAACATCAGAAGCATGTATGAAGGGATAAAGAAAGCCTGTGGTCCAATGATCAAAAGAAGTGCACCGCTGAAAACCTTAACTGGAGAAATCATCACTGATAAGAAACAGCAGATGGATAGATGGGTCGAGCACTATTTAGAGCTTTACTCAAGTGAGACCAAGCTAGCGGATGATGCCCTCAACGCCATAGAGGCCCTGCCAACTCTTGACCACCTGGACACACTTCCCACTATAACAGAAGTTAAGTGTGCTATAAATGAGCTTGCATCTGGCAAGGCTCCAGGTAAGGATGGGATTCCAATAGAGGTGATCAGGAGTGGGCAAGACACCCTCGCTCTACAGATCCACCAGCTAATAGAGCTATGCTGGCGAGAAGGACAAGTCCCACAGGATTTCAAAGATTCAAACATCATAACGCTGTACAAGAACAAGGGAGATCGGAGCGACTGCAACAACTATAGGGGTATCTCACTTCTGTGTATTGTTGGGAAAGTATTTGCCAGAATTGTCCTGCGCAGACTTCAAGTCCTGGGAGATCAAGTCTACCCCGAATCACAGTGCGGCTTCCGCCAGAACCGGTCTACCATTGATATGATATTCTCATTGCGACAGATGCAAGAAAAATGCCGGGAACAAAATCAGCCACTGTTTATTGCCTTCATCGACCTCACAAAGGCATTCGATTTGGTCAGTCGTGAGGGTCTGTTCAAAGCACTAAAGAAGATTGGCTGTCCACCAACTCTTCTGTCCATTGTGGAATCGTTCCACACAGGCATGAAGGGTATAATCAAGTTTGATGGCTCAACTTCAGAAGAGTTTGAAATCAAGAGTGGAGTTAAGCAAGGTTGTGTACTATCCCCCACCCTCTTTGGGATATACTTTTCACTTCTACTGAAATATGCCTTTCGTGATCAGGATGACGGTATATACATTCACTCACGCTCAGATGGTGGCCTCTATAATGCTCAGAGATTGAAGGCCAAGACCAAAATTAGCAGGGTACTAATCAGAGAGTTGCTTTTTGCGGATGATGCTGCGATTACGACCCACTCTGAGGAAGAATTACAACATCTACTATCTGCATTCTCCAATGCTTGTTCTGAATTTGGTTTAACAATTAACAAAAAGAAGACACAGATTATGTCACAAGGTGCACATGGTGTACCATCAATCTTTATTGACGACGCCGAACTGGAGATAGTAGACCATTTTACATATCTTGGATCAGAGGTAAATAGCAAATTATCCCTCGATCAGGAAATCAACATCAGGATTGGCAAGGCAGCAACAACAATGAACATGTTAGCAAAAAGAGTCTGGGAGAACAGGAAGCTTACTGCCAAAACAAAAGTCCTCGTCTACCAAGCCTGTGTCCTTAGTACTCTTCTTTATGGCAGTGAAACCTGGACAACTTACTCACGCCAAGAGAAACGTTTAAACAGCTTTCATATGCGGTGTCTGCGAAAGAATACTTGGTATTAAGTGGCAAGACAAAATCACAAATACTGAAGTATTGGAAAGATCAGGTTGTGTGACGGTGTATTCCATGCTCAGTCTTCGTAGACTTAGATGGATAGGACACGTTAGGAGGATGGATGATGGTAGAATACCAAAGGAACATCTTTTTTGGTGAATTACAGATGGGTAGGAGATCTCAGGGTCGGCCTCTACAACGATACAAAGATGTGTGTAAGCGGGACATGATTGATACAGGCATTGATAATGCACAATGGGAGCACGTCGCCGCTGAACGTGTTGCATGGAGGGCAACTATCAGAAATGGAATAAAGACAAAGGAGAAAATGATTGCAGATAAAGCACACACAGAGCGTGAGAGACGTAAGATGGTGCAAAATGGTGGAAATGACCATGTTTTCACATGCACCTACTGTGGGCAAACATTTGCAGCAAGAATTGGCCTTACCAGCCACACTCGCCACCGCCATGGATCGTAGTTATTGCCATATGACAGTTATTAAGCCTTTTTGAAGCACAATTTACCAAACTAATATATCATTGGCACCTTTCCGTCTTGACAGACGATAGTTTGTGCTTTAAAAAGGCATAATAACTTTTACCTAAGGCTGTATCGCATGTGACTGATAAGGCCAATTTGCGCTGCAAATGTCCGTTCACAGTGGCTGCATGTGAACACGTTCCATAGCACAAAGCCTGGGCTAAAATATAGAGACCATGTGTTGCCCATACAGCATGATCCCTCTCTCGGCCTGCCTAGTTCACTCCAGAGGAAAGTTAACACCCTACATCTGGAACAAGACAAGCTGCAGAAGCTGCCGGATCAGCAAAGCAATGCTCTAACTGTCCGCCTGTCGGAGCTACGATCCTAGACCAGCTGCCAACCAAGGCTTAGGGCCTGGTCTGCCCTGCCATGACATTTTGTCTGTAGCTTGCATTTCCTCGCACCAGGGTAAGGCTTGTACCCTCCCAATTGCGCTCTTCCGCCCGAAGCCGTTGGCACAATGTGGGGTGTCGGGTTTGGTAAGCGCCGCCCAACGATCGAGGCTAACAGAAATGATGTTGGATGGACTGGTGCGGTGGTGTCGAGCGAATATCATCAGCAAAATAAGCGTTTAAAAGGCTTTTAAAAAAAGTCGCTTAAAAGTCGACAAGGTCGACTTCATTGCACCGGGTTTATCCCATATGGCTCGGTCTCTTCCCGCAGCGCGGAAAGCGTCGCACAAAGCACGAACGCCGTAGCTTTTTTTAGCGACGACCCACAGGAGTCTCTGAATCATTTAACTCGTAAACCGAAGGGCGCGGCCCGGAATCGAACCCACAACCTTCGAAGCACGAGTCAAACGGCTTGATCACTTCGCCACAGAGACTCCCACAGAGACAAAAAAATAAAGTAACGTAAACAAAACGAGCTACAAAGGATCTCTTCATTGAGTAAAATCTTCTAACAATACAAAATAAAATTGATTACAAAAAAGGCAATCAAAAGTTAGCTAATTTTGTCAATATGCCGAATAACTGTCTTTGTACATAGTTATCTTGTCGCTTTCGCTTAGTTAATTTATGAAAATTGAAAAAAAAAATTACCACATTTCGCCGGTGGGGAATCGAACCACGGTCTCCTGCGTTACAGGCGAAGATACTTACCGCTATGCCACTGAGAACACGACAAAGTTTAACAAAAATATGTCATGTAGTTAGTCCCGATGACATCACATAGACTTGCCTTTGACCCATTGCCTTTGACCCATTACCTTTGACCCATTGAGGCTCTGTAAGATATACCAAATCACGTATTCACTGCGGAACTATTTGGGACCGCAATTCGGAAGAGTGCCTTTATTTATTTCATTAATCATTTCATTATTGTGAAGCGTTTCTTACATCTGTATAACTTGCTTGTATTTGAACAAATCCTGAAGACTTTTAGGCACTCTTCCGAATTGCGGTCCCAAATAGATCCGCAGTGAATAGGTCAGGGGTAAGGGTTAGGGTCAGTGTTTAGTTAACAACTAACCCTAACCCTTAACCCCTGACCTATTCACTGCGGAACTATTTGGGACCGGAATTCGGAAGAGTGCCGACTTGTACCAATGTCAGAGGTCGGTGAGATATGAGGACGATATTCAAAATTAATATTAATAAACTTTGAATGATGTAGTCCAATATTCAACATTACCAAAACTGAATGTTGAGGCCCACATTCAACACGAACATGCCGCCATGTTTCATACAACTGGGAGAGCGCGTACAAAAGCTAAGAGATGGTTTCTCTATAACGGCCAATAGCATTACCGAAACAATATATAATTATTTTTTTTTCCTTTTCATATACATATACTTTACAGAATATCGCTGTCAACATCTTTCAGCTGATTGTTGATTTCTTGGCAAGATTACGCTCGGTATTTTGCCATTGCTTTATGAGCGACCGGCTCACATACCCCGTAAGTTATCGGCACGGAGAGAACCATTACCGATTCTCGCGCACGTCACGTTACTCACGAGAGTATACGGGATTACGGAGAAAGTCGTGTAACGCCTAGACGAAGGAGACCGGCATATAATATAATAATACATATAAATTATATAAAATAAAACAAAGTAATGCAGCTTTACATAAAGGTATTACGACACATACAGTATGTGTCGTAATTCTTTTATGCAAAGCTGCATTACTTTCTATTATTATTATTTTATATTGTTTACATTTCCACAGCATTACAGCAGTTCCACCAAAGTCTATATAAGTATATTCATATATAAATTAGCATGTATTGATCTTTAAAACTTAAAAGTCGACAGGATCGACTTCATTGCACCGGGTTTTATCCCATTATGATATGGCTCAGTCTCTTTCCGCAGCACAGGCTGCCGAAAGCGTCGCACAAAGCACGAATTCGTAGCTCCAGCAACGACCCCCTGGAGTCTCCGAAAAAAATGCACTGGTGAACCAAAGAATGCGGCCCGGAATCGATCCCACAACCTTCAGAGCCCGATGCAGGCGAGTTGACCACTTAGCCCACAGAAGTGGAAGCTGAAAGTATAGATTAGAACACACACTAGACAATATTAAAATTGCAATGTATACCGATCACACCGGGATTTCAACCTACCGCCCTATAGTATTACTATAGTCATCTGTGAATTTATTTTATTGATCTCAATGGTTCACGAAATATTTATATCCCTTTGTTCATCATCATCATCATCATCACCATCATCTCCCACTATTGCCTTCAATCATCGTGATAAGGAACAGTTGACGTTCCAGCGCCCTATGGTTGGCACTGAATAGTGTCTATCCATGTGACTGTACAACGTCTTTGATATCGTCAATCCATTGTCTTCTCTGGCGTCCTCTTGCTCTTCTATCAGATATGCTTTGATGTAGCAACAGTGCTGGTAGCTGGCCATGTTGCAATCTAACGTGGTGGCAAAACCATCTCCTGCTTTTCAATACATGTGGCACGAGGCGTTAATGGAAGTGTTTGTCTGATAACATCGTTTCTTACTGGGTCTCGGAGAGTTAAGCTGGCGATTCGTTTCAGGCATCTCATCTGACAAGAGTTGATTTTGCGTCAGTGTGATTTGGTCCATGTGCATCACTTTTCTCATGCCCTGTATGCTCTGATTTTTACTTGGTTCCTCTTCTTCTTCCTCTCCACCACCACTTGCTTCTTTACTTCTTCTTCTTCGTGTCCGGGTAATGCATTCATTTACACGGACGGCTCTGTGCTAATAACCAAAAGAGGTGCATGGGGATTCATAGCGAAGGTTAATTGGTAGTGTTTAGAGCAGGAGAGCCTGGCATTTGATACCACAACATTTAAACTGAACATGAATATGGAGGCAGTCACTGTGATGTTTCGCTAGCTGGAAGATAAACAGCACACACATGGCGTGATTGTAACATTAACAGAGCATGCTGGGTAGGGTGGAGACAGGTATGCTTCGTGCAGTGAGGTTAGTTAGTTAGTCTTTCCTCTTGAGCCTAAGGCGGCGCATAGGGCAGAAGTCCTGTCTCTCCATGCCTGGCGGTTCGCTGCTATCTGTTGTAGATCTTGGATATTTACTTGGCCATTGAATGAGCCTTCTCTAATGATGGTTCTACGCAGGGTCTCTCTTGGTCTTCCCCGTTTTCTTTTCCCTACCGGTGACCATATGAGGGCTTGGTAGGGGAGTCTTGTCTTGTCCATTCTGAGTACATGGCCGATGTAGTTCCAACGGCGCCTTCTTATGAAATTGGATACTGTATCTTGCTTAGTCTCTTGTCTTATTTGCGAATTGGTTCTGAAGTCTGTCCAGTGGATGTTTAGAAGTCTTCTAAGACATTTGTTCTCAAAATTGTCTAATTTTTTATCTAAAGCTACCGTTGATTTCCAACTTTCACATCCATACGTTAACACTGGAATCACACAAGAGTTGAAGATTTTAAGTTTTGTGTGTTTGCTGAGTGTCTTTGACTTCCAGATGTTTGACAGTTTATTGAAGGCACTAGATGCCAGTGCGATTCTAGATGATATTTCTGGCGTTGAGTCCCCTGTGGATGTCATTTTGCTTCCTAGGTATGTGAAGCTGTTGACTTTTTCAAGAACGTAGCTGTTCAATTTGGTCTCATCTGAACTGTTGGTAAGATCAATAGTCTTTGTTTTTGTGGTGTTAATTTGGAGACCAATTTGCCCTGAAACATTTTGGAGGTGGTTTATTTTCTCTTGGGCATCCGGATGTGTTGAACTCAAAAGCACTATGTCGTCGGCAAAGTCCAGGTCTTCTAGAATTTTGTCAACCCAATGGATACCCATATTTGTGTTGCTTGTGCATTTGCGCATGACCCAATCGATAGCTATTCCAAAAAGCATCGGTGATAAGACACAACCCTGTTTCACTCCTGTTTCGACTGAGAACCAGTCAGAGTTGCCTGTTTCTGTTCTTACGCAGCAACGTGTCTCTTTGTAGAAAGATTTTATGACGTTGGTATATTTGGTAGGAAAACCATAGATGTTAAGTAGATTCCAAAGTGAAGGACGGTGGATGCTGTCGAAGGCTTTTTGAAAGTCGACAAAGTTTGTGATTAATTTCGACTGGAATTCTACGGAGTCTTCAATGATTATTCTGAGGGTGAAAATGTGGTCTATGCATGACCGTTTTGGTCTGAAGCCTGCTTGTTCTTCTCTGAGCCTTTCATCTATCGCCTTTTTCAATCTCTCAAGTAACATGCTACAAAAAAGTTTTCCTGGTACTGACAATAGAGTGATACCACGCCAATTATTGCAATCAGACATATCGCCCTTTTTAGGCAGTTTGAAAATTACACCATCTTTCCACTGTTGTGGTGGGGATTCGCTTTGCCAGATTTCATTGATCAGCTGTAACAAACGTTGTAAGGTGTTCTCATCTGCTGCTTTGAGCATTTCTCCTGAGATTTCATCTTCACCAACAGCTTTGTTGTTCTTCAATTTTTTGGTGGCTGCTTTAATCTCTTCCATGGTGAATGACTCGCAGGAGGCATCCAGTGGGGGCATAGTAATTTCTCCATCCAGGTTCGGAACAGTGTCAGGCTGCGGTCTATTTAATAGTTCTTTGAAATGTTCTGCCCATCGTTGCTTTTGAAGGTCATCGGATAACAGTTGATTGCCTTGTCTGTCTTTGATGGGTATATTTGGTGTAGGTGAGTGATTGCATAGTTGCTTCATGATATGGAATACGGCTCTGTTGTTTCCAGTTCTGGCAGCTGCTTCGGCGTCGGAGGCCAGGCTGTGAATAAAGTTCTGTTTGTCTTTTAGCAGTGAGGTAGGCGTCAATTAATAAGTCTACGGTAAGGAGTACCTGTTGGATCTTTTCTCCTAGGGCACGCTGGTGTGTTGGGAAATTTGTTCATTTGAAATTTTTCTCTATCTGCAATGTTTTATCTTGTATGAATTTCACTGTCTTTTTTAGCTCACTCGGTGATCCATAGAGTTATTCTTCTATTGTTGTTTCTCTAGGCTAGTTAGTTAGTTAGTTAGTTAGCTAGCTAGCTAGGTAGTTAGTTAGTTAGTTAGCTAGGTAGGTAGTTAGTTAGTTAGTCGAGGTTCCAACTTCACGACAACGGATCGTCCTTATTATGCTCCGTTCCTGTGCCAGTGAATATCACACAAAATGCTCCTCACTGTCCAATATGAAAAGTGGAACAGACAGGAGTCTCGGCAATCCAACAGCTCGCACCGGTACACTGCATAATGCCGCCAGAAGTTTTACCTACATATGTAGTATTTGGACAGTCTTGGAGTTTGTTTGGAGTTTTGTTGTGCACTGCTGTCCACGGCGTCTATCCACATGTGCACATGACTGATTCGCCAGTTTTGAATTTCGTATACAGGTGGTTGCGTAATCTATTATGTCCTGTTCTGAGTTGCAGAATAATGATTTAGTTCAGCAGGCGTTGGTGACTTTCTGATTTATTCGTTATTCGATCATTATTTGCTTTTGGTGCTATGCAACAGACACATTGGGTTGCTGTTATATCGCTCCTTCCTTAGGTAGTCGATCAGCTCTTGTGTTGCCGGGGACTCCACAGTAAGATGGTATCCATTGTATGGTGACCTTTCGCTGGCTGCCTAGTTCAGAAGCTAATGGTGACCTTTCGCTGGCTGCCTAGTTCAGAAGGTAATGTCCATAGTACTGGTAATTTCCGAGACAGCAGCGCCTCAAGTACTGATTTAGCATCTGTCAATAGCACCACAGGCTGTGTACCGTGGTTGATATTTAATAAGTTCTCTGTTGCCATCTTGATGGTTGAATTTGGCAGTAAGTTCCTGTTGGTACTCTGGCTGTGAGTAGTATGCCAGGGTAATTCCCCCCTCCCCCCCCCCCCATTTCACCATAAATATGAACTAAATCCACATTTTATCTTGTATATGGTCATGTGACGTCACAGCAATACGCCACTTTCTGGTTCCACAAATTGCATATATCCCGCACTAAGGAACGTTACTACTACCGGTCTTTAAGTATTATACAATTTTAAATGATGGCGGCTATTATCGTCAGGGCGTGCTCTTATTCTGCCTCCTCTTCCTCATCATCTTCCTCCTCTTCTTTTGTCTTCTTCCCCAGCTCTTCTTCTTTCTCTCTTTTTCTGTCCCCTCTCTCTCCGTTTTACTCTACTGTCTCTCAGTGCATCATAGCCACTCATCGTATTCCTTTTCGTCATCTTCCTCTTCTGTCTCACCTTCTTCTTCCTCTTCTGCTACTTCCTCCTCATCATCTTCATAATCCTCTACTTCTTGTGTTCTTCCTTCTCATCCTCACCCCCTTGTGTTCTTCTTCCTCCAAGTCTTCTCCTCCCTCTTTCTCCTCGGCTTCGTCTCCTTCCTCGGCTTCCTCTTCCGCATCGTCTGCTTCTGCTGCTTCCTCCTCTTCATCTTATTCTGCTGCTGACCACTCTCGTTTTTTTCTGATAGGTGTTAGTGGTCATAACAGCGTGATACACTGCGTGAAAGATACGTATGCATGCAGCTTCAAATGACAACCTTAAAACAGGATTATATGTCTCTTCCTTCTCGTTTTCTTCAGCTGCTGTTTCCTCCTACTTCTTTCTCCTCCATGTCTTCTTCGTCCCCGTTGTCTTCTGCTGCTTCCTACTCCTAACCTTTGCCTCCTCGTCTTCTTCCTCTTCTACTGCAGTTGCTTCTTTCTCCTCCTACCTCTCTTCCCCCTCCTTATCGCCTTCTTCTTCGTTCACTTCTCCTCCTACTCCCTTCTACTTTCTTTGTTAAGAATAAACGGAGAGCTGTTCGGGAGACTGGCTATCTCGTTCTGTATAAAATTGTGGCTGCTAACTCCAACCAGTCATGAACAGGTCTGCGAGGAGCTACGCTCCACTGAGAGATGATCGCCCACGCCAGTCGGTAAAACATTAACCAATAAGGCCACAATGCCAAGGTTGTGTGTAACCAGGTTGGTAATGTTTACGGATTAAGAAATGTTCCATGGCTGCGCTATGGTCAACCAGACAAGACGGCCATGCTATTTTCAGTCTGTCAAAGCGGATTAAGGTTTTTTTTTTTTTTTTTTTTTGCATATCCTTTACAGGACATCGCTGTCAACACCAGCATCTTTCAGCTGTATAGTTGATTTCTTGGCAAGATTACGCTCAGTAGTTTGCCATTGCTTTCTGAGCGGCCGGCTCACATACCCCGTAAGTTACCGATGCGATTCCAACCACTGCTGATTTTCACCGTCATCACGTTACCCACAAGGCACAAGAGTATACGAGATTACGGTGAAAAGTCATAACCTCTAAGCCACGAAGCCAGCGATTACAGGTTATAGTTGGATTTTCACAAACCGATAAACTTTCAGACAGACAAAAGATCGGAATTCGTCAACCAGACATTCTTCTCGCCCTCTTGTTCTGCTGCTGACACCCTCCCCCCCCCCCCCCATCTATCTGATAGGCGTTAGTGATAACAACAGTGTTCTTCCCATTTATTTGTATAATACATCGTGGTATTTCTTCCTAAGGACGAAGAGAATCTGTGTCTTCTTCTTACAAGTTAATTCTAACCCTAGTTGTTCACTGTGTGCAACAACCGCATCTACTGAATATTGCAGGTACATCTCATTGTCTGCAATCAATACTGTATCGTCAGCATACCTCCTATGACTAATCTTACATCCCCTAATAGTGATTCCACTAATGACTTCTAAATTTTCTAAAATATTTTCATTGAGTGTTGGTATAAAGTCCGCCCTGGGTGGCAGAAATTGATTAGTTAAAGCACGGCTATAGTCTTTAATGTAGTAATTATAACCTCGTTATGCTTTACATGTGTAATGTAGTGGTGGTTGCTGTTCCACTAAGTATGTGTACATTTGATTGGTTGTATATTACCATTCAATCAAATCAGAGGCCAAGGCAACAGCTGTCATTTCCCAAGATTATGTAACAGCTTGAAAAAGTTTTTGAGGTTCCAGAATGTGGGGGTTTTTCAAAATCCTTACAAGGCACAAAGAGAAAAGCCACTACAAGTAAGCCTCTAAAGTAAAAGATATTTTAAGATGCCGGAAGGTGAAAAAAAAGGTTAGTTGCATGTCCTTTACACGTTACAGTCAACCCCAGCATTTTTTTTTCCTCTTTGTGATTCCTGGGAAAGTTTATGTTCAGTAGTTTGTCATTGCTTTCTGAACGACCGGCACCCACGCCATTTCATAAAAAAGGAATGTAAGTCGGTATGCTACTAAATCACCTACAACTGTGTAGTCCCACAATTTATAGACCAATCAGCACTCGATGGGTGATGTAGCCAATATCAAGTGGGCTGTCTTTACTTCCCCAGACATTTCCTGCTGCCTGTTTTAGGATGGTTGACTTTGGAGCCCAGGTCAATGTTTTGGGATGGCTGACTTTGGAGCCCAGGTCAATGTTTTAGGATGATTGACTTTGGAACCCAGGTCAATGTTTTAGGATGGTTGACTTTGGATCCCAGGTCAGTTTTGTGATGGTTGACTTTGGAGGCCAGGTCAGTTTTAGGATCGTTGACTTTGGAGCTCAGGTCAATTTTAGGATGGTTGACTTTGGAGCTCAGGTCAATTTTTAAAAATGCACTTATTCATTTTCAAATACTTGATCTCTGGGCCAGCAAGCAAACATGCTAGTCACTTCACTGCCATGGCTACCAACCACCACCACAAAGACCTTATTTTATTGTAAGGGAACAGCTGTAATAGAAAGTTGATCAAATACACGTTTGCCAAAAGACATCTGTTACAACAGCCTTGCCTGTCACATTCCAAGAGAACAGTATTTTGAAAACCCCAACAGATGAAACTTTAACATTCAAAGAATATTATCCTGCTAAAAATCAACAACACTACATGTTGTGTTGTCTGTCATTACCACTCAAAGAAGAAAGTCCTTTACTATGATCTCCACCCCAGTAAGTGAACCAAAGACATTTTTTAGTCAGCCATAGCTCACAGAGCCACACAGCTAGCATAATCAATAGTGAACAAAAGAAGAAGCAGTATAATCAACCAATTGTATTTGTTTACTTTCCAAATGTCAACATTTGCACATTATTCATAATGGTTTATTACATTTATGTCTGTTACAAAGAATAACAATTTCTGGTTTATTACACAAGAGCACGCAACTCAGAATATTCCATCACCAGTTCAACAAAGTTGGCTAAACAAGTTAACCCCAGTGAATTGTGAAATATGATAAACCAAACCATTATTTTACATCACACAAGGACACAAACATACAGAAAACAAGTGTTACACTAATTTATGAACACCCAGGACAACTCAGTCGGCATCACTGTTTCCCTGTCAGACTGTGGCTGTAACAGTTGCCAAAGTGCATGTGATAGACTAGTGTGGCAATATTATTTTGTGTGGGTTTCTAATCAGTTGTGATAGTCATCATTATTTGTAAATGTACAGGTTGAAATTAGAGGCACACCTACACAATTGTATACATATAGTATGTAGTATATACACGATACAGAAATGGTTTACACTGGCTGTTAGGGCAGGGAGGACCGGCCAAGCAAACACAGTTGGCAACCATCACCTTCATTGAGTTATCTACCAGAGATATTTTGGTACATGCTTTGTGGCTGTTCCTGTCAAGATCACTGTGATAGCCTGTTCACTGTGATACCCTATCATTAGAGATTAACAAGTGTTGAGTAAAGAGGAATACAACAACCATAAACATCACAAACATGAAAGTCAAGTCAAGAGGAATATAACAACCATAAACATCACATCTGTGAAAGTCAAGTCAAGAGGAACACAACAACCATAAACCTCACATCCGTGAAAGTCAAGTCAAGGACCGCCTCTCACATCATGAGCTGTACTGGGTATATGATGCTCTCACACCATGAGCTGTACTGGGTATATGGTGCTCTCACACCATGAGCTGTACTGGGTATATGGTGCTCTCACACCATGAGCTGTACTGGGTATATGGTGCTCTCACACCATGAGCTGTACTGGGTATATGGTGCTCTCACACCATGAGCTGTACTGGGTATATGGTGCTCTCACACCATGAGCTGTACTGGGTATATGGTGCTCTCACACCATGAGCTGTACTGGGTATATGGTGCTCTCACACCATGAGCTGTACTGGGTATATGGTGCTCTCACACCATGAGCTGTACTGGGTATATGGTGCTCTCACACCATGAGCTGTACTGGGTATATGGTGCTCTCACACCATGAGCTGTACTGGGTATATGGTGCTCTCACACCATGAGCTGTACTGGGTATATGGTGCTCTCACACCATGAAGCTGTACTGTGTATATGGTGCTCTCACACCATGAGCTGTACTGTGCATATTGGTGCTCTCACACCATGAGCTGTACTGGGTATATGGTGCTCTCACACCATGAGCTGTACTGGGTATATGGTGCTCTCACACCATGAGCTGCACTGGGTATATGGTGCTCTTACACCATGAGCTGTACTGGGTATATGGTGCTCTCACACCATGAGCTGTACTGTGTATATGGTGCTCTCACACCATGAGCTGTACTGTGCATATGGTGCTCTCACACCATGAGCTGTACTGGGTATATGGTGCTCTCACACCATGAGCTGTACTGGGTATATGGTGCTCACACACCATGAGCTGTACTGGGTATATGGTGCTCTCACACCATGAGCTGTACTGGGTATATAGGTGCTCTCACACCATGAGCTGTACTGGGTATATGGTGCTCTCACACCATAGCTGTACTGTGTATATGGTGCTCTCACACCATGAGCTGTACTGTGTATATTGTGCTCTCACACCATGAGCTGTACTGGGTATATGGTGCTCTCACACCATGAGCTGTACTGGGTATATGGTGCTCTCACACCATGAGCTGTACTGGGTATATGGTGCTCATTCATTCATATTTTTAATGTTTGCTCTAATTCACTTTAAACTCAAGCATAGTCCACACACAATAATTCTAGAAGTGCTGGACCGAGGTTTGCATGTGGATTAGCTTTCCCTATTAAATGTGTCCCTCGCCATCAGACAAACCCACTCTGACTTCAGAAGTAATTCATTTATTCACTAGCATGTCCTTTGCAGAACCTCACTTCCATAACCTTCCGGGAAAATGCTCGGTCATAAGCAAGATACCTCACATCCGATACATTCACCTGGAGATCATCTGCCACATCCTGTATCCATCTTCTGTCTGGCCTTCCTCTTCCACTCTACCTGGGCATACATGCCTCCACTATTGTTCTATCCAAAGTTTGATGATGTTATTAGACAGATTGACATTTGATGGGTGATGTGGTTGATTTGTATAAGACACACAGTTATAATGTTGGAGTATTTTAGACGCTAAGTTTGAATTAAACAGAAATCAAAATGAATATATTTCTACAGTTTAAACACAGAAGCCACAAACAATATGTTGTCCAATTTATTGCCTGGCATATTTCACTGCATCTCGTCAGGTGCATACGTCAGAGTTACATATCATATGGAGTGAATAAATGAATTATACCAGGGCTGAAATACTTAAAACATATAGTCACTGATATTGTTTGAATGTGGAGTGAATAAATGAATTATACCAGGGCTGAAATACTTAAAACATATAGTCACAGATATTGTTTGAATGTGGAGTGAATAAATGAATTATACCAGGGCTGAAATACTTAAAACATATAGTCACTGATATTGTTTGAATGTGGAGTGAATAAATGAATTATACCAGGGCTGAAATACTTAAAACATATAGTCACTGATATTGTTTGAATGTGGAGTGAATAAATGAATTATACCAGGGCTGAAATACTTAAAACATATAGTCACTGATATTGTTTGAATGTGGAGTGAATAAATGAATTATACCAGGGCTGAAATACTTAAAACATATAGTCACTGATATTGTTTGAATGTGGAGTGAATAAATGAATTATACCAGGGCTGAAATACTTAAAACATATAGTCACTGATATTGTTGAATGTGGAAAATCAGTTTTCGCCATGGTAATTGCAAATTTAAAATGAAGTCTTTCAGTTTGCACAAAACTGGCTGGGACAGTCTAATTATTAATGCCTTGATGTATTTGAGCAAACATTTATTATTCATCAAATACAACATACAAGATGTCTTCTGTTTTTTAACTTTACATCACTAAATTAACTAAATCGCTGAGCTAAGCATTTTATGACTTGTTGACTGCACAGGGATTCTTTAACCCTTTTAGGACGGAACAATATTGGGCCAAATTTAGGTTTCCCTCTGAAGAAGACGGAGCCATTTTTTTGGAGTACAGAAATGACTGAAGTGACAATTTTATAAATTCATTAAAAAAAATATTAGAACCCTATATAGGTATATACAAGTATATATATTCTTAAAGAGGATAAACTAAAGTTTATTTCTGTGTATGACTGAAGTTATTTTGTTTATATTTATGCAAATTTTGTGACCTCATTTGCATTTTGTGAAAAATAAAATATTTAATAACATCATAATATTTTGTAATAAAATACATTTTACAAAAATGGTACTCACCTAATATTTCATCACTACACCACTTTAGAATAATTTTGAACACATGTTTAGAATAGCAACAACCATGAAGTCCCTTTTGACATTTGTTGCACATTGAACCAAACCCATGTTGAGAATTATGGCTATGAAGGGCCTCATTTCATTCGCAGTAACCTCAACCTCAACCCAACTGTGAGCCACAGACCTTCTAATATTGAGGACTTCACTATCTAGAAACTGCCTGGCATATCTGTGTTTCTTTCATAAACAATTTAATAAGATTGAGTGTGAGAAACAACTCCAAATACATAATAGGTGGGGCATATAGGTAGTCCAAATAGGTGGTCCGGACATCTCCATCAATGGATATGGATCAACACGATCGTCTTTAGTCTCTGATTAAACCTGTTTTCCACCCCTACCGGTATATGTTTGGTTACCTGCTGTTTGTTTTAAGCTGTATAATGTATTTGTTTCATTAGTGTCCTTTGAAAGGTTAGTTGAAAAAACACTTGAAGTATGTGGACTGATGATTATGTGTGAGTAGGTTTGGGTGGCTGGTAATGACGCTTGATGAAGTCAGATGAATATACATTAGATTTTAGATTATGTTTTTATACTAGAGACAACTTCAGAAAGCCACGGCAAACTACTGAACATAAACTTACCAAGACATCACAACTAGCAAAAAATGCTGGTGTTGACTTCGACGAATCATGCAACTTTTAACTAACTAGAGACAACATCGCAGTTATAGAATAATTTCAAGTGAACAAAAAAAAAAAAAAAAAAAAGAAGAAAAAGAGTATTTAACAGTTTCCAGTCTTTTTATATGTCATCGTATCAAATCATTCTAGCTCCATTAAACAGGGTCCAGTATACTGGATAGGTGCAAAACTATTTAAATTCAGATATTGGCCTATCCATGTTCCCTTTCAATAGACACATCTTTGGATGGTGACATCCTGTCAATGTTGAATTAATATTTCTAAGAATGATAAGGTGCCATTATATTCATGGTCATTAGACAAAGAAATGTTATTGTGGGCTTTGGTCATGACAGAGAGGAATGATTTAGCCTGTTGTCTGGTCTCTGGGATAAATAATATATCATCCACATACCAGCGGTATAGAACTAGGTCCTTAATATTTGAGGCTCTTGGTTTTTCTGAGTGCACCATAAAGATGTCTGCTAGAATGGGACTAGAGAACACCTCCTGGCCACGCTGTCAATTTGGTGGTACAACTTTTAAAAGAAAAAATGAATTTTATATTAGATGTGCACAGCAATAGTAATTTCTTAAATTTGGATGTTGGTAGGCCTAAGTTTTGTTTTGTTTCTTTTATGCGGTCACAGATGACAATCACCGTTTCTTCCATGGGAACGTCAGTGAATATAGAGGCAATATCCATTGATACCGTGCGCTTTAGTTTAAGATCAAGAGTATCCAGTTGTTTGACCAGTTTAAATGAATCTTTTAATATTCAGGGGTTGAATGATTGTTGCACTGGTTTAGCTGTTCCAGCAAGTCATTTCACCTCCTGCGTTGGACAGAGTTAAGCGTAGATAAAATCGATCTCAGTGGTACCCCAGGGCTGCACAATCTAGGAAGGCCCTAAAGTTGGGGGTCTATGAGCCCTGTGGAATAACTAACTATGCAGTCATCTGACTGATGAATTTACTATCTAAGAGTGACTGATTCTCTTTCTCCACTTGTCCATCAAATTCCACATGGTTACAAGCTTTAGGATCTAAGTAAAATTTGGTTGGATTCGATAAAAATGTCTTCAAATTTGTTAGAAGCATAAAAGATATGATTCCTGAGATAGTTGTGAACAGCTTGGATCGTCAGAGTAACTTAGCAATGATTGCCTGGAAGAGGCTAATGAAAGTAGAACATTATATACAACTATCAGAATGAGACAATAGCATTCTTTAGTATTGTGACAATAAGAGAAGCATGGGAAAGCATTGTGATGACTGGAAATATCGTGGGGAAAGAGACATGGGCAGGCAGAGAGAGTTGATCCTGAATAGGGACCGAGTTCTGAGGAGATACATGAACACCTATGGTAGTTGCCAGGGCACATGATGATGATGCAGTCTCATATGTTTCTTTAGATTACACATCTGAGTAAAAGAAGCACCACAGTCATCGCATTTGTAAGGTTTCTCTCCTGTGTGTGTTCTCTTGTAGTATTTCAAACTGCTAGCTTTAGTAAAAGAAGCATCACAAACATCACACTTGTAAGGTTTCTCTGCTGTGTGTTTTCTCTTGTGGTACGTCAAACCACTAGGATAAGTAAAATATACACCACAAACATCACACTTGTAAGATCTCTCTCCTGTATGCATTCTCTTATGTTTCTTCAGATTGCCAGCTTCAGTAAAAGAAGAACCACAAACATCACACTTGTAAGGTTTTTCTCCTGTATGCGTTCTCTTATGTTTCTTCAGACTGCCAGCTTCAATAAAAGAAGCACCACAAACATCACACTTGTAAGGCTTCTCTCTTGTATGTGTTCTCTTATGTCTCTTCAGATTGTCAGCTCGAGTACAAGAAGCACCACAATATTCACATTTGTAAGGTTTCTCCCCTGTATGTGTTCTCTTGTGTGTCTTGAAGTGGCCAGCTTGAGTAAAAGAAGCACCACAAACATCACACTTGTAAGGTTTCTCTCCTGTGTGATTTCTCTTGTGGTATTTTAAACTGCCATCTTGAGAAAAAGAAGCACCACAATCATTACACTTGTAAGGTTTCTCTCCTGTATGCATTGTCTTATGTTTCTTCAGACTGCCAGCTACAGTAAAAGTAGAACCACAACCATCACACTTGTATGGTTTTTCTCCTGTATGTGTTCTCTTGTGAGTCTTCAGGTTGCCAGCTTCAGTAAAAGCAGCACCACAGTCATCACACTTGTAAGGTTTCTCTCCTGTATGTGTTCTCTTGTGAGTCTTCAGGTTGCCAGCTTGAGTAAAAGAAGCACCACAAACATCACACTTGTAAGGTTTCTCTCCTGTATGTGTTCTCATGTGGTACTTCACACCGCCAACTTGAGTAAAAGAAGCACCACAATCATCACGCTTGTAAGGTTTCTCTCCTGTATGTGTTCTCTTGTGATTCATGTTCTTTTGGCACTCTAGATGGTCATCTTGAAACAAAAGACCATCCCATTCATTACATTTGTTTGGCATCCCTTCAGTATGTCTACACAAAAATTTGGACTAGAAACATCAGACATATCTCCTGTGTGAGTTCTTTTGAGAGCTGTAACTAATATAATCAAAAATGTCATCAAGAGCCTATGCAAAGCTCTGTGTATGTTTTTCTTGTGTTTCTTATTTAGCTGCTGACAAATCTAAATAGCCAGAGATAGTTTATTGTTTGTATCAATCATAGAAGATGTATTGACATCTGTCATGCCTTACAAATGTTCTCAACAATTCTTGATTCTGAGTTGCTGTCCCTTGTCATTTCTTGATTGATGCTACCCCCAGCTATGTCTAACATTTTACTGAAGCTGTCACTCCTGTCCTCACACAGAACATCTGGTAATTCTTGTTTCACAACCTTCATGTCTATGCTGTCATATGTCCACTTTTGTGTATGCTCTTGAATGGAGTGGTAAGGATTTTGTGAAGAGCAAGAGTGTATTTCTGAAACACATCAAAGTAAATAATTAATATCCTCATGAATATACCAGGTATTGATTATGAACAGATGTGTAATCAAGCAGGCATACATTGCAGCTAGAGACAATCAATTTCAAGTGAACAGAAGATGGAGAAGTTAAATGATTAATGTGCTCATGTATGATCTATGCTGATGTATGATCTCAGCTGATGTATCATATAAGCTGATGTATTACCTAAATTCAAGGATGATCTAGATTGATGTATGACCAAAGCTGATGTATGATCTAAGTTCATGATGATATAAGCCGATGTATGATCTAGGATGATGTATGGTCTAAGCTGATGTATGATCTAGGATGATGTATGACATAAGCTGATGTATTATCTAATGTTCAGGTATAATCTCGGCTGATGTATGATATAAACTGATGTATGACCTAAGTTAATGATGACAAAAGCTAATCTATGATCTAGGCTGATATATGATCTAGGTTGATGTCTGATTCGATAAGATGATGTCTGATAAGATTCAGTCATAACGCTGTACAAGAACAAGGGAGATCGGAGCGACTGTAACAGCTATAGGGGTATCTCACTTCTGTGTATTGTTGGGAAAGTATTTGCCAGAATTGTCCTGCACAGACTTCAGGTCCTGGGAGATCAAGTCTACCCCAAATCACAGTGTGGCTTCCGTCAGAACCGGTCTACCATTGATATGATATTCTCATTGCAACAGATGCAAGAAAAATGCCGGGAACAAAATCAGCCACTGTTTATTGCCTTCATTGACCTCACAAAGGCATTCGATTTGGTCAGTCGTGAGGGTCTGTTCAAAGCACTAAAGAAGATTGGCTGCCCATCAACTCTTCTGTTCATTGTGGAATCGTTCCACACAGGCATGAAGGGTACAATCAAGTTTGATGGCTCAACTTCAGAAGAGTTTGAAATCAAGAGTGGAGTTAAGCAAGGTTGTGTACTTTGTGCACATTATAAGCAAGGCTTCGATCAAACCGTATCCCCAGGTAATTCATTGCCTGCGTTTTGTATCGAAGCCTTGCTTATAATGTGCACATAGACCAGGTGATAACAAAGGCCAAGCGGGGTTTGGCAGCGATGCGGGTGATGGCGGCAGCAAACTGTGAGCAGCGCCATCTATGTCTTCTGTACGAGGGGCTGGTCATGTCTGTTTTGGAGTATGCAATGGCAATCCTGACTCTCAGCCATAAGCAGATAGAAAGGATGGAAAGGATACAGAATGAAGCAATGCGCATTATTCTTGGATGTACAAGAGATACAGCATGCAGGGCGATGCGCTACCTTCTTGATTTTCCAACCATTGAAGAGAGAATACAAGTTTGCAGGGCACACGCCTTCCTCAGAATTAACGCAAACACACAACATCCACTGCATAGTGAAATTAGGAAGGTGAAAGGCAGCAGGTTAAAAAGAGGACGGTCGTGGATGGGTCAAGCCGAAGACATTCTTCAACAGGTGTGTTCACTTGAGGACTTAGAACCTGGCGAGGAGTGGGTGCAAGTGCCAACAGACTTCTGCACATCCTTTTCAGTGTGCATCCAACTAGATAGAAAATGCAGACAAGAAAATCCGGCTGCTGTTGAGGCTGAAGTACAAGCGTTGATTTTCGAGAATTCGCTAGACGGTGACGTGGTCATCTACACAGATGGGTCGGTCGTCCGACATGTGAGAAGCTCATGGGCCTTTACAGCTCGGGCCGGAGGGAGAATTGTGAAGGAGGACTCTGGTGCTTTCACTGAAACCACAAGTAGCCTGACCATGGAAGTCATGGCAGTAAGTAAAGCAATAACATGGCTCGAGACACAGACATTCACTAGGGCTTGTTTCCTTAGCGACTCAATGAACATGATCAAGAGGATAGAGGAGGGGTCGATCCGAAGAGAGTGGTTGCTGCCTCTGAAGCGGTCTCGGCTGGCAAAGATTAGTTTCATCTTCGTGCCAGGTCATGCGGGAGTACAAGGAAATGAGCGGGCTGACAAGCTCGCAGGTGAGGCTACTGTGGAGGGCGGACGCGCCATGGACCAGGCTGACATTCTGAATGCTCTACGAGAAGTGAGACTTTTGCGAGAACCAAGTGATGACTGTGAATCTACAACAATGGCCAGACTGCGGGAGCAGCAAATTAAAAGAGGGATGGCCAAACAAGAACACTACGCAGGAAGCCAAAGAAGATTGATAAACCAACACAGAACTGGCGTCGTTAGCCGCTACACGCTGCGGGATTTGCTGAGGAGGGGATCCGAGCACTTATGGACTGAATGGTTCGATGTGCAACGAGGATGATCTGTCGACTAACTAACTAAGGTTGTGTACTATCCCCCACCCTATTTGGGATATACTTTTCACTTCTACTGAAATATGCCTTTCGTGATCAGGATGACGGTATATACATTCACTCACGCTCAGATGGTGGCCTCTATAATGCTCAGAGATTGAAGGCCAAGACCAAAATTAGCAGGGTACTAATCAGAGAGTTGCTTTTTGCGGATGATGCTGCAATTACGACCCACTCTGAGGAAGAATTACATCTACTATCTGCATTCTCCAATGCTTGTTCTGAATTTGGTTTAACAATTAACAAAAAGAAGACACAGATTATTTCACAAGGTGCACATGGTGTACCATCAATCTTTATTGATGACGCCGAACTGGAGATAGTAGACCATTTTACATATCTAGGATCAGAGGTAAATAGCAAATTATCCCTCGATCAGGAAATCAACATCAGGATTGGCAAGGCAGCAACAACAATGAACATGTTAGCAAAAGGAGTCTGCGAGAACAGGAAGCTTACTGCCAAAACAAAAGTCCTCGTCTACCAAGCCTGTGTCCTTAGTACTCTTCTTTATGGCAGTGAAACCTGGACAACTTACTCACGCCAAGAGAAACGTTTAAACAGCTTTCATATGCGGTGTCTGCGAAGAATACTTGGTATTAAGTGGCAAGACAAAATCACAAATACTGAAGTATTGGAAAGATCAGGTTGTGTGACAGTTTATTCCATGCTCAGTCTTCGTAGACTTAGATGGATAGGACACGTTAGGAGGATGGATGATGGTAGAATACCAAAGAACATCTTTTTTGGCGAATTACAGACGGGTAGGAGATCTCAGGGTCGGCCTCTACTACGATACAAAGATGTGTGTAAGCAGGACATGATTGATACAGGCATTGATAATGCACATTGGGAGCACGTCGCCGCTGAACGTGTTGCATGGAGGGCAACTATCAGAAATGGAATAAAGACAAAGGAGAAAATTATTGCAGATAAAGCACACACAGAGCGTGAGAGACGTAAGATGGTGCAAAATGGTGGAAGTGACCATGTTTTCACATGCACCTACTGTGGGAAAACATTTGCAGCAAGAATTGGCCTTACCAGCCACACTCGCCACCGCCATGGATCGTAGTTATTAAGCCTTTTTGAAGCACAATGTACCAAACTATCGTCTGTCAAGACGGAAAGGTGCCAATGAGTGATGTCTGATTCAATCTGTTGTATGATCTAAGCTGATGTATGATCTAAGCTGATGTATGATCTAGGCTGATGTATGATCTAGGCTGATGTATGATCTAGGCTGATGTATGATATAAGCTGATGTATGATATGGGCTCATCACACATCAGCTAATATAATGATGAACTTAGATCATACATCAGCCTAAGTTATACCTAAACTTAGATCAGCCTAGATCATACATCAGATTAGATCAGACATCAGATTAGATCAGACATCAGCCTAGATTATACATAGGCTTAGATCCTGACTCTCAGCCATAAGCAGATAGAAATGATGGAAAGGATACAGAATAAAGCTATGCGCATTATTCTTGGATGTACAAGAGATACAGCATGCAGGGCGATGTGCTACCTTCTTGATTTTCCAACCATTGAAGAGAGAATACAAGTTTGCAGGGCACGCGCCTACCTCAGAGTTAACGCAAACACACAACATCCACTGCATAGTGAAATTATAAAGGTGAAGGGCAGCAGGTTAAAAAGAGGACGGTCGTGGATGGGTCAAGCCGAAGACATTCTTCAACAGGTGTGTTCACTTGAGGACTTAGAGCCTGGCGACGAGTGGGTACAAGTGTCAACAGATTTCTGCACATCCTTTTCAGTTTGCATCCAACTAGATAGAACATGCAGACAAGAAAATCCGGCTGCTGTGGAGGCTGAAGTACAAGCTTTGATTTTCGAGAATTCGCTAGACGGTGATGCTGTCATCTACACAGATGGGTCGGTCGTCCGACATGTGAGAAGCTCATGGGCCTTTACGGCTCGGGCTGGAGCGAGAATTGTGAAGGAGGACTCTGGTGCTTTTGTTGAGACCACAAATAGCCTGACTATGGAAGTCATGGCAGTAAGTAAAGCAATAGCATGGCTGGAGACACAGACATTGCCAAAGAAGATTGATAAACCAACACAGAATTGGTGTCGTAAGCCGCTACATGCTGCGGGATTTGCTGAGGAGGGGATCCAAGCACTTATGGACTGAATGGTTCGATGTGCAATGAGGATGATCTGTCGACTAACTAACTAACTATAGGCTTAGATCATACCCGATGTATGATCTAAGATTATCATAGGCATTCTAATCATGATTTTCAAATTGACCATTTACTATTGGGAGAACCAAAGATAGATAGGCCTTGAAAAACCAAATTTAACGGTACCTCAATGAGTTGTGTATCTCTATTCTAAGCTGAGGTATGTAAATTTGAGTGTCGTGACCTTTGGACTAAAATTTTCACAATAGAGTTCTCACTAAGTGGATTTTTATGCATCTTGGTCAAAGTGAGAGCCCAGAGTATCAAAATTTTGTTTTTTTTTTAGACTATCTGTTTTGTTTTTAAACGAACATCTTAGCAACCATGCATCACTGCGATCGGGGTTGCAAGGCCTAACTGGTCATGTTATTTATTTTGTGATATGATGTCTGGTGACCTAATTAGGAAGTAAAAATGGCCGCTAATTATTTACTTATTAATTAATTAGCCAGAGTCTTCTTAAATTTAGCTTTAAAAAATTACAAGTGTGTGTGGTGGCCTAATTAGCAATTAAAAATAGCCGCTAATTAATTACTAAATCAGAATTTAACCTGCGTCTTATTAATTTTATCTTTAAAAATTACAAGTTATGCATGTTGTTATGCGGAATGATGCTACAGACCTAATGGTCACTTTGGTGTTTTGATAGTGTGTATGGTGGCCTAGTTAGCAATTAAAAATGGCCGCTAATTAATTACTAAATCAGAATTTAACCTGCGTCTTATTAATTTTATCTTTAAAAATTACAAGTTATGCATGTTGTTATGCGGAATGATGTTACGGACCTAATGGTCACTTTGGTGTTTTGATAGTGTGTGTGGTGGCCTAATTAGCAATTAAAAATGGCCACCCATAATTATTGCAGTGATGAATAGTTGTTACGAGGTTCGTTTAAAATAAAATTACTAAATTTGCTTAAGTGTCAACAGATGAAAATGTACTAAACTAAAAGAGTTGTCTTTTCAGTTAGTAATCTTTATTAATACTATATAACATATATAAAACATATGCATAATGTGGTAGAGTTTCTGGAATCAACAGTTGACATCAGTTGAATGAAAATGACTATCCTGACATGAACCTGAAAAGAAAGTGAAAAAAAAAAAAGATTAATGAAATGCTGTAAAATAACATGAAGAAGTTATAAATTATTAATTATGAACTTTAAATCTGTAGAGAAAAGAAGCAATTAAAGGTACTGTATATTTATTTTTAAAAAGTTGTACATTATAATAAATAGATTTTAACACTATAAAGATAAATCTCAACTCACCGTAAAAAAATGTCCTTAATTAGGGAAATACTACCTCTGGTGGTGACTGATCCGTCTTGGCATTCAAGCTTTCTTCTCTCTTCACGGCAGCTACATACCTATGCAGACAATCAACGATCGCATCAGATAGTTGAGCAACATAGCTTCAGCTTATCATCATTTGCAATCAAACAGACAATTCTGACAAGACCTGAAAAGAAAGAGAAAAAAAAAAAAAACAGATGACTAAATATGAATTAAAAAAATGCTGTAAAATAACATGAAGTTATAAATTATTAATTATGAACTTTAAATCTGTGGAGAAAAGAAGCAATTAAAGATACTGTATATTTATTTTTAAAACGTTGTACATTATAATAAATATATTTTAAAACTATAAAGATAGATAACATGAAGAAGTTAAAAATTATTAATTGTGAACTTTAAATCTGAGGAGAAAAGAAAAAGAAATAATATTAATAAGATACTTTTTTTTAATATTTAAAAAAAAAAAACATTTGTTTTACAGTACAATAAAAAGATCTTACAACTATAAAGATAAATTCAACTCACTGTAGAAACATGTCCATAATTAGAGAAACACTACCTCTGTTTGCGACTGTACCACACAACTACCTGTCTCCAAAAACCATACAGACACATAAAAACTGTTAAGAAAACAAATGAGTAAACAACATTGTACATAATAACAATAACAAAAAGTTTCAACCTGGAAAAATAAAGCAAAAGAGGAATTATACATAGAGATGAATTGTATACATTATATAACAGGAATTACAAATATAATAAGTACTTACAAATTGTTTCTTACCTCTGAAACACGTGACAGCCTAGCAGCTTACAATCTAAAAAATTACCAAACTAGATACTAAATAAATACTACTTATTTATCAAAATAAATACTAATTGCTTATCAAGTCAAATAATAATATATCCAAAAAAACCAAAAAACAAAAAAACAAAAAACAAAAACAAGATGCCCAACAATAAGGCTAGAGAAACGATAAATAACCATTGGCGACATCTACTAAGAAATGCTTCAAAGTCATTGACCAGGTGGTGGCAACTGATGGGTCGCCCATACTAAGTGTATGGATGCGTGTCTGCATGTGTGTGTGTGTGTGTGTGTGTGTGTGTGTGTGTGTGTGTGTGTGTGTGTGTGTGTGTGTGTGTGTGGTTAATATATGACGCAATTATGGCGTCAATAATCATCAATCCACACAACAACAAAATAGTATAAGGGAATGTTATGAACCTGCAATTAATAATAACTTTCTACTTTCTCAATGGGGCTTGTTTGCAAATGAGGAGATTTAAGAAGAAGAACACGAAAAAAGGGGAGGAGGAGGAAGTAGAAGAAGAACATTAACATATGTAAGATAAGAGCCCAACTCCATCTGCACAAATGTAAGTGTATAAAATAATAAAGTCAGTCCCATGATAGATCTTACTTAAAGATCGCCATTACCACAAAGACACCATAAGTAGTATAGTAGGAGGTTTATCCTCCCTCACCCCCCTTAAATTGGGATCCGGATCCCCAATTTTTCCTTATATAAGCTATATGTGACTCATCAGATCCCCCGAAATTGGATCCCCATTTTCAAGGGGGATCCAAAGGGGACATAACTCATTTCTGGTCTTATGACATCCCTTTTTGTTGTGTGAGTTAAAGATGGCGGCTATTGTTATTATTTCTGGTCTCTTTTTTGTTGTTGTGTGATTTAAAGATGGCGCGGCTATTGTTAGTTGTAGTAGTGGATGGTGGGTGAAGATTAAAAGATGTGGTGAGGTGGGGGAAATAAAAAATGGCGCTTCATTGTTAGCGGTAGGGGTGGTTGTTGGTGGATTCGTAGTGGTCGAGTTGTCTATCAGGTGATCGGGTTGTGGACGGGCGGGGCGGGTGATCGTGACGTAGGCGGGCGGGGTGAAAGCGAGGGAAGCGGCGGATGATCGGGGGTGTGTGTGCGCGGGCGGGTGATCGGTTGTGTGTGTGCGCGGGCGGGTCGGATTCCAGTGCCAATAAAATATGTGACGTGGATGGGTAGGTGTTTATTATTAATCATGGATCCTAGATGGAAACATCCTTTTAAGTTTTGATTGCGGGGCCAACGGGGAGTGGAAAATCCGTCTTTGTGAAAAAGTTTCTGGCTCAACTTCCAGTCGTTTTGATTTTGCTGCTCTGATCCATTGTATTTTTGTTTATATTACATGTGTTTGTGATATTGTTCTTTTATCCTTTTGTTCACGTGTATGTATCAATTGTTTTACATGTAAAATTGAGTCAACAATCTCTCACCACCCAGAACGACATGAAAACCAAGAAAACAAGAAAGAGGAAAATACAAGAATAACAAAAAAGAAAGATGAAAAACAAGACAGCTGACATCCCCAACAAACTACAAAAGAAAAAACCAGCAAACGCAGTTTAATCATGGTTTTTTATGTTTATTTTCATAAATCTTGAAAAGTGATATTATAAACCCACAAAACATATTCATAAGACAAGTGATATTATGTTCACACAAATCATATTCATGATAAAATTTAAGAACAGATCACACAAAACATATTCGTAATAAAATTTAATTACAATTCACACAAACATAAAATTATTCATGGATTCAAACATAAAATTATTCATAAGACAACTGTCATTGTGTCTTACACCGACAACCGTGAACAGACACATATGTTATTAATAGAAAATATATACACTAACATTAGGATTCTCTGAAATATGTGACCGGGAAAGGTCTTGAAAACAAGATGTATTATATGTCTAATGGTGAGGTGGTGACGTTGTCTTTGTGCACCTGGCGTTTTATATAAAAATAGGATAGTGATTGTCTATGTTGTTCGTATGTGTAAACAGAGGAAGCCTGTGTTTTGAAGCCTACGTTTTCCCACCAGCTGCTGTCTTTGTGTTGAGTACGTCTAAGGAGGTGTCTCTGTCTAGGTGGTTATTGTGATGTTTGGTGAGTCCTTTCGTGCTGGTCTTGTTATTGTCTCTAAAGCAGTGGTAAGTCTTGCTGCACAAGGAGATCATTCCTGACCCCTCGTACTCTAATTTAAACAAACCAGGGATTCTTTTGTCGTATACTTTCTTACCTTTACACTGGTCACAGTCTGGTACACTACCTCTGCTACTAATAAAATGCTGTTTATGGGTATCACAGGTCTCAGAGCGAAACCACCTATCATAAACTCTGTAAAACTCTGCCCGAAGATGGGGTATAACTACTGCTGCTAGGGACGGCTCGCTAAGGGCTAAATAGAGACTATCTGTGTCCATCTCACACAGTTGGAAATCATTCCTATCTACAAACCTATCCAAAAAATCATAATAAAACTGTAACATGCGCAGCTTGGCGTATTGGTAAACGAAATAACCTATTTGGAGGTCGTCTTCTTCAGCATTTCTACCTCATATATATCCTCTGACAACATGGTCATCTTTTTGAATAGTGGTTCATTGATTAATTTTAGCGTATCAGCCCCTCGACAATACGAAACGTTGGTATGCTTGGCATTGTTGGTTAGTGTCTTCCCATAGGCTGTGTTACCCAACAGTTTCATCGTCTCTGCCTTAATGGTACTGGCAGTAACACTGTCACCTTCACGTCTGGCATCAGATACCGTATCCCCAAACTTTTGAAAGCAATGCACAGGTTGATATTCAATCACCTGGTAAATCTTTGTGACAACTAGATCATGCGTCAGATACCATTTTAACAATGATGTGGCCAACAAGATCTTTTCCCCAATATAACTACCTATCAGAGTCCGACGAGGGGCAGTCAACAACTTATGTGACTCGGCGTATTGCCGCATAAAGACACCAATGTCGGCTCTAGACACTTCTGTATTCTTAAAGATAGGCGTCATCTCGGAGAAGCACTCTTTAAACTCTTCTGGCACATGAATATCACACTCGACTAGACCAAACAAAGTCTCAGCTCTTACAGCCGCGAGAATTTTCTGTGTGTCAATAGGGTTTGAGCCATAGTCTGGTTTGAGTCGTGGAAAAGCCGTGTCTGCAAAAAGCTTAAGGTCTTTATCAGTCTTTTTTAGTTTCTGCCACTCACATTCCCACATCTCCACCACTTTTACATTGACCTCTTTCACCAAATAATCGCGAATCTCACGCGTTTTGGTAAACAAATCTACCAAAGGTTTCTTGTTGACCGGGTTAACTTCTTTACCACGTGTCAGTACACAATCTTGGTGACCGTGCCACATCCAACCGTGAAACTGGTAGACGGTTTTAGACTTCTTATCCCACCCGTCAACTCTAATGTGTCGGCTGCCTAGAGACATCTCCGTCCATTAAACTGGGTTTTTAACTCTATGTTCTTACTATGGGACACCCAAGCCAACCACTCTCTACACTGCACTGTGTAAAAACCAGCCTTATGGGGTTTGAACCCATCTTCTGCGTTTCGTATTACAGGAAAATCTGTGGGTATTGGCTGCATTAGGGCCCACAGATAAAGATCGTTGGCATCATACCCCTTAATGGATTTCACTTTGTTCACTCCTCAGATCAAAGTCTCACCTACCTCATGGTATCTGTGAAAAATGATCGAGGGACCACCGACAATGTTCTTTCTAACAGTGGTGTGCAGCCCACTATCACTCTTCCCACATAAAGAAAATGAAACATCTTTGGGGATGGTCTTAAACAGATATTTCATAATTACCCCAGGAACTGAGATGGCATCTTTAAAAATATCTACACCAGCTCTGCGTAAAAAACTAACTTGCTTATCTAATGCCTCGAAAAAAGGACCTACATCTTTATTATTGTACCAGACCAAGAAATCTGCCAGTGTCGACATACGGTGCTCGCTCCTATACTCGTTGGCAGTAGGCGTAGTCAGCATATGAAATGTTGCACTTTTTCAAATGTGAATAAAACGCCTTGTGTGGGGGTAAACTAGTCTCCTTTAATCTATCTAATGAGGTGATATACTCGTAACAAAAGAACCCCTTGGTTTCTTCTACCTCATAAGCCGCTAAATATTTGGAATAGCTAAACCCCGGGGCTAGGTAATTAATGATGTCCAAAAATTTTAATTTTTCTGACGCGATGCTCATGAAATTGTTATTTCTTTTGACCACATATTTAAAGCGACCACCAGTGGCAGAGAGGAAATACTCTATAAAATAGGGTTTAATTACGTTGATATCATATTTCCCAGAGTTAAACCTGATCACCGGTACATCTTTCAGGTACTCATCTAACTTATCAACTAAATGGGGGTACTCCGCAAACTTTGTTTACTCACCGTCAAATTTCTGGCGTAGCGAGACATAAGCCGCATCAGCAATACAAGTCAGATGCTCAAGCATCATTTTCACCAAGTCCAGAGGGTCACCCGTTGTGATAAAACAAACCGGGTCCTTGAAGCCAGGGACATTAGACGCCACTGAACAGCTAAGAGGGATATCTTTACCTAAGAATTTTGTGGACTTGGTTTCCTTGGGAAGAGTGGTATTGTTAAAATAACACTTGAAGTCATACGTGGCTCTGTAAGGATACACAAAGTCCGTGTCTACGTCTATACCATGTGACTGAATAGTTTTCCAAATGGTCTCGGTCACAATGTATACCCCACCTTTATAAGCATCTATGGATTTGCCTCCGATTCAAGTGATATTGCGTCTGTCCATAACCCAGAAACCACTCCACAAATTCCCACAAGTTGGACAGCAAAAAGTCCTAGCTACCCTGTCAATGTGATTGATATACATGAAAAGATCTCTGTAGTCTAGCAACCTCAACGTCTTATCATAACTACTACTGCCTCTAAGATTTGGGATCAGGGACTGGGTTTTATCATACTCAAAGATATCTACATTAATGGAAAAACATTTTTCTAAATTTTGGATATCAACATATCTAACTCCGGGAAAATCAGCCATAGATTCTATATTTTGGTCTCTCTGCCACTTATGTGCTAACTCTTCAGTGGGTTTCATTCATCATCATCATCATCATCATCATCTTCCACTTCTGCCGTCAAGCGTCGTGGGGAGGAATAATTTGCGTTCCAGCACCCGGTGGACGGCACTGGATAGTGTGGGTTTCATTAGAGCCCTAATATTATAACCCTAAAATAACGCCAAACAATGAAAGAAACACAGATTGTCGGTGTAAGGTGTAGAGTGGTTGTCAGAGCGTTGCAGTGCGTTGATGGCTTTATTGTTTGTGATGTGTAATGGGATGTTCTGTCTTGTGGTATACGTAAACACTAGTCGCTGGAATTGTCTCTACAAGGTATTTGGTGTCGGGTCTAGTGTGCAATACATAATTGAACATGTCGCTTTCCTTAACAGTCTCTACAAAAAAGCCAAAGTCTTGTTTGTTGTTAATTAATTTGGGGACATCTAAGACACACGCATTGTTGGAGGAGGCATGAAAAATTTCAGCTCCTTTGTCTCTATGTGTCGTAAGATGATGTGGTGACTGTAGTTAATTTTAAATCGACTGTTCTGGCTGGTAAATATCGTCTCTAAATTGCTGGTCCAATCTATTGGTCGTACTGAGTCTGGTCGATGAAAGAAATTATATGTCGATATATGTGTGTTGATACTGTTATGAGTTATGACAGCTGTCCAGTTGTCCCTATATGTCTGTTGGACGTCGTCGGGGAGGTCGTCTAATGTCTCCATACCATCTAAAAATAATATGTCGGCTTCCTCGTCTACGAGTTCGAAAAGATCATTTGCTTGTTTCTGTTTTTAGCTGGGTGTGTATTTGTCTCTGCTTTTCGTTTGCGTGATGAGGTTGCTGATGATGATGGTGCTGCTGACGATGATGGTGTTGCTGATGATGGTACTTCTGATGATAATGATGGTATCCCATGAAGTGTTCATATGTGTATTTGTAGACCGTAAATAGACTACCACACAAAGGACAAGACACCCGTTGTGTATTTTCGTGGCTGTCCCGAATGTGACGGGCAAGATTGTTAGATAAAGTAAGCTTCTTCCCACAAATGACACACAAATGACCTTCTTTCTGTGTAATGGGCATTGCGGTTCTTGATGAATCCATCTTTTATGGTTGATGAACACTCAGGTCTGAATACGGCACACACGTATCTGTAAGAGAAACAAACATATTTTTATGTGTCACGTTTTAAATGTTCAATATATACATGTGTTCGTTTACATCTTACATTTTTAGTGTTTAATATTTACATGGTATGTTTTGGAATATTTAAACGTTACTTATATATTTTAAATGCTTAGACATACAGACAGGCAGACAGGCAGACAGACAGACACATGTATGAAGACTTGCAGGCAGGCAGACATGTAGGCAGGCAGCAGGAAGGCAGATAGGCAGACAGACAGACAGGCAGACAGACAGTAAGATAAACAGAAATACAGACAGACAGGTAGGCAAGCATGTAAAGTTATAGGCAGACAGGCAGGCAGAGAGGTAGACAGACAGGCAGACAGAGAGGTATAAGACAGACAGGCATGCAGGCAGCAGACAGACAGATAGACAGTAAGACAGGCAGGTAAGCAGACAGACAGGTAGACATGCAGGCAAGCAGGTGGACAGACAAACATACAGACAGGCAGGTAAGCAGATAGACAGACAGACAGGCAGATAGGTAGGCAGACAGATTGACAGACATACAGGCAGGTAGACATATAGACAGACAGTCAGGTATGCAGACAGATAGACAGACATACATGTAGGCAGACATATAGACAGACATGCATATAGATAGACAGATAAACATAAATACATGTAGTCAGGCAGGCAAGCAAGCATGTAAAGAGACAGGCAGGCAGGCAGGCAGGCAGGCAGAGAGAGAGAGACGCATGAAGACAGACAGGCAGACATGTAGGCAGTCAGGCAGACATGCAGGCAACAGGTGGACAAACAAACAAACATATAAACAGACAGACAGGTAAGCAGGCAGGTAGGTAAACAGACAAACAGGTAAGTAGACAGACAGACATGTAGGTAAGCAGACAGATAGACAGTAAGACAGACAGGTAAGCAGACAGGAAGACATGCAGACAACAGCTAGACAGACAAACAAACAGACAGGCAAACAGGTAGGCAGACAGGCAGGTAGGTAGACAAACAGGTAAGTAGACAGACAGACATGTAGGTAAGTAGACAGATAGACAGACAAAATAAACAATTGCCCCTTTGCAACTAGAGTGTTGAAATACTACACAAAAGGACAAAAATTATACCAAGATCAGACAGAAAAAAAGAAGCAAACAGTGTATACACGTACAAGCAAAATAAAAAAAATAAACTTTAACCGCTGGCCCAGCACGTCACAATATCGATCTCACCTTGTCTTGAATCTTTGGAGAATAAAATATAACAACAACGCGTGTAGTATTTATACAACTCTCACAACATGTCAGCGGGTTGTTGGTAGAAGGTTTACAAATGCCTATTCATGAATACCTGTTTGTGTATACATTGAAACCGGCAAGGTCGCTACACAATAGCCCAGAGACCAGGCTCCCGATCGGATTAAGCCGTCTTAAGTGACACTCTGAATTCATTATACTATCCATACAAAGGCGGTTAAAGCCCATACAACACAAAGGTGCTTAAGAATGACCCGCAGTCGTTAAGCTGAATTAGCCTTTCACCAGGCAAATACAAAAGGCGACAAGGTTGCTAGCTACCGAGTCGCTTTTGTTATTTTAATCCGGCTAAAGTGGTCCGACACGCACCCATTTTCCCGTTATCCGGTTTAAACAACACGCTAAAGCAATTATACTACCCATAAAACACAAAAGGCGGCTATGGACTTGAATAGATCTTGTATACAATCGAATAAGGACTTTTCTTCGTGAACAATACAGCTTAGGGGACTCTTAAACATTTAACCACTGACGGCTGAGGAATTAATAGACTTTTGGCTTTAGTCTATGCATCCGATTAAGATCGCCGTGAACAATACACCGTAGTAGTTTATGGGGACAATTGACCTCGGTATTTATGGAAAGGCTGTCACTCAATGGATAACTGATCAAACAACACGCGAAAGAATGTGCCAAGATCGACGAGATGTAAAACAATAATTTTGCCTCGTATTTTTTTTTTTACATTTATTTATTTATTTATTTATTAAATTTATTTTTTATTGTAACCGGCCTCATTTTCCCTCTCCTCTCTACTCGACTGTCTCTTCCTCCTCCTCCATTCTTTCTCCTCCTCCTCCTCCTCCTCCTCCTCAATTCTTTCTTCTCCTTCTTCTCCCCCTCTGACACCGGCCTCATTTCCTCTCGCCTCTCAACTCGTCTGTCTCTTCCTCCTCCTCCAATCTTTCTCCTCCTCCTCCCCCTCTGACACCGGCCTCCCCTCCTGTCTGCTGAGGATGGGGACGGAGCACTTATGGGAATGCCCCGAATACTGTGATGTCGATTACTAAATCAATCAATCAATCAATCCCCTCCTGTCTGGTGATGTTGAAACCTCCAAATATACTACATCGAAAACCTGGCTTACACCCAAATCACAACCACTTCCCCGCCGTGAGGACGAGAACTGCATTTCCTCATCTCCCTCTGACACCCGCCTCCTCTCCTGTTTCCTATTCCCCCTCTCCCTAGACTATTCCTTCATCATCTCCTCTTCCAGGATAAATGTGGACAAAGAGACAAGGGCAAAGACACGTACACAATTTACATATACATACATATGAACAAAGACAACAGAGAACAGAGAGACAAGAACAAAATCACAAATGAATGCAGAGACAAGCACAAAAACATTTAGTAAAAAACCAAAATAAAAATTTTCTTTCTTGTTTATTTTTTATTTTTTTATTTCTTATTTTCATAAAAAGAGTTAGACACGTTGCTTGTTTTTTCTGGCCTTCTTGTCTGGAATACAACTCTCTGAGTAGGCTGGTTGGTAGCCTGGTAAATATTTGTCGTTTGGTGTGTAGTCACAGGCTCTGGCTGCTGGTCTCTCAGCTGGTATCCTGGTAAATATCTGTCACTTGGCGTGTAGTCATAGGCTGGTTCCTGGTCTCCTGTTTGTCGGGCTGACATCTGTGTATTGAAGTCAAAGGGTGCGTCAAACATCTGACTGTCGGGTACATCAAACATCTGGTTTTTGTAGTTTGGTTGAACAACTGGGGCAGCACACTGTCAGAGTCCTAACTATCTTCTCCTTCTAGCTCACTGGACTTGGACAGGCAAATTACAACGTCCACGACACATATACTAATAACACATAACTGCAATTGGAAACTCGCAGGAGCTGTCTCCTGAACAACCTTTTTATTACAGTATATTACAGTATAACATTATGTGCTCACTCCACCGTCACCTCGCGTACGATCAAGCAGTCATTCTACACAGGCAGCCAAACGCTCGCTCACGTCCACATGGGCGATATTTACACTGTCGCCCGTATGACGATTCGCAATTACAGTCTCACATCATCTCGCACATATCACAGTTAGTACATTCCTCGAATATCAATACACAACGTTCATCTCATCTATCCGTCACAACACTATCGTTCGATCGTTCTATTTCTCGCTAGATCTCCACACGTCCGTCTTTATTCGCTGTCTCACACACACTCTGACTCCCTCCTCCTTGACCTTCCCACATCACGTGGGTCTGTCCACGGACTTCTTGCCTGACCTTCCGTCAGCCAAGCCGTGGCGTCTCCTACTGTCCTTGACCTCAGCTATTGCTTACACTGACTCTCGCTTACATACCGTCAATTACACTATTACTTACATACAAGACCCTGACACTCTCCCCCCGCACAAACAATGTGGCACTTTCTCTTAGAAATGTGACACATTCTGTTGTTGTTCTTGATACATCTTTTTAACCTTGTCAGGGGATTGTATGACCATCCGTATATGCGTGCGTATCTTCTTACTCTGGTCTTTTTCGAGATCAACTATAACCATTGGCTCTCTCTTTTTCAGTACTGAGGTTTCTCTCAAGGTTTTGTCGTGGTCTGGCAAATGTTCTGGTTGGGTCTACTTGTCATACCTCGTTATATTCTTCAATCTCCACTCCGTGACATTACATTCTGTTCATGTTTCCCAATCGATTCGCTGTGTATTATCATCTCATAGTTATTGTGGCTATGCTGGTTTAAGGATTCTCCATTGATTCACGCCTGGAATAAGGCTACAACTTCCTCTTACAGCATTCTTAAATTTTTTCTCTATTCAGACGTGGTCCCCCTCGTCTCTATTTAATGCACCCTAATCGATTCTTTATGAGCACGCTATGTCACTGTTTTGGTCATGGTTCGAATATACTTCCTGTATGTCATAGTCCCGCTTACCTCATCTTATGTCAGACCGTGAGTTGTTTCCCTTTTTGGGCACACCTCGTTTACTGTTTTGGAGAGTTATTATTAATCTCTTTTGTTGGTATATCCCTTATTGTTACAACAATATGGTATTCGTTTTGTAACACAATTGCTAAGCGTCATTCGTCGGGCTATCCACCATACGCGAAGGCAAGTTTGGTAACACTCGCCTATTGGGATTGCCAGGCGTTGATTCTCAGCATTACAACTTATACTTTTCGCAGCTGTACTTACGCTTATATGTACATATCACATTCTAACAATACAAAGTACTATAATACTAAAATTAGACATTGGATGTCATGCACTTAATAAATTTACATTAAAATGTTCATCGTCGCTGCCTTTATGCACTTATAGGATACTGTTCCTGTCCTGTGAAAGTTATGCACACGCAATTAAATTACCAGTGTTCAATGTTCATTGTGGTGCTGGAATGTTTGGCATTTCTTCTTTCTGAATCAATTATTGACGTACTCTGTATACCATGATATTGTCCTTTCTTCTGTATAGTGATTAAGACTTTGCACCAAGTTTGGACAATTTGTAAGTCCGTTCTGTAAAATTATTGGAGTTCACACCTGTAAAATATGTACTAATGTTTTAAGTTCGGTGGCCTTACTTATGAGTGTGGCCATGGTGCGTCTGTCTGTGACTGTCTTTGCCATAGTTTGTAGGTTGGCATCTGGTTTCTTAAACTGATCCCTGGGAATGGATGTCTGTACTTGTGAGGTTCTTGTCGTTGTTGGTCGATTTCTAAATGTGGCCTCTGTAGATACTCGTTTGAAACAAAGTCAATATGGGTATAGCTTACTGTTAGATACTTGAAATCACATGTTGAGTCCTACTGTTCTGCTGATGACACTTATCACGTTGAAGGAACTTTTATGTTGGTATATACAATGGAGTGTGCTAGTATCATAGCGCTGGAGTCGTACAGCAGACAAGGCAATTCTGCATTTACTCGATCTAAGGATATAAAGTGGGTTACGGTTAAAATTAATGTTCCGACGGGTGGGGAATTACAAATTTAATGTTGAGATCATTTTGAGTGCTATCTACAAACCTGCACTCGTACATGTGTGTATACATCCAATAGTTCAAATAATAATAATAATAATAATAATAATAATAATAATAATAATAATAATAATACACCATTGTCAAAGACTGAAACATACACGAGCACCACCCGGAAGAGTAGTCAACCTCGAGGAGAGTAGAGGTGATACGGTGGCCCGAGGTAAGGGCAGGGTAGGTGGTGGAATGGGGGACTATTAACTAGTTCTCTCATGAGACACGGAGGCGTTGACCAGATAGTTAGCACTCTGGTCACAACAGCGTCACGCCTCGTGGTAGCCACGGAGAATTGGAGTGCCCACTCAACATACCACGGCTGCGATCAGCATGCCGTGTGATACAGCACGCAGGAAGCCGGAGGACGCCTCAAGGTCCTACCGCGTGCTGTGTAGGCACGCGAGGAGAATCGTCAGACAGGGGACAGACTTTGTAGAGATCAGATCGTTTAGTATTGATAGGAGTTTTGTGTAGCCAAATAGATAGAAATTAAGCATAGGCTTTAGGAAACTAGTGATAGGCAATTCTGTGGCTTTGTGTGTGTCTTGATAGCGACTGTTACGTACTTGTAAAGAGCCAACGGCAATAAAATGTACCATTTATTTCCTCGCACACGACTTGCAATTTTTTGTATGGTGTGGGAGAAGTAATCCGATGATGCCTGACACCTGAGTTGTTGACACCATGTATAGTTTTGAAATGTAATCGTACATGTTTGTACACTGCTCTGCAATTTGTGTATATTTTCCAAAATATGTAGGTTACTTTGTTGCTGATTTTTGTCAGCACCGACTGATATTTTCCTTTGTTCAGCATAAGTATGTGTATGAGTTGATTTGACATAGTGCTTATCAATGGTAACAACAAACTTTGGTTCACCAGTAATGATGTAAGTATTGAGGTTAGATGGTTTGTCATGAATACTGTCATCTGTGTTACTATGAGTAGTGCGAGTAGAATTATCCATTGTGTGCCTTTGGGCATGTGTGTAGTTAACAGGAGGTATAGCTTGTACCATGATGACCAGTGATCTTTTCCCCCACTTGTGATCTGCTTGTTTTCTGTACCTTCTTTTCTTTGTGGATAAACACCAGTTTCTGTTTTTTCTTGTTGTGAGATGGTAGTTAAGTTGGTCTGGTGTGGTACTTTGGTCTGTTCATCATGTTGTTGTATGATGAGTGGTGTGGTTGAGGCAGTGTTTGTTGGGGTGTTAACTTTCTGCCATGTCTGGGTTTTGGACTCTGTGTGGTCTATTACATTTAATACATTTCCAATCAATAAATCGCAGCATGGATTGTCTAATAATGCGCAAGTTACTCTGCCTGATAGGAAAGGTGATTTTATATTGGCCCATGCCATAGGGTATTTCTCTACTGTCCCTGAAACAGTTCTGCAATAGATGTACTTATCTAGGTAGTCTTTAGGATCAGCTAGGGTCTTACGAAGACCGATAAGACAGGACCCTGTGTCGCGTACACATGTGCATACTGTGTCATTAATGTATGCCTCATGGAATGTTAGTTTTCCTAACGACAGTTTGGATGTTTTGTTCATTTCATTTCTTGCTTGTGGAGTATTATCCTCTTTTTCTAAGGAGTGAGGCTGACTGATGTTGACAACGTTATTGAAATATGGTACGAAGTCTGTTGGGTAAAACTCAGTCTGTTCTGTATTTGCAGTGTTTGTCCTACTTGTTTTCGTATCTGTGATGTTTACTTTTTCTAGGTTCTTTGCTGAATTGTCTGTTGTAATGTCTGTGGCTGCATTTGCTTTTGCTTTCTGTATTCTTTTTACTCCTTCACATTCGAAACGTCTGTGGCCATACGCTAAACAAAAATGACATTTGGTTCTATATTTCCTTTGATTTACCTTCCCCAGTTTTTGTGCTATAATAGTGTTCAGGTATTCTTGATACGTGGGATTCTTATTGCATATTCCATTTTCTGTATGCGGAGTGCTACAATGTTTGCACAGTACTGGTTTTGTTTTCTGTGGTTTGTTTTGACAATCTGTGGCTGCAGATGCCGTTGCCCTTACAGTACTCTTCTGTTGAGTGTTCTTAACAAGGTTCATACTTTGGTTGTAATATTCGCGGCATTTTTCTAGTAATTCTTTGATAGGCTCTGTGTTGTGTTCTTCTAAATATTTTCCGCATTCGGCTGGGAGTGTTGCTTTAAGTTTTTCCATTAATAAGAAATTTATTGCTTCTTGATTGTTGTCTGTATGTTTAATTTCAAATGTTAGTTTTCTGAAAAAGTCTTCTATTTCCCTTATATACTGGGTGAACGACTTGTCTGGGGCCGGTTTCAGCTTTTGTACCTCTAATTTTAGAGTCTCGAAATAGTTTACATAGTGTTTTAATATGTTTGTTTTATAATATTCATAGTCTGCCCTTGACATATCTGGTATGAGCTCATGTAGTTTTTTACTTTTTATTGGTACGTATCCGCTATACCATGAATACCAATAATCTTTTGGGATTTTGTAGTCTTGCATTTTCTTTTCAAATTCATGTGTCCAATCACGTATTAGGTCATGTTTTCTATTACAATTTGCTTTGTCTTGTGCCCGTGTACCCTCGAAAAAGTCTTGCAACTTTCTGTAATGTTTTGTGCCTCAGAAATGTGATTGATCTGGAATGTGTTCATCATCCGACATCATTTTCTGTTACTTGATATTTAACTCTACTAATGATGATATTTATACAAACAAATCAAAGAATGCAGATTTGGGTAATTAGCAATCAAAATTAATCAACTTATCTTTATCTGCTGTTTACTCGAACGCTGTATGTACAGGAATGTGATTCTCGTGCTGGTTACAGTTGACCTGTTCTGGTGACGCCGGTCGCTTTTTAGAATTGAAACCTGCTGTGGAAAGAAATGACGTTATTTTCGTTCTGATTTTATTAACAAATATCTGATTTACAATTTCTTATAGATCTTATGCAATCGATCTTCTTCTTTAAATAAGTAGCGTTCTTTTATGCATTTTACTTGGGTATGTGGTTCGTGTGTACTTCTGACACCATTGTACCTGTCAGAGTCCTAACTATCTTCTCCTTCTAGCTCACTGGACTTGGACAGGCAAATTACAACGTCCACGACACATATACTAATAACACATAACTGCAATCGGAAACTCGCAGGAGCTGTCTCCTGAACAACCTTTATATTACAGTATATTACAGTATAACATTATGTGCTCACTCCACCGTCACCTCGCGTACGATCAAGCAGTCATTCTACACAGGCAGCCAGACGCTCGCTCACGTCCACATGGGCGATATTTACACTGTCGCCCGTATGACGATTCGCAATCACAGTCTCACATCATCTCGCACATATCACAGTTAGTACATTCCTCGAATATCAATACACAACGCTCATCTCCATCTATCCGCCATAACACTATCGTTCGATCGTTCTATCTCTCGCTAGATCTCCACACGTCCGTCTCTATTCGCTGTCTCACACACACTCTGACTCCCTCCTCCTTGACCTTCCCACATCACGTGGGTCTGTCCAAGGACTTCTTGCCTGACCTTCCGTCAGCCAAGCCGTGGTGTCTCCTACTGTCCTTGACCTCAGCTATTGCTTACACTGACTCTCGCTTACATACCGGCAATTACACTATTACTTACATACAAGACCCTGACACACACGGCCCACTAACGATGACTGGAATGGGTTGAATATCTTGAATACAGTTGGTGACTTGATTTGGTTGTTTGTTAACTTGACTGAGTCGATCAAAGTCAGCGATAATCTCACTATGCTTAGCGATTAACTGTTCATATTCTTGACGACTGATTGTCATCCCTAACTTGGTTGGAAATTTGTTCAGGGTTTCACAAAAAAAGCGACAGATATGTAACGTGGTCGTTCCTCTGTAGGATTAAACAAATACTGCCTTGTCACCAGTACCCACGGGTCTAACGGTCTCACCACCACGAGTCTTGTAGACCCAGTTAGCAGGCACAGTCTTGAGTTCGGTAGTCACCTTCGGAATGCGTGACTGTTACCGCCAGCGGGCTTATATGTATTAGTAATTGAGTGTAAACCAGTTTCAGCTGGTTTTAGATCATGCGTCTCAGGTTAAGGTCATCTTGTTTTACGTATCGCGTGACTAAGCGCCCTACTAACCGATCGTTGACCCACTGTTTGTTTGAAAAGGGTTGTTTAATTCAGGTCATGCTAGCCCCACGCCCTTTCAGCATGATGAAATAGATAGCGTAGAGGCCGCAGGTGTTACTTAATACGTATTGTAACACACGTGCGTTATACATCAGCGGTCTGTCTGAGTGATGGTCTATAAACTTGAGGAGATCGCTGTGTAAGGGCGGCAGACGAAACGAATCAAAGTACTCATGAGCGCACACTCTGACCTGTAACCGGCGCACATGCGTATCAGCTAGTAGTATTCTGGTAATCTGGGCCGTGTCCATTACGAGGCGTAATCTGTTAGTACTTGTCTGGTCTTGGAAATTTCAATTATCCCGTCGTGCTTGGCGTAGACGACGACTTGTAATGGTTCTGGGGTGGGTGAGTTGAACTTAAATTCCAGTGTTAAAGGGCCAGTCCTCGGCATCTCAAACTGATCTCCGTCCAGCAAACTGGGACTCAGATCAAAGGCGTACAGAGTATAACCCTGTTTATATTGCGTGTAGTCAATTGAATTACCAGCGTCTTTACCCACCAGACCCATCGCTAGATTAGTACCCAAAAAAGGCTCGTACGTATTGATTACGATCAAAGTCCATGGTTAAGGGTTTGCTGGTGGCAGATCGACCATCGACAGTTACGTTCAGATACGTCAGTCCAAAGGTTTGAAAATTATAAGGGTTAGCGTTGAAGGTGCCTTTAAAGGCGGTTGATGTAATAAGTCCAATCACGATGCGAGTGGGTGTTTGACTCATAAACAGATTGTCTTGGGTATGAGATAACATACCCCAAGGGATAGCTAATGATTTTAGCACCACACGCTTGATCGGGAATCTGGCGTTGGTTCTCATCAAGGCTTTCTCGTGGGCGAGAGCGATGGCGGGGTTTAGTCTGGCTTTACGAACAACCAGCGTGGTATATGTTATAATCGATGATTAACTACCGCACCATCGGGGGCCAAAAGGTTAAAGGTGGATTTCGATGGAGTCAGCTTAATTTTTACATCCACACCATTTATCATGTAGCGATTTTGCACAAAAATGTAGGCGATGTAGTCGACCCATCATATCTATTTTTTGACTCTCACATGCTCGTTGATGACGTTTATTTAGTCCTTTGCTGTTATCGCCTTGCGCGTCATCGAGAAAATTGGCTGTATCATAGTAATAAAGCGCGGCTGAGAGATGACTTTTCTTGGCTTCCTCCCCATGGTTCAGAGTGGCTTTCAGGTAGGCTCTATACGGATATGTGTTTTCACTATGAGTGATTAGCGTGTCGTTGAGTGAGACGTCCACTTGAGAAAACAGACTGTGCAGGTAATAGTTGAATGGGGCGACGTCGGCCGTGGGTGGTAGATTGTCACCGTTGGGTAATGTGACTTTTGCTCTGACGTGTAAAAACGTGTTAAATATATCCACATACTCTTCACTGGTACCAGATATGACAAATTCTATAGGTGCGGCTGGAGCTAGAGACGCGAGTGGATGTATCTCCACACACTGCCTCTCTTCTACCGCCGTTTGCGTGGCTGGTACGCTAAACAGATCCAAACCAGAATGAAGACACTCACAAGAATGAGGGTGAATTAAAGCCATTATGCGAAAATATCCGAATACTTGTTCTTCTTCTTATGAGCTCGACGAGGAGCGGGGGTCATTTTTATACGTTTACTAGGCTCGCCAGGTGGCGCTGCGTGGCTAACATGGTTGACCGCTCCTTTCAGTAAACGTTGACCGGCTTGTTTGGCATGGTCTTTAAAGGCTTCTTCAACATTCCTACCAGCCAAAGCATCTTGGGCCACTCGGAGACCCGTGCCGACACTTTCGCGGAGTAGGGCCTTACCTCCTGTCTTTAACCACGGTAGAATCGTGCGACCGAGTCCACTGAAGCAACTCCCGATACCACGGCCTCTCTGACTCCGACCACCCACAAACATTGGCATGCCATGACCAGCTTGGTTGCAGTAAAAATCTTCGTACAGTCTGGGATTTCGACGTAACGCTACGTATTTCACCATTATTCTAAGTCTGAATGTTTCCACGCACGAAAATGTAACGTCAGCACTGAAGTTCCGTTGGCAAATGAGATCGTTGTCTCCGTCTCAGTTGTTAAAAGGATCTCCACCATATCGAAGGAATACCGACTCAATGGTACATAGTGTGGTTTGTCGTAGATGCAAAACACTGAGGCTGAGAGTTGGTTCATAACAGGCACTGTCCTTAGTAGTGGAACCATGGCGTATCCGACTGGTCTAGAGGCTATGAGATCGCAGTAGACGTAGACATTTTGCAGGTCGTTATTTACGTCTAACGACCCAGCACTTTCAATTATATCTAACAGCTCATGCAACTTGTCGCTAAAGGTCACAGTGGCCCCCGGTTCTATTATCTTCACGATGACCTTCCTTGACGTCTTGTTGAAATGGAATCTAACAAGCTTCTTGTCACCCGACTCCGGGTCTTTCATTAATTGATTCAGCTCCGCTATAAATGCCTCTGGTGAACTGTACAGTCCCGGGGGACAAACCCTTTTTATTATTCCTCCGCTGGGTTGGTTATATCTTATCAACACTTCATTCACTACCACATTGCAGTAGCAGTTGGGAAACTGAATTTCGGCCAGACCCACTTCGTAGTGTTGATTCACCTCAATAGTCTGCGGTAAATTGACAAAATAGGGGCCTGGAGTATTATTTGGAAACATGTTCGGTGAAGCATTGCTTGGTAATATCACGTAGAAACTCATAATTTAGGGATCGGTAATAGGTAACACAGACAACTACTTAATAGAGCAATCCACAGCTTACCCTCGGGTGCTTCAGCGCCACCTCGAGACAGATTGGATAGTGATACGCCAATGACGATGTATATAACTATCATTTGACAGAAGAAGACAATCTCTAACCGCGGTATTCGCTGTCCAAACAACCACCAGAACGAAGTTCTTTCTCTGGGTGAGTTACTTTGTGGGCTAGTTTCCGCGATTTATTCCATTAGTTTCGGTATCTGGTTAGGTCTGAGACCCAACTGTTGAATGACAAATTATACCCAAACCATTTCACTAAATACTCTTTACCACCACCTCTCCTGGGTCTTTCTTGTAAGATTGTTCCGATCTGATACACTTGTTTATCGCCGACTGCTTGGATCTCTTCTGGATAGAATGAACCTTGAAGTTCCTCTCCCGAACCGTCTTTTAGCACATATGTCACCGGACTGGTCTGGTTTATACGACTGACGGTGAAAAGTTCTTCTGTCCACGCTGGCATATATCCCTTTTTAAAAGGTTGTTTGGGTTGAGCCAGTCTAACTCGGTCCCCTTCTGTAAAATGGACTTTTCGTGATGCGGTTGTCTTCTGGTACATATTATTCCACACTTCTTCTTGATTAGTATAGTTGACTTGCACGGGCGCCATGCGAATGGTTCTGTGATATGAACCGTTGTAGTTCCGGATCAAATTATCTATCACGTCGACGTAGCATAGTGTATTGGTCTTTGTGAAGTAGCACCACATTTTTTCTTTAAGAGTTCGATTGAACCTTTCCACTATCGCAGCTTTAACGTATTCATTCTCGGACGTAAATAAATGCACACCTTTTGTCTTTCAGAAATTTTAACAAGGATCGGTTGACAAATTCTGATCCTTTGTCGGTCTGAAAATTTATCGGTTGTCTATCGGCAAAAATTTTACCCACTGCCGCAACTAACCCTTTTCCCGTCTTTTTCTTGATCGGGATGGCCCAAGCATATTTACTAAACACAACGAGACACGTCACTAGGTACGACATCCCATCGTAGTATCTTTGTAATAGTCTCATATCTATTAAGTCGGCTTGAAACTGTTGATTTATACCACCGGTTATGGTCTGACGTCTCTGAAAACGACGGATCGGTTTATGTAGAGTATACGTATCCTGATGCCGTAACCAAACCTCTATCTTCTTAGCATACAGTTTAGTTTTTCGTTTTAAGGCGTCGGCCCCGTCATAGGCCCCGGATTTCTGAGGATCGTAGTAATACATTCTTATTTGCGAGGCCATTTTCCCCACTTGGGTGTGGGTATTTTACTCTTCTTTTTGTGTCGCCTAAGTCGGTAAGGTAGTGTTTGTCGCGTAACGTATACTACTAGGATGGAATTGGATCAAAGTAGATACTAAATAGACTTCTACGAATAGAGAATCTAACCACTGTTGAAGAAGCGATCAAATGGCTCGCAATTCTAGAAGAATGATTATCAAAGTCCCAGAATGGATCACTACTTCTAAACAGTGCCAGGCGGAAAGTTATGACGACTAACTGTACTAACACACGAAGACAGTATGTCAAGTTATTCCTGCTAACGTGCCTGAAAGAATAATGATCCCCCACTGCCTAATGTATTCTCACACAACAGGAGATAAGACAGAATGATACGTATAGATGTAGTCCTTTCACTCGTCACACAATCTGATGATGCTAATTCTAAAATGACAGACGCAGTTGTTAAAAGTACACATATAACATAACGTTTAATCCTAAAGAACACTACGTGAGCCCCACTGGGAACTCACTGACACATAAGAGATACGCAGATCCCTGAAATATCTACAAGATAATGTTCAGCTAGAGGATATAATCATAGACTCTTAGCCAATAGCGGACAAATTAGGATTGCTGTGCAGTGGCAAACGGGTGGGTAGCCACTCATCTGATAATCCTTAGCCTCCTGGATGGTAAGCTGTCAGTGCTGACTGGATCGTGGTATGGGCTCCACTCTCTGCTGCATCAAGTGAGTGGTTCGTAGCTCAATCACCGGTCGTGACTACGGCTACAGATGATCAGGGTGCAGGCCCTGTGAATGACAGTGAGAAGGAGTGAATAATCCTTCAAGACAGAATTGTAAATTCTTTTGGCCATGTCCTGCATGGCATGCTTGTCTCATAAATTTCACTAGCATGTATTATCTTAATTTACATATTTTGATTCCTTATCTGAAATCTACAACAGCACACTGATCTAATGGAAACAGCACAGAAATGATATCCTATTCTCTCTGCTGATATTTAGATCAACCATGTACAATCACAATGCTCTACGTCAAAGACCACATTCCAAATATATATTCTAAGTCATGATTAATCATGGAAACATGACCCACAATTCACATAATGGATTAACAGTACATATAGGATGACTTCAATGGAATGCAACTCAGACGCCACAACTCCGACGTCACATATACATTAACAAACCATTACATCGATGAAACACCACACATCATTTTCCAAGTATGGAAACACACAAACTATACTCCACACGATGAATTAACATCACATGATGAATTCCATAGAATGAAATGAAATCACACACAACAACTATAACTTCACGATGTACACGAGTGAACCATTAAAATCAATGAAACACCCCAAGTTCACTTTAGGAGTTATGAGTGGTACTACTAGCAAGTCTTCCTTATATTAATTACGACATAATTAATTATCTAGAAGATTCTTAGCTAGGTTTAAGATTCTATTCACTATACACAAGAACAATATTAGGGTTGGAGAATTCCCCCAAGGTTTGAACTTTGTTAAGTGGGCCATATTGGACCACATGGTAGTAATCTGACTATGGGCAAGATAGAGATTAATGAAGAATAATTAATTGTAACTTATTCACTCTCTGAACTAATTCCTTCAACTAATAAGTATTTTATATAGAGAAATACGCTAGTTCCGAAGTTAAGCACATAATTAAATTATCTTAACCCTAATCGTCTCCTGACTAACTCAGGTGTCCTTCCGCAGGTGGATACCTAATTTCGAGAATCACGTAATGTAATTTATCCATGTTTTTAATGCCACATGTGACGAGCTTTGCGTTTTACCCTTGTCGGCAAGCCACATGGCACAAACATGGTCCTAATTCTAATATTAGTTAACTAACACTAGTTTTAATTAATGTTATCTATTATCGATCGGCATGGCCTTTAGATTTTGCCGGCATTTTGACACACAGAAAAATATTTAACAAAATTATTATTAACTCACCCTGCAACTAGATTTTGACTGGCCTATCGGGAGTGGAGACTATCATTGGCTTTTCTATGTTTTAGGGGGTTTTTCGGCTTAACAAGAGCCAGAAATAAAATATGTTTAAACACAGACAGGTATTCAATTTTAGCCAATTGACGTGATAGTAGCTCCTGCTCCTTCCAGGTTGCTATCAAAACTGCCAGAAGTTAGGGTGCTACCGGAAGTTAACTTCTCATCCAGGAGAGTTCCCTTCCTGTGGCCAAATTATTATTCACAGCCAAAACTGAATATAAAATTCAGCCTGACTTGATTTCTTGGCTTGTAAACGAACTCTACCCTACACCTACTTCTAACTATAAGAAGAAATAGTATTTAACTCTCTCTATAGTTTTATGTATATAAATACACTAACCAAAGACGATTTTATCTAATATTTGAAAATATAGATAAAAATAAAAATTACTACAGGATACATAGAGGGGTTTACTGAGGGTTATCTCCATCTAATAACAAAACGATCTGAGAGGTGGGCCAACCTGTCACAAATGCCCACGGTTCAAAAAAAGTTGGAGAAACAACTTTTTCTCCAGCCCGAACTCTCATATAGTTTTGTCAGCCCTTACTCTGACGTTTATGGGTCGTTTGGACAGGTCACCCTCTTCCTCAGTAGAACAAGGTCTATTCAAAATTCTCAGACTCTTCATTTCTAAGACACCTTCTAAGAAACCTCCTCCCTTGATGTCGCTTCCATGGAAATCTTCTCTGGAAACTTTGCTTTCGTTGGTCGGGGTGTCCTTCGTCTGTCACTGATAAAGGTCCTACCATTCCAGCATCTCTCCTTCGACCCCCTGGGTCTTGATCCATATACTTCATGCGCGTCGTCCTTACTTTCCCTTTAGACGTCTCTAAGTTGGGATCGTGCTCAGCCGCGTCATCTTCCTCGCATCTGTCGGGGTTTTCTTCCCATCTGGATTGATCCCCCTTGGATCCATTATCAACCACCGTCAGAGTCATAATATGAACTGGTGGGTTCGTGGTGTTCTCAAAATGTCTTTTGAGTAAGTTCACGTGGAATACTGTAGTTTTCCCGCGAATAGAAACTGAGTACTTGTTGCTGGAAACCTTTTCTTTAATCATGAATGGTCCTTGCCAAGCAATTTGTAACTTATTATCCCCCTTGGTTAATAAGACTAGCACTTTATCTCCTACCTCTAGAGACTGGTTTCTAATAGGTTTATTATAGAAGGAAGCCTGTTGCTTTCTGGCACGACGGAGAGTGGAGTTAGCTAATTTCCATCCCGTGTGCAGTTTCCGTTTCAGTTCCTCTACATACTGTGAAGACTTGACGACACTCTCATCTGTTCCTTCATCAGTCCAGGTTCTCAAAAGAGCCTCAAGCGGTCCTTTAATTGGTCGTCCAAACAATAGTGTAGCAGGTGGAAGACCGGTGGCGACATGTGGTACTTCTCGATATGCAAACATTGCTGCTGATAAGTACGTGTCCCAACTATCTGGTTTCTCCTGGACTAACTTGTTCACGATCGATTTGAGAGTCCCTGTATATTTGATCACAAGTCACTTATTCTCTGTGAGACTAAAACCTGTGTTGACATGTTGCATCCTGAAGATGTCGGAGATTTCTCCCCTTAACTTCTCATTCAATGGTGACCCACTATCACTTACAATAAGAATAGGGAATCCTACTCTGGTGAATATTTCTAGGAGAGCCTCTGCTACCCTAGTTGCATTGATGGAGGGCAGTACAGTAGCTTCAGCCCACATTGTACCTGTATCTACTACAGTTAAAATATAAGCGTTTTTCTTCTTAGAAATGGGCAGTGGACCAATAATGTCTATAGCTACTCGCTCAAAAGGAGTGTTCAAAACTAACCCTTCCCCTATGGAAACAGGAGTATACCACTGCTTTGGGGAGCCATGTTGACACTCCGGACAAGACTGGACGTATCTTTGTATGTCAGCAGTCATTCCCGGCCAAAAATAATGACAAGAAATACGCTGGGTAGTAACTCCTACAGTCATATGTCCACTGAAGGATATGGTATGTCCCATATGCAATATCTGATTACGATATTGTTTCGGCACGACAAGTTGCCCGTGTTCGGTACCCATAGTTCCTGCCCTATGGTACAACAACTTGTCCTTTAAATAGAAATGTCCAGCTGCTGGAGGATTTCTACCTTTTGGCAGTTTGCTAAAACAAGATGCTAAAGTCGGACATTCATTTTGTGCAACCCTAATCTCCCGAGGTAGAGGGTTGATTGAGAGTATAGGTTCATGTGACTGTGCAACCTGACTCCGGGTCTTCACTGCTGCCATTATCATTGGTGATGATGGTTCTCCTAAATATACATACTTACGACCAAGCATGAAAGGATATACCTGATCATCGATCACTGCAGCTGAAATGAGTCCAGTGACATACTTAGATGTCACATGTACTTTGGCTATCTTAGCTATTATAGTTGGAGAGCTCCTGGTAGCCCCTTTAACTACAACTGTTTGCTTTGTTAATTGTGATGGTTTCACTAACTGCTTAGCTATTATTGCATCATACTGGAGTCCACTGTCATAGAGACATAGTACTGGACTACCGTTAACCAGAATAGTTTCAACTGTGGGTGGCCTAGTTCCATTACTAGAACATATGCTCTGTTGGGTACTTGCCCCCGTAATCATACACGCAGCATACTGGGTAGGGGGATTATTTCTGCACACGCTCGTGTGGTGATCATTACTTTTGCAGTTCTTGCAGTAAGGTTTACCCCATCCACTATTGGTTGCTGGTGCTTTTTGTTGTGAACCAGGATTCTGGTGCGGACCCCCAGTGTGCCCTCTGGTGTCCTTACCGTAAGAGTTGTTCTGCTGAAAACCCTTATTCTGTGTTGCAGGAGTATTTTGAGCAGTAGAAGAATTACTAGATTTAGTGGCAGCTACTTCGCCATGGGCAGTTAAATATCGTTCGGCTAGTGAGATAACTTCCTCTAGCCGAACACCACCATTCTCTGCAATAAAGGTTTGTAGCTGTTTTGGAAGAACATCTTTAAATTGCTCAACAAGTATTAGTTCCTCCAGTCCGTCATAAGTAGCATCAAAATCACTCAGTTCTACCCACTTGTTAAAATAAGTGTGTAACCGTGAGGCGAACTGAGGAAATGATTCTCCTTGTGACCGTTTGGCTGTACGGAACTTCAACCTGTAGGCACTGGAAGTTAACTGATATCGCTTCAAGAGAGCATTTTTGAGTGTGACAAAGTCCTTCTCAAGACCTGGAGGGAGTTTTGCAAACACGTCATACGCTGGACCGCGAAGTGCTTGGGAGAGTTTAATATTAAATTTATCCTTAGACAGATTGTAGGCTTCACACATTAACACGAATTTGTCAAGATATTCATCCATCTTATCCTCCTTCGGGTCGAAGTGGGCCAGTGGAAAACTCATTGATCCTGGAGTAATATTTGGTCCTGAGGAAATGTCTTGGCTGTCAGTTGGAGAGCTGACACTGCTAAATCTGGAGGCATCAGGACTTTGTAGTTCCAATCTCCTCAGTTCTAACTCGTGCTGTCTTAACTGCTCAGCTAATTTCAAGTCCTTGTCCAGTTCTGCTTGCTTCAATTGGTTGTCCAATTCAGCTTGTTTCAACTGGTTGTCCAATTCAGCTTGTTTCAACTGGCTGTCCAATTCAGCTTGTCTCAACTGGCTGTCCAATTCAGCTTGTCGCATCTTCTCTCTGGATTCAATTTCTGCCATCTGGATTTGTAATTTAATTCTTTCCTCTCGTTCTTCCTTCTCTTTGATGATGTCCCTTTTTTTCTCGGCGCCATGTTCTTCCTTCTTCTATTACATATTTTTCCAACTCTGCACCCTCATAACCTAACAATGTTCCTTGTTCTCGCAGTTCCTCCTTAGTAGGTGGCTTTTCAGAAGACATGTTAGTTATGTAATAATATATCTGTTGATACACCTGGATAACTCACTCACTTAATCAAGAATGTGTTTGTCGCAAAGATTCACAAATATCTTCAATAACAAGCATAAAAATGTTACACATTGGCACAACACTTACCCGTTTGCAAGCAATTCACCTTTGCCCTAACTTATGTTATCCTATACTAATCCTATGTATGTGTTATATTATAATCCTAGTTAGTATATTATCCTATATTATAAGTATATATATATATATATATATATATATATATATATATATATATATATATATATATATATATATATATATATATATATATTAACTAGTATGATTAGTAGCTATCTCTATTTAGTGACTGAAAGTTAGGACTATCTATGAAGTTGGATACTCGACTGAACTCAACAATCTATAGGATTGTCATGCCCGGACCGAGCCACCAGTGTCGCATAACGTATACTACTAGGATGGAATTGGATCAAAGTAGATACTAAATAGACTTCTACGAATAGAGAATCTAACCACTGTTGAAGAAGCGATCAAATGGCTCGCAATTCTAGAAGAATGATTATCAAAGTCCCAGAATGGATCACTACTTCTAAACAGTGCCAGGCGGAAAGTTATGACGACTAACTGTACTAACACACGAAGACAGTATGTCAAGTTATTCCTGCTAACGTGCCTGGAAGAATAATGAGCCCCCACTGCCTAATGTATTCTCACACAACAGGAGATAAGACAGAATGATACGTATAGATGTAGTCCTTTCACTCGTCACACAATCTGATGATGCTAATTCTAAAATGACAGACGCAGTTGTTAAAAGTACAAATATAACATAACGTTTAATCCTAAAGAACACTACGTGAGCCCCACTGGGAACTCACTGACACATAAGAGATACGCAGATCCCTGAAATATTCTACAAGATAATGTTCAGCTAGAGGATATAATCATAGACTCTTAGCCAATAGCGGACAAATTAGGATTGCTGTGCAGTGGCAAACGGGTGGGTAGCCACTCATCTGATAATCCTTAGCCTCCTGGATGGTAAGCTGTCAGTGCTGACTGGATCGTGGTATGGACTCCACTCTCTGCTGCATCAAGTGAGTGGTTCGTAGCTCAATCACCGGTCGTGACTACGGCTACAGATGATCAGGGTGCAGGCTCTGTGAATGACAGTGAGAAGGAGTGAATAATCCTTCAAGACAGAATTGTAAATTCTTTTGGCCATGTCCTGCATGGCATGCTTGTCTCATAAATTTCACTAGCATGTATTATCTTAATTTACATATTTTGATTCCTTATCTGAAATCTACAACAGCACACTGATCTAATGGAAACAGCACAGAAATGATATCCTATTCTCTCTGCTGATATTTAGATCAACCATGTACAATCACAATGCTCTACGTCAAAGACCACATTCCAAATATATATTCTAAGTCATGATTAATCATGGAAACATGACCCACAATTCACACAATGGATTAACAGTACATATAGGATGACTTCAATGGAATGCAACTCAGACGCCACAACTCCGACGTCACATATACATTAACAAACCATTAAATCGATGAAACACCACACATCATTTTCCAAGTATGGAAACACACAAACTATACTCCACACGATGAATTAACATCACATGATGAATTCCATAGAATGAAATGAAATCACACACAACAACTATAACTTCACGATGTACACGAGTGAACCATTAAAATCAATGAAACACCCCAAGTTCACTTTAGGAGTTATGAGTGGTACTACTAGCAAGTCTTCCTTATATTAATTACGACATAATTAATTATCTAGAAGATTCTTAGCTAAGTTTAAGATTCTATTCACTATACACAAGAACAATATTAGGGTTGGAGAATTCCCCCAAGGTTTGAACTTTGTTAAGTGGGCCATATTGGACCACATGGTAGTAATCTGACTATGGGCAAGATAGAGATTAATGAAGAATAATTAATTGTAACTTATGCACTCTCTGAACTAATTCCTTCAACTAATAAGTATTTTATATAGAGAAATACGCTAGTTCCGAAGTTAAGCACATAATTAAATTATCTTAACCCTAATCGTCTCCTGACTAACTCAGGTGTCCTTCCGCAGGCGGATACCTAATTTCGAGAATCACGTAATGTAATTTATCCATGTTTTTAATGCCACATGTGACGAGCTTTGCGTTTTACCCTTGTCGGCAAGCCACATGGCACAAACATGGTCCTAATTCTAATATTAGTTAACTAACACTAGTTTTAATTAATGTTATCTATTATCGATCAGCATGGCCTTTAGATTTTGCCGGCATTTTGACACACAGAAAAATATTTAACAAACTTATTATTAACTCACCCTGCAACTAGATTTTGACTGGCCTATCGGGAGTGGAGACTATCATTGGCTTTTCTATGTTTTAGAGGGTTTTTCGGCTTAACAAGAGCCAGAAATAAAATATGTTTAAACACAGACAGGTGTTCAATTTTAGCCAATTGACGTGATAGTAGCTCCTGCTCCTTCCAGGTTGCTATCAAAACTGGCAGAAGTTAGGGTGCTACCGGAAGTTAACTTCTCATCCAGGAGAGTTCCCTTCCTGTGGCCAAATTATTATTCACAGCCAAAACTGAATATAAAATTCAGCCTGACTTGATTTCTTGGCTTGTAAACGAACTCTACCCTACATCTACTTCTAACTATAAGAAGAAAGTATTTAACTCTCTCTATAGTTTTATGTATATAAATACACTAACCAAAGACGATTTTATCTAATATTTGAAAATATAGATAAAAATAAAAATTACTACAGGATACATAGAGGGGTTTACTGAGGGCTATCTCCATCTAATAACAAAACGATCTGAGAGGTGGGCCAACCTGTCACAGTGTTGTCTCGACTATCTTTGGCTCGACTATTTGACTACTTGGTGTTTCTTGAATAGATGTTGGATGACTTGGTGTCTCGACTACTGGTGCTGGTAAAAGACTGACTTCGGGTTTTTGTTCCTTGATATCCACTGTGCCTAAAGGCTTGTGTCTGTATTGCTCAAGTCGATTCAGATACCGATGTAAGGTTTGCTGATACACTCGAGCTATCTCCCGCAGTGGTAGATCTTCGGTTTCCAGGACTTGTTGCATTTGCTGATCCAGGTCACGCAGGTTATCAGTTAGTGTGTCGGGTGGTACATAGGGTTTTTTCCAGCAGCCGGGGGTCGATCAGGATCATTTTCTTCATTACAAACCTACGACGCCTTTCAACACGTTTAGAATAGAACCTAATAAAGCGTCTATGAATCCACCTTTTTGCAAGATTTGTTTCCGTTTCTTGATAGACAGTTTCTTACCAGTAAGCACTCTCAGACTATTTTTGTGTCGCCGCAGTCGCTTCTCCTGAGCCGGTGTCAGTGGAACATTACCTTTTAATACATTGTGACAGCACTCGCAAATTGATTGGACGAGGTCCGGGGACGCTGTTTTAATTACGGCTTTTACGGCAGTCGGTTTCGCCTTGCCCAGAAACCGCAGCATGGCCCCATGACGTTTCACTCGGCTGGACATATTACTTAGGGACGTAGACGACTTGATGCTGATCGGGGAAAATATTGCTTCTTAAAGGAAGCTGATCCGGTGTTTACTGTCGAAGGTCAAAGAGTAACTACCCGCGTGGAGCCGATGTGGCGTCTTTAAAACTCTCTTGGACATATGATACGCAGCCTGGGTACATCTGTTTAGCCAGATTGGTAATCTACGATCCGTCTTGAGGGTTCTTAAATACCACTAGGCAATGCGAATTCAAACTAATGGTTCTTTGTTCTTTATTCTTACCAAAGAGGTTCTGGACTATATACATAACGCTGAGGTTGCGATGATGACTACCCTTAGTAAATAGTTTAGTCACTCTATCATCTGTCTCGGACATTAGGCCATCTATCACCACTAGTCGACGTCTATCACCTGTCCATTTTTCCATATCCGGTAGACCTTCGTTAAACTGGACACCCTTCATAGTATCATACATGGGTTGCCATTCTCCGTAGCACCATATAACTTCATCTGGAAGCGGGTCGACCATGTCTGGAAGATGAGCCAGAAACTTTTTCACAAAGACGGATTTTCCACTCCCCGTTGACCCCGCAATCAAAACTGTAAAAGGATGTTTCCATCTAGGATCCATGACTAATAACAAACACCTACCCATCCACGTCACATATTTTATTGGCACTGGAACCCGACCCGCCCGCGCGCATACACACCCGATCACCCGCCCCTCACACACACACACACCCGATCACCCCCCCCCGCTTCCCTCGCTTTCACCCCGCGCGCCTACGTCACGATCACCCGCCCCGCCCGTCCAGGACCCGATCACCTGATAGATAACTCGACCACTACGAATCCACAAACAACCACCCCTACCGCTAACAATGAAGCGCCATTTTTTATTTCCCCCACTTCACCACATCTTTTAATCTTCACCCACCATCCACTACTACAACTAACAATAGCCGCCATCTTTAAATCACACAACAACAAAAAAGAGACCAGAAATAATAACAATAGCCGCCATCTTTAAATCACACAACAAAAAGGGATGTCATAAGACCAAAAATGAGTTATGTCCCCTTTGGATCCCCCTTGAAAGTGGGGATCCAATTTCGGGGGGATCAGATGACGTCACATATAGCTTATATAAGGAAAAATTGGGGATTCGGATCCTAATTTGGGGGGATAAACCTCCTACTATACTACTACCATACAAGAAAGCAATGCGCAGATGCGAGACAGCCTCGTGCATCTCACAAGCTGAAAGATCTCAACATCAAGGCCAGATAGACGAGCTAAAGAAAAAAGTCAAACTACTTCAGACACCGACACAAACCAGCGACAAAGAAAAACTGCTGGCTGACATAAAGGAAATCCAGCAAAGCATCAAGCAAGAGGTGGAAGGCATGGCACTGATAAAGAAGTAGAACGAAGAAATCCTACAAACCATCAAATCAGTGAGAGAGAGAACTGCTAAAGGCTGAAAGGGAACTGATCCAAAACAAACCAGCAGATGCCACACAAATGACACAGAGGAAAGCCACAAGATGAAACCCAACAAAAGACCAATCAGAAACCGCAAGCTAAAGCCAGCAGTCTGAGTCCAACCACGATGCATAAGAAATTCAAGGGGAAACCAAATATCCTGTCAGACCTCTGAAGAAAACCTAGATGTGTACTATGAAGAAAACCTAGAGCCGTGGTCCCCAACAATGACCATGGAGGAATACATCGAGTGGGACCTAGAACATGACAGGCAAAAGCAACTCAAATTTAAACTCGAAAGAGAAAAAAGGAGCAAAGAAGAAAATGAAGCCATCGAAAAACTTCTACCGACAATACACAAAAAAGGAGGCAAACAGACCAAACAAAACGTCTCTATAAGGACTGCACACAGACCAAAAAAAAACGCACAAGGAGCCAACACTGACAAAAGAAACTGCCAGAGGAGACGGATACAAAGGAGAATCACCGATCAATCCCCCAGCTAACGTCACGGGCATACACTCCTCAAAACCGATAAGCCAGCTAACACTGGCGCAGAAAACTCGACAAACTTATCCTGCTCCATGAACTACTACAAATATAACTTAAACCACAGAGGCTAGTTGAACGTTTGTGGAAAGTCTTTTATTTTTTATATTTTTCCATAGCGGTGCCAAGTGCCGGATTCATGCCTAATGACGGCATCACTCTAACTGTCCGACATCTTGAGATTTGTCCAGGGTGAAATATTTATCATGGCTAGTACAAGCACTTTTACGATTTACAGATCTACTATGCACACAACTGGGGGGTACGGGGTGTCAGGCATTGGTAGCACCTTTGGTAAGGATGGCTCTCATGTCCTTTCAGGACCCATCCCCCACTGGTCCAAGTCTGACACCCAGCTCGTGCCTGTGGCTCCTAGTAGCTGTCAGCATGCGACAGCGGCCACCCCCAAGGGCAACAGCTGTGAGAGGCTGGCTAAACCAGGCATGGGTATCCGATTTGGTGTCAAACCAAGAGGTAAACTAGGGTATGCCTACCCAGCATGTGAAGACAGGATTCGGCAGACTGCGCGGAAGAAATCATTCCTGATTCAACGGGTAAGACGGCGTTTACCTGCAAAGCGTTGTGGAACGTAATGAGCACGGCAAGGCACGTAGAGCGCCCTGGTCATCCACTGCACCTGTATTCGTCTCCAATCGTCTCGACTTGTCTTGCCACTGGACTCAGATGGACTCAGGCGAGAGAGTGAGGTCGACGAATTGCGCAACTCTTCCTCACTTTAATCCAAGTCATCGCGCAAGTCATTCTTCATCCAACGTCACTTATCACCTTCAAGCCCTGTGGCGATGGGCGAGCGGCAAAGCGGCAGGCGTGGGTACGCTGGCAGCCGTAGTCGCAGACCTGCACACAGGCGGCTCAGGCCATATGGTTGTCTTCTACTGACCGGAACAGCAGTGGGATTCGGCAGCCCCCTGAGCGACTGAGCAGCCCTCTATAGGAACACACTGCTCACCTCCATAGCATGAGGAAGGGGCTAAAAAGGTGCCCTAAACATTGTCTGCTTCATCACTACCTAACCAGCTAGCCTCGGTTGGTGGGTACCCTAACTGCGGTCGACATACAAAGAAAGATAAAACAAGCAAAGCTAAAAGAGTAAACCATATTCCCTTAACAATTGGAACTTGGAATGTACGAACCCTACTTGACAGAGACGGCGCGTCGGGTCCAGAGAGACGAGCAGCACTGATTTGGAGAGAGCTGGGCAGGTACAACATCGACATTGCAGCCTTGAGCGAGACACGACTTGCAGAAGAAGGCCAAATCTGTGAAATTGGTGCCGGCTACACATTTTTCTGGAGTGGAAGGAAAAGCGAGGAAAGACGCCAATCCGGTGTGGGATTTGCCATTAAGTCGGCCCTGGTCGGCAAATTAGCTGGATTTCCAAAGGCTATAAACGACAGGCTCATGACCATGAAGTTGCCTCTGCTGAATGGAAAGAAGCACGCAACCATTGTGAGTGTCTACGCACCAACTATGACCAACGAAGATGATGTCAAGAACAATTTCTATGAGGACCTGCAAAATGTATTAACATCTGTTCCCAAAGGAGACAAACTTATACTCCTTGGGGATTTCAATGCCAGAGTAGGCACGGACACCACCTCTTGGAGTGGCATTATTGGAAAGCATGGAGTCGGAAATTGTAACAGCAACGGACTCCGCCTCCTTCAGACATGTGCCGAACATGACCTCCTGATTACGAACACAATTTTCCGTCTCCCCATGAGAAATAGGACATCGTGGATGCACCCTCGCTCGAAACACTGGCACCTCATTGACTATGTCATCGTCAGGAGGAGTGACAGACAAGACGTTCGAGTGACAAAATCCATGTGTGGTGCCGAATGTTGGACAGACCATCGTCTCATTGTCTCGAAAATGAACATCCACATCAGGCCACCACGGCGTCCTCAAGGGGCGAAAATGCAAACAAAGCTAAATGTCACCCGCCTAAACAGCAAGAAAATGCAGCAGTCGTTTGAAAATATGCTGGAAGACCGCCTCAAGCCCAATGCTGAAGCTAAACAGGATACGGAAACAGAATGGAGAGCCCTAAAGAACACCATTTACAACACTGCTATGGAAATCCTGGGTCCAGCCCCCCGAAAGCATAAAGACTGGTTTGATGAAAATTCCGAAGACAGTCAACCAATTGCTGGCCGAGAAACATCTTCTCCTCAAGGCACATTTGAATGACCCAAAGTCAACATAAAAAAAAGATGCTTTCAAGAACATTCAGAGAGTAGTGCAGCAGAAACTTCGGCACATGCGGGACTCCTGGCTGAGCAGCAAAGCTGATGAAATTCAGGGCTTTGCTGACAGACATGATATGAAAAACTTCTACGACTCACTGAAAGCGGTCTATGGTCCTTCATCACCAGGCATAGTTCCCCTCCTCAGTGCAGACGGGGGAACATTGGTCACCGATAAGAAAGAAATCCTCCAACGCTGGGCAGAGCATTTCAGCAAAATCTTAAATGCAACTTCATTCTTCGATGATGAAACCATCAACTGCCTTCCTCAAGTTCCCACCAATGAGACACTTGATGACCTGCCAACCATAGTGGAAATAAACAAAGCCATCCAGCAACTCTCCAGCGGCAAGGCACCTGGTCCTGACTCCATCCCAGCAGAGATATACAAGGCAGGTGGGCCGGTCCTAACAGAGCAGCTTCACCAAGTCTTCACAAACATATGGATGAACGAGACCATGCCACAAGATTTTAAGGGCGCGTCAATAGTCCACCTTTACAAACGTAAAGGAAACCGCCAATCCTGTGACAACCACCGAGGCATCTCCTTGCTTTCAATTGCAGGGAAGATACTCGCCAGAATTCTTCTCAATCGCCTCACAGCCCATCTCGATCAAGGTCTTCTTCCTGAGAGTCAATGTGGCTTCAGAAAAGAACGTGGAACTGTTGACATGATTTTCGCTGCAAGGCAGCTGCAAGAGAAATGTCAGGAACAGAACTGCGAAATGTTCTCCACTTTCATTGACCTTACCAAGGCTTTTGATACAGTCAGCAGAGAAGGACTGTGGAAGATTATGGCAAAATATGGCTGTCCACGAAAGTTTGTCCAAATAGTGTGGCTATTTCATGACGGCATGCAGGCAAGAGTACAGGAAAAGGGTGAACTGTCTGAACCCTTTCCTGTCACCAATGGAGTGAAGCAAGGATGTGTCCTGGCACCAACACTGTTCAGCCTCATGTTTTCAGCCATGTTGATGAATGCCTTCGAGAACGACGACATTGGAATAGACATCAACTACCGTATGGATGGAAAGTTATTCAATCTCAAAAGGCTGAAAGCTAAAACCAAAATTAACAGCGGCACCGTCAGAGAGCTCCTGTTTGCTGATGATTGCGCTCTATACGCCAACTCAGAGGCGGACATGCAACATACTGTTTCAGCTTTTTCACATGCCTGTGCCAACTTTGGGCTCAATATCAACTTGGAGAAGACTGTAGTTATGTACCAGCCAGCTCCAGGGAATAATCACACTGTGCCGAATATCAAAGTGAATGATCATAGACTAAGTGTTGTGGACAAATTCACCTATCTTGGCAGCACCGTGTCACAAGCTGCCACAATCGATGACGAAGTGAATGCAAGAATCTCCAAGGCCTGTGCAGCCTTTGGCAGACTGTACAAGAATGTATGGGACAGAACTGGAATAAGCCTGCAAACAAAGCTAAAAGTCTACAAAGCAGTTGTATTATCCACACTGCTATATGCTTGTGAAACCTGGACTGTTTATCAGCGACACGCTAGGAAATTAAACCACTTCCACACAGTCTGCATAAGGAAGCTCCTGAAGATTAAATGGCAAGACAAGATTCCAGACACTGAAGTCCTAGAAAGAGCATCCATGCCCAGTATCCACACTCTACTGATGAAGAATCAGATTCGCTGGGCTGGTCACTTGACTCGCATGCCAGATCACAGGCTCCCTATACGAATTTTCTACAGCGAACTGCGTTGTGGTAAACGCTCCCAAGGTGGCCAGAGGAAACGTTTTAAAGACACTCTGAAAATTTCACTGAATGCTTTTGGAATTCATCATGACACCTGGGAGGCTGCAGCCAGAGACCGAAATTCGTGGCGTGCATCATTGCACAAAGGTGCAGTCATATGTGAGGCAACCAGGACTGCAAGAGCTGTGAAGAAAAGGCAGGACAGAAAAATCACTGCAGGAAATCCTCCTCCAGAGACGTCAAGCATTCTTTGCCCACATTGTCAAAGAACATTTCGAGCCTAAAATAGGCCTTATCAGCCATCTTAGAACCCACGGCTCGACACCTTCAACCCCACTGGATGAAATGAATGGTCATCATCATTCTTGATGGACAAACAACAACACAACAACATGCACACAACCCACAAGTCCTTTCGTCCTTAGACAACACAGTCACATTTATTGTAGAACTGTATTCACACGTGGCTGTCATACACCGCCTGCTTCTTGTCATTCCGCGTTCTGCGTATGACCAGCACACCCACTGCCTATAACAACACTATGCATGTTATACTAATCGTCATGAGGAACTTTGGTTGACGCATCTTATAGATCTTACTATTGTATAATTCACTGGTTAACCTGCTTAAGGGTTCTAGTTCTACTCACACATATCACTTAAACCAACAAGTCTTTGTCACGGCGTGTCTCTGCCCGCCATTCTGGTCGAGGTTTTATCAAAACTGTGTCAGCTGTCTCGCCACCGCTTGTCGGCGTTACGGCCCCATCGTCAGGCGTCAGCTTCAGTGTGTTGCGTTATAATCGCCAACTTTCATAGCAGGAACATTCTTTCACTTCGGACTGAGTCTCAGATGATTTCAACCGTTTCAAACGCTCTCACACACTTTCAAATCGACCTACATCTTCCACGTCTCAACTCCGTCTCCTGAACACTTGTTTTCCTGTTTTGGCCTGGGCGCAGTCATGTGACGACATTAACTCCGCCCACTCGTGACCCGGTGTTCGCTTGATTTTTCAACTGTGTGTCTTGGTGACATCTATCTAGTTTCTACGTTTTTCACACTTGCTCTGTTTCTCGTATCCATCTCATGGCAATATACCCCCCCCCCCCCATTTTTAAATTTTGTATACATTTTTACTACCTTTACTCATTCTTATACTTCTTGACATGCATTGGATAATCACCCACTACAGTCTCTTTTGGTGGACTTTATGGTCGTACGCTTTGGTCCTTATCAATACTCGCACATATCTGAACGTCATTTGTCATTACATATGAGCTTATCTCTTCCATGATTCATTTAGACTCGTAACAAGTCGTCATCAATAAACAACATCACAAAAAAAAATATTATATATTATGCGGACACGGCATCCCGTCTACTTCTTAGACTCCGTGTAGTCACAACCTCTTTCTAATTCAGAGGTCTGAGATCGAGTCTGACCTAGGATCAGATGTTTCTCTAAATATCTCTAGCAGCTCCTCAATCATGTAATTTACATGAGCATCTTACCCTTCTCCAAGCCCTCGCGCCCTGGGTAAGGCATATGTGTGTGATTATGGACTATGGCTTCCACTGTCCCTTCTTGTAACTATGGATCGCTCTTGTTTTGACTTGGACGTTGATGAGTTATGTTTGGCCTTATTGTTGCCTTGATACATGTAATGTATTTATCTCCTCTGTAATATACCCATGTATTTTCTAGTTTGGGGTGTGTTGACCTGGTCTTTCTTTGTCTGAATGCTATCATTGCAGATGTACGTTATGGCGATGCTGGTTTTCTATTTGTTCTCTATATCACTTTTCTATACAACTTATTACCTTGTCCTTTCCAATTATGCATTTACTAGTGAGACTCATTTACCTCACTGCATTATCATGCTAATACAATGCATACGTGTTCTATAATCCTCTATAAATACTAATAATATATTCTGTATAATGTATACATGTTTTATCATATCCAATGAATGACAATATATTCCATTCTATGTATACATGTTTCTCTATATGCAATTAATGTTAAAATTATATTTTGAATTCAATGTATACATGTTTTATAATTTGCCATCACTTGTACATTGAATCAATACAGTAATATACACATATACAACGTGTTCGTTGTTTTATTCATGTTCTATTTGAAATATTCTGGTTTAGAACATTTCTGCAGACTTGTACTTGTTTTGCTTCTCTTCAAATTTCCATTTTCACTTGTTGTTGTTTCTATGTTCTGTTGAACTGTGACCATACTTCTACTTTACCACTTGCTCAATTTGCACCTGTGATTGTGACCACATGTGTCGTACTGTTGGACTTTGTAGTTTCTCTGTTTCCAATATATAGTTATTCTGTTGTAGAGACTTCAAGTTGTAGATTCATAGGTGTCTCTCGTAATATGTGTAGTGGATCTTCTCATAAGATCATAAGTTCTACTGGGACTATTCAATTTCAAAATCTATAACCATGTATGCAATTATTCATTAATTGTCATAATGATGATGAATGAAATGATAATAATAATATCAGAGGAAATAATATTTTAATTTTTCATCATTTTTTTTCCTCATGTCCCATTTCACAGCTTTTTTTTTTCTCTTTTCCTTTTTTCATTTCATGTTTTGTCTGTTTTTATATTTTTTTTCTATGTTTTCTTTTGTGTTTTTTTCCCCAAAATTTTTTTGATGATGATGATAATAATAGAAATTATAGTCTTAAAATAATGTATTGAACCTAGTCCTTTGATGAATACTTGTGAGATGTAGATCAATCTTGTATCCATTCAACTGTAGCTTCTAAATATTATGGTGCTTCATGGACTTCTATGGTACTCATCGTGTGTTCAAGTGGCGATGGTCTTCTATCTGTAGTTCTATTCTTCCTCTCCAATCAGCTTCAGACAATCTAATGCTATCTGAGAATAACAACACATTGGGATGTGCGTATCTATGTACGTATGAATACATAATAATTATTAAAACAAGAGATAGTAGTAACTAATCCTAAACTGTTTCCAGTGACATGGAAATGTCCTGATTAGCAATTCAGCGTACTATTAATTCTTCAAGCACCCTTGCTATGGGGTAATACATCAGTGCTTTATAGGTGATGTGATGTACACTTGCACTGTTTTCTCTCTGCTATCTATATAGAAGGTTTTCATGTTTGCATGGAATTTGACAGATATTCGAAATCATAATGATGTAGAAGTATTACTTTAGCTCCATTTAACACATGATCATGATATACTATCATGGTGGCTTCACTTGGACAGTATGTTATATCACACTTTAGCTCATCTATATCAGAGCTATAGTTATTGTTACTATTGTTGCATTTGATGTTTCTTTTCTCATATGTTCATTCAAACAATATTATCATTAACTAAGTATTCATTCTGTTAAAACAATTATATCTATACTAAACTATCTATACATTATATACATATCACAAGACAAGAGTGTTTCATTTTGATATATATGAGGTTATTTTGTGACTGGTACTAATGTTGTGTTCATATTTTTAAATCTACAATTTCTGTTTGATGTTACTGTTTTTGCCATTGTCTGCTGAACCAAGTAAGTATATGCTGTTACAATCATTTGCTGTGCTTTGACTGGTGGTGTACTGTGATCAGTTAGTTTTAAGCTTTTTGTATATTCTGAAGCACAATCTTGATTCTTAAATATCTGTTTTATTCTTGCAATCACTGTTTTCCCACATGTGATGTAGTGTTCGATTTTCTATAATAATAGTAGTCATCAACGTGTTGAATGTTACCAATCTAAGTCTGATGAAGCCTGTACTTGTATCACGAGACTGATATTTTATTAGGAACTGTGGTGTCGGTATGACTGTTAGTTGTTCATGTGTCAGTAGTCTATCTGTCTCTTTATCAGCAACTTGTTCTATATAGTGAGTTTCTGATTTCTCGTTATCTTTTTGACAGTATTTCTCAAGTGTGTTTTCTACCTGTCGATTGTTGCATGTATCTATCTGTATGTCTGTGATCTGTACGTGTTTCTGTTGGCACAGTTTACATGATTGCACATGGTTTCTGATGTCTTTCTCAATGCCTGGCCAGTAGAACAGAGATAGTAATTCTTGTCTAGTTTTGGCCATCCCAGCATGGTCTGATAAGTTGTGTGTTAAGTAGAGTGCATTGTTGCGATCTTGTACTAGCAGCACAGTTTGTGAGATACGTGTTGCATAACTCGTATATTTTCTCGTGAGGATGTTATTCTTTAATCTAAATTTCCATCTACCTCCTTTCGTTTTTTTTAGATGGTTGGTTTACTTGTTGAAAATACGATCGTAACATCTCGTCGTCTCTTTGTTGCTTTGCAAAGTCATAGGTCTGTTTGTCTGGTACCTGTTTAGTGTTCCTCTGTTTATCAAGTGGTTTGGTTACTTTATCTTCTTCTTTATCTTTCTTAATATGCTGTCTGTGTGTAGTTTGTCTTACTGTGTGTTAAATTGCTATCCCATGTTTGGGCTTCACTTTCTGTACACTCTGTTGCTCCAGGAATGTTACCTAGCATTAGTTCGGCACGTTGGCTAAGTAACACTGCTGCTTGTGCTCTCCCTTCATAGTATGGGAAGGATATATGAACCCATGCTATGGGTACTTCTGGTACTTCTGGTACTTCTCAATTGTACCGCCGAAGATGCGGCATGTTATACTCTCTCCTGTGTAGTCATCTATCTTTATTAACCAGACTCTGATCTACACCGACTATTGCTGCCCCGGTATCTCTAAGGCAGGTGGTTAACTTTCCGTTCACGAGTGCTTTGTGAAGTTTTAAAGTCCCGATGTACATGTTGTTCGTATTCGTCTGTTTTGTAGGTACTATATGACCATTTGTAGGATTATCAATCTGTTGTCTATTATGTTTGTCTGTTGCTATGGATACTATGCTTATCTTTTGGTCATGTTCTTCTTTTCTACTAGACGTAACATATGCTCTTTTCATTCATTCATTCAGTAGCATGTCCTTTGCAGAACCTAGCTCCCATAACAACCTTCCGGAAAACCTCTCGATCATAAGCAAGATGTCCCGCGTCTGATACACCCATCTGGGGATCATCCGCCACATCCTGCACCCATCTTCTCTTTGGCCTTCCTCTTCCTCTCTTCCCAGGCATATACGCTCCATTATTGTTCTCTCTAAACTTTCTCAACGTTTCAAGTGACCAAAATATTTCAATTTTCTTTGTTTTATCGTCTTTAATAGCCAACCTTCTTCAATATTCAACTCTTGAAGTATGGATGCATTTGTTCTTTTCTTTACCCAAGATATTCTTAGAACTCGTCTATAACATTTATATTCAAAGGCGTTTATGCGCTGTTCAGCTTGTTTAGTAAGTGCCATGTCTCACAGGCGTATGTTGCAATGGGAAAGATGCATGCTCTTAAAAATCTAATTTTTGTAGTTCTGTCTGTTCCCACTGTCATAATTTATTCAGCTGTTTTAGTCTTTGAAGAGCAATTGATAGTCGCCGTTTAATTTCTTTCATTGTGTCCCCGTTGTTGGTAATCAATGACCCAAGATATTCAAAATTTTCCACCACCACCAATTTTCCCTCATTAATGTATATTTCTTTCTCCATGGTAGTTTTATCTGTATGCATTATCTTTGTTTTTGCTATGTTAAGATATAAGTTATGATTTTCACTATTCATTTGGGTTGAGGCTATTAGGTTTTCCATGCCATTCTGTGTTGTGGATATTAACACTGTATCATCAGCATATCGAATCTCTGGTATGTCATGACCTCCGATATTTAGGGCATCATATAGCTCCCTGATTATATCATCTCTTACATTTCTTATTATATTTTCGGCGTACAGGTTAAATAAATAGGGTGACAGCATGCAGCACTGACGGACTCCTTGCTTGATGTCAAACCAATCTGATGTCTCGCCATCTATTCTAACTGCTGCTTGTTGGTCTAGATAGAGCATTTTTATGAGTTGTACTACATGTGAAGGAAAGCCCATAGTCCTCATGATTTCCCAAAGTTTCTTATGCTGTACACAGTCAAATGCCTTTGAATAATCCACAAAACATGAGTATAGGTTTACATTAAATTCTCTGCACTTCTCTATTATTAAACGCATGTTGAATATGTGATCTCTTGTTCCTCTTCCTTGTCTAAATCCAGCTTGAACTACGTTAATCCCTTCTTCCATTTTCTTACGAAGTTTTGCCATTATGACTTTTAGTAGGATTTTACTTGCATGACTGATCAGGGCAACAGTTCTATAGTTGGTGCATAATTTCAGGTTACGCTTTTTTCGGTATTGGAATGAAGATAGTTCTCTTCCAATCTTTTGGCCATATACCTTATTTCCAAATCTTTGTACATAATGCATGATATATGTGTATGCTTTCTTCTCCTCCCGCTTTAATTACCATTCTTCAGGTGCTTTATAGCCCAAGCAATTTCATCTAATGAGGGTTCAGGTTCGGTCTCTGCTGTCGTTGGTTCATGTATCTCATTCATATCCTCACTGTCACTCATATCATACATTCCACTGCAGTACTCCTGCCGTCTTTCTAGGATTTGTCTAGATTCTGTTACGGTATTTCCCATCTTGTCACAGATAACATTTAATTGAGGTTGAACATTTCTTGTCAATAACTTCATTTCTTTGAACATTTCACAATCTCTTCCAGTCTTATGATATTGCTCTATTCTGTTACAACAATCTTGTATGTATTGATTTTTGTCCTTTCTTGTGTTCTTTCTTATTTCTCGAATTGAAGATTTATACTTCATCCTGGTATTATCGGATTCACCTCCTTTCTGTTTCAGTTCCCTTCGTTGTTTTATTAATTCTAACGTGTCTGATGTAATCTAAGACTTAAGTTGCTTCTTCTTGGTCGGAATTAAAGAATTAAATCTTTGGCTGCAGTTATCAAGATATCTCTAGCTTGTACTGCCAGTTCATCAGGTGTCATTTCCTCTTGTACAGACATCAAGACCCCAAAACGATTCCTAACTTCTACTTTGTATGCATCTGGTATTTTTGTGAGATCAAAACGAAGTGGCCTTGGTCCTCGGGTAAGCTTTTTGAGTTTTAATTTCAGATCTGCTTCTAATAACTGATGATCTGTATCACAGTCTACACTACGTAGGGTTTTTGCAGATGTTATGCTTGATCTCCATCTTCTTTGTATTAAAATATAATCTATCTGATTTTTGCTAATACTGTCAGGAGACTTCCATGTGAAGAGTCTTCTTGGATGTTGTTTAAAAAGCGTGTTGGCTATCGTTAACTCATTTTCTGTGCAAAATTCAAATAATTTGTCACCTGCATCATTTCTATTTCCTAATCCAAATTTTCCTATAACGTGTCTCTCATTTTCAGTTCTTCCTGCACCTACTTTTGCATTAAAATCCCCCATTATTATTGCTATATCATTATGGCCAATCTTATTTAATGTGTCTTGTAGTGTGTTGTAAAAATCTTCAATTTCGTCCTCCTCTGCTGTTGAAGTAGGTGCATATATCTGTATGAGAGGTGTGTTTTTGGACGGCCTTTAAGTCTAATAGTGAGGATTCTATCACTAACTGGATTGTATCCCATTAAAGATTTTGCAGTTGTCTTATCTAAACAAAATGCCACTCCACTCTGGCCTCCGACGTCTCTACCAGAATAAATGAAAATACTTCCATTTTCAGTTGTGAAATGTCCCTTGCCGCTCCAGCGATGTTCACTAATTCCTAAAATTTGAATGTTTAACCTGTCCATCTCATCACACACTACTTTAAGCTTTCCCACATACAGACTTCTCACATTCCACGTTGCTATTCTCACTCTGTTTTTTAGTCTGACACAGGGGATTTCCTTGGTAACACAGTCAAGATTAACTCCGTCATCACGATTACTAGTACTGGTCCCTGTGTCACACTCTTCTCCAGTGTTATCTGATCTGCCTGGCCTGGGGGTCTCGCTACTAGATCTCTTTCTTCAATGATTTCTTTCGTGGTTGTTATGGTTTCTTGGCAAGTTTTGCAGAAAGTAGTTTGCTATTGCTTTCCTTCTGGGCAGTGACTGTACTAGTCGGTGGCCATAGCCATTGTCTCTACTGATGAGATCATCTGCCTATCGCCACAGAGTGCAAGACCATAACCAACAACAATCTGTCGGCTGCTCTCACACTCCATCCACCACCTGCTTTCTTTTAGCATCTTTAATTATTTGTTTTAGTCTGCAATTCCTGGCTTCATGTCCAAAAACTATGACAAAGATAACATTTTACGTTGTTTTTGTAGTTTGTTTGTGCTACTGGTAATGTCATTTTCTCTTTCTCGAAATTCAATTTGTCTATTTCAGATTGTAGTCTTTTTACTTCGAGATCTAAGTTTTCTTTCTCTAAGGCTAGTTGTTTATCTTTTTGTTTATCTTGTGCTGCTAATTTTTGTATCTCAAGTTCTTTAAGTTCTCTTGCTGTTGCTTCTTGTGCTGCTAATTTCTGTAGCTGAAGTTCTTTTGCTGCTGTGTATTATGCTTCTATGTCTTGTCTAGCTTTCGCTCTGTCTTCTTTTTGCTGAACATGAAATTCTGAGTTTCTTTTCTGCCCATGTCAAATGTTCTAGGCCCATGAAACAAAATTTCTCACCAAGTTCTACAAAGTCTGCTAATGTAGGCATGTTGTTAATGGGTACCTGTCTACTATATATGAGTCAATAATCTGTAGCTGGAACCAATGTACAATACCTGCAGATACTACTTGTATAAGTATGTTGGGTTACTAATATCTGTGTTGACAATGGTAGAGAATCTCACCAGCAAGAATATATTTTAGTCAGTGTCGCTGGTGGTCTTGTTCTGGCGAAGTCGACTGTGATGAACTTGCGGTAATGCTGTTCAACAGTAATTATAACAATACTGTACAACAATAACATGTTTCAGAAGTTTTAGCTAAATGACATAACACCTGTGGACAAAATAATCTTAAATAATAGAGACATTAATGACGTTAAAGAACAACAATAATGGACTAAGTTACGAAACAAGACAAAGTTCTTGCTAGCAGTCGAAAATTTACTTAACTTATAAAGTCAATTTCGAATGCTAACCGAACTGATCGTACTTTTGGGTAATAATTCAATAACACAAAAGTAGCCCTCCAACCTCCCGCTAATGATGAAGGTGAGTAAACATAGTAATGAATGGGTGCCTGTTGACTCTGGACTACTAAGCAGGACACATACACAAATCAAATGGAAACAACTCAACCTGTGTATATTCAGCTCTGGTGTCCTTTGTGGCTTGGTCCAGACGCTTGGCTCCACTTCGGGATTGTTCAGAAGTAAATATGGATCAGCTTAATTGCACTTTAGTTTGACTAGGAATCAGAAGAATTTGGGTCCTCAAAATGCTGCTCCTCAAATAGGGGTGTCAATTGTCCTTGTTACACTACCGACGAATCTTGAAAATTGCATCTGGAAAAAATTCTTGAATCTGACAATGTGATTAGTTCATCAGAGCACTTTAGTGCACGGAGCACATAAAGACGGCTCTGTACTATTGGTTTGTGTGGCTGAGTGCCATAATCTTTTCCTTTAAATCAATATTTGGAATGTTTACACAATTTTATTTTTGTAGAAAAGTATTCACACGTGGCTGTCATACACCACCCGCTTCCTGCCGTTCCGCGTTCTGCATATGCCCAGCACACCTACTGCCTGTAACAACACTATGCATAGTTATACTAATCGTCATGAGGAACTTTGGTTGACGCATCTTATAGATCTTACTATTGTATAATTCACTGGTTAGCCTGCTTAAGGGTTCTAGTTCTACTCACGCATATCACTTGTACCAACAAGTCTTTGTCACGGCGTGTCTCTGCCTGCCATTCTGGTCGAGGTGTTATCAAAATAGTGTCAGCTGTCTCGTCACCGCTTGTCGGCGTTATGGCCCCATCGTCAGGCGTCAGCTTCAGTGTGTTGCGTTATAATCGCCAACTTTCATAGCGGGAACATTCTTTCACTTTGGACTGCGTCTCAGATGATTTCAATCGTTTCAAACGCTCTCAAACACTTTCAAATCGACCTTCCTCTTCCACTTTTCAGCTCCGTCTCCCGAACACTCGTTTTCCGGTTCTGGACAGGGCGCAGTCATGTGACGACATTAACTCCGCCCACTCGTGCCCCTGTGTTCGCTTGATTTTTAAACTGTGTGACATCTATCTAGTTTCTACGTTTTACACACTTGCTGTTTCTCGTATCCATCTCATGGCAAGCAGACTCGAATTTGACCCATAGTAGATACGGCCGCCGTGGTAACTTAGCGGCTAGACGCCCGCCTGCCCTACCGGTGGCCTTGGTCAGGACTGTTTTCGATACACATCAGGGTTCTTTGGATTTTTTAAAAATTGACCTTGTCTCTCAGGGAAACCCATCCTAAGATACGTACCAGGAAATGTTTTGAGAAGTAAAGGCGACCGACGTGGTATTGCAACATCAGCCACTGAGTTAGTATAAAAGAGTCCTTGACTTGACTTACATAAATAACAGTTACGGCTGTTGGGGTGTGACGTGTTATGTTTTCACATATTAAAGGCCACGAATTAGCTCAGTTCCCTTCCTCGTCGTTTTTCTGTCCGTGAAAATTCTGAAAATTATCTAGTAGCCATGTTTGAGAGGCTGTGTCATCACTGGGGCTGTTCTGATCGGAAGAATATAATCCCTCCTCTGAAATGGAATGAGTATGAACCGCTGATTTTGCACGATTACAAGGGATTAAAGGTGAGAGGATATACCTCATTGTACCGGATTTATCCCATATGGCTCGGTTTCTGTCCTCAAGGTGGCCAGGCTAAAGCTTTGCATAAAGCGCGAACTCCCTAACTCCACTCCAGCGACGACGCCCGGTAGTCTCCGAGAATATTGCACTCATGAACGACGGAGTCAGGTATCAAACCTGTGGTTGTCCATCAAGAATGATGATGACCATTCATTTCATCCAGTGGGGTTGAAAGTATGGAGCCGTGAGATTCTAAGATGGCTAATAAGGCTTATTTTGGCTCGAAATGTTCTTTGACAATGTGGACAAAGAATGCTTGACGTCTCTGGAGGAGGTTCTCCTGCAGTGGGTTTTTTTTTTTTTTTTTTTTTTTTTTTGTCCAGCTTTTTCTTTACAGTTCTTGAAGTTCTGGTTACTTCACAAGTGACTGCACCCTTGCGTAATGATGCACGCCACGAATTTTGGTCTTTGGCAGCAGACTCCCAAGTGTCATGATGAATTCCAAAAGCTCTTAGTGAGATCTTCAGAGTGTCTTTAAAGCGTTTCCCCTGGCCAACTTGGGAGCGTTTACCAAAATGCAGCTCGCTGTAAAAAATTCGTTTAGGGAGCCTGTGATCTGGCTTACGAGTGAGGAGACCAGCCTAGTGAGTCCAATTTTTCATCAGTAGAGTGTGGATATTGGGCATGGACTTTCTTTCTAGGACTTCAGTGTCTGGAATCTTGTCTTGCCATTTAATCTTCAGTAACTTCCCAAGGCTGACTGTGTGGAAGTGGTTTAAATTCTTAGCGTGTCGCTGATAAACAGTCCTGGTTTCACAAGGCATATAGCAGTGTGGATAATACAACTGCTTTGTAGACTTTCAGCTTTTTTTGCAGGATTATTCTATTTCTGTGTCACACATTCTTGTACAGTCTGTCAAAGGCCACACTGGCCTTGGAGATTCTTGCATTAACTTCATCATCAATTGTGGCAGCTTGTGACACAGTGCTGCCAAGATAGGTGAATTTGTCCACAACACTTAGTCTATGTCCATTCACTTTGATATTCGACACGGTGTGATTATTCCCTGGAGCTGGCTGGTACATAACTACAGTCTTCTCCAAGTTGATATTGAGCCAAAAGTTGGCACGGGTATATGAGAAAGCTGAAACATTATGTTGCATGTCTGCCTCTAGGTTGGCATATAGAGCGCAATCATCAGCAAACAGGAGCTCTATGACGGTGTCGCTGTTAGTTTTGGTTTTAGCTTTCAGTCTTCTGAGATTGAACAACCTTATATCCTCGGTAGTTGATGTCTATTCCAATGTCATTGTTCTCGAAGGCATTCGTCATGCATATCTGAAAACATGAGGCTGAACAGTGTTGGTGCCAGGACACAGCCTTGCTTCACCCGATTTGCGACATAAAAGGGCTCAGGCACCTCACCATTTTCCTGAACTCTGCTGCTACCATCGTGAAATAGCCGCACAATTTGGATAAACATTTCGTGGACAGCTATATTTCGCCATAATCTTCCACAGTCCTGACTGCTGACTGCATCAAAATGCCTTGGTAGGCCTTCATGGACGATACGACAATCCTGACACCGAAGGCGAGTGATGCCCGCAGCATACTCCTACAGACTAGACGAACTGATTCGCTGGTGCAGGATGAGCTTTAGGCCCAAGAAATCAAGAAGACCTGTCGATCGTGAAGGGTAAAGCGGCGGAAAGGTTGTTCATGGTTGCCAGGCAAGCGATTCCCACGGTGACATAGGAACCGGTAAAGAGGCTCGGTCGTGTGTACGATGCAATCCTGACGAAAGTAGAGATACAATAAATGTTAGCGAGCGGTCTGCATACTAAGGATCGAAGCAGACTAATAGATAAATTCAAGATTTGGTGTCTCCAATTCATGCTTATTCCGAAACACCTGTACCCGTACTCGCTGTTGATATATGATATAGGCACGACCACAAAGAAAACGATGGAAATGAAAATAAGCAAGTACATAAGGAAGTGGCTTGGAGCGCCACCATTCCTCCCGATGGCCGCACTATATTGTAATGAATGCACCACCAAACAACGAAAAGTAGATTGTGAGCTTTACTAGAATACGATTACAAGAAACAAAATTGACGCTGGGACTAACGCCTTCTCTAGCACAGCACAAATAAACAAAAACAGACACGCAACTACACGAACAGGCAATGAATAAATCGTTAAAAAAACGAGAAGTAGATTGTGAGCTTTACTAAAACACGATTACAAGTAATAAATATGACCTTGCAGCCAAAGCCTTCAGAAGCACAGTATAAACAAACACAAACCGACACACAACTACATGAAACACACTACATGACAATTCTAAGGTTACTTATCTGAATCTAGAGCCTTGTTTGGAGCCACTGACGCTTTAGACGACTATCAGTGGATTGTATGAACCGGATGTATGGTAAATGGTCAATACTGTCAGAAGCTCAGGTATTGGCTAAGCCACCCGGCGCGAGGACAGGCGGGTGGGGGTGGGAAGGTGCCCATGTGAGCGAAAAGCTAAAAATTTGGATTGGCGCTCTGTGGCGAAGGTGTCACGAATGCAGTTCGCAATTCCTCTTTATGTGCTTGAAACAAGCTTCGGGCGACCTGGATGCAGACCGCCATTGCAGCTGTCCTCGTAGAATGATATGAGTGCCGGTCACTTAGAAAACATCTACAGACCACCAAACATAGTCCTTGGTATTCTGGATTAACTCTTTCGTTGATATTCTTCCATGCCACCGTCGCAATCCATTCAGCATCATTTCTCATGGTCTGCCTCTCTTCCCCTCGATCTTTCCAGTTGTCACAATGTTCTCCAGCGCCTCTCTTCTCGTCACATGACCACAAAAAGCTGTTTGTCTCTTTCTTATTGTTGTATATAATGTTCTAGTTTCACCAGCCTCTTTAAAGCATTCATCGTTAGTTACTTTGGCAGTCCAAGGAATGCGCAACATTCGTCTAGGGGACCATATCTATATTGCTTCCAATCTCTTCCTAATTTGTTCATTTATATTCCAAGATTCACAGCCATACAGCAAAACAGGTTCTATATAGAACCTCAGCACTCTCTTTCTTAATTCAATGATAGCGTCTTATTGCATAAGATATTCTTCATTTTTTGAAATGCAGCCTTTGCTTGCCCTATTATGCTTTTGATCTCTATTGCGCATCTTCCATCTGATGTTATAAATGCTCCTAGATATTTAAAACTATCGACTTGGTCAAAAAATTTTCCTTTCTATCTCTATTTCACATTTGGGTGTCACCTGTTTCTTTGATACCTACATTGTTACTGTATTCTTGATATTCAAGGAGAGTTCTTTCTTTGCACTCTCTGTTACTACAATGTCCAACAATTGTCTTAGATCTGTTGCATTATCCGCTATCAATACTGTGTCATCTGCATAGCGTATACTATTTATATTATAACCTCCAAATATTATTTCTGGCTTTGCTTTGATCTCTCTCATTATTACTTCGCTATAGAGGGAGAATAGATCTGATAACAAAACACATTCCTGTCTTACTTCCAACTTTATGTGTTCATAATTTTCTTCTTTATTTCCCACTTTAATTGCTGCTATTTGGTTCCAGTAAATGGTTTTTATTATTCTGAGATCTTTACCATCAATGTTAATATCTTCCAACATTTTAATCAGTTCATCATGTTTTACTTTATCAAATGCCTTAGTATAATCTATGAAGCACAAATATATGTCTTTCTTTGTCTCTACTGATCTTTCTAATAGTGCTCGTAATGTGTATATTGCATTGTTTGTACATTTTCCTTCCACAAATCCATACTATTCTTCACCAATTTCCATTTTTATTGTCTTCCTTGTTATTCTCATTATAATTCTGATTAAAAGCTTAGCGACATGATTTATGAGGTTAATTGTACGAAAATCTTCGCATTCATTTGCGAATGTATATTAGTATTATTAGTAATATTACTATTAATTATTACTATTACATTGTGGTACTTCTTATAGTGACGACCATAATCTGTCTTCTTACAATTAGATTTGTACTCATCTCATCTCATCTCATCAAGTTCCTCTTGTACCTTGCGGTGTCGAGGTGAAGTATAAACTTCGTGAGAGTGCCCGACTATGGGCTTCATATATCGATATGCCCATGGACTCTGCTATTCCTTCAGTCCAACGGCCTCTTCCTCTGTTTCCATCTGGTCTCTACATCATTGCTTGTTGTGGTATGCTGTTGACTGGTAACCTACTTGCATGGCCAAACCATTTGACTTGGTGCTTTCTGATAAAATCTAGTACTGCTTTAACCCTCTACTTTAGTCCTGATTTCTTCATTTCTGATCTTATCTCTTCTTGATACGTTGAGTATTCTTCTCAGGAACCTCATTTCTGTTGTGATTTTTCTTTTCTCTTTTTCTGTCATTGTCCAGGTTTGGCATTGGTAGCATAGAGTTGGTAGGAAGATTGTGTTGTAAAGTGCTTTCTTAGTAGTTACTGATACATGTTTGTTCTTTAGTATTGGTGCCATTTGTCCAATGAGTTGATTTGCCTTATTGTACCTATTTTCGATCTCGTCTTCTGATCTGCCATTTGATGATATCATACTTCCCAGGTACTTGAAACTCTTCACTTGTTTCAAGGGATGTTCGTTTAGGTGAATTGTTGTTGTTTGTTCTTCTTTAGTTATAGTCATTACCTCTGTTTTGCTTGTGCTTATTTTCATGTTATGTTCCCTACACATTTCGTTTAGACTATTCATGTGGTCTTGTAATTCAGCTTCTGATTTTGCTATTAGTGCTTGGTCGTCCTCAAACAGGGGTTCTCTAATGGTTAGATTTGCAGATGGTTCTTCTTTTGTGTTCTCGTCATGTGGTATTCTTGCTATCTCTGCTTGGCTGGTTTCTTTACATATGTTGTCTATATAGGTTATGAACAAGAGAGGGGACAAGACACAACCTTGTCGTACTCCAGATCTTATGGTGAAGGGTTCTGAGTCAGTCTGTGTATACTTCTTAGTGTTTCTACGAGCATGTCGGACACGTATGTGATTGATGGCTCAACCCCAGAGAGATAAAGGATGCAAAATCCTATCTCCCAATGTGATCCTGCCAGTTTAATTAATTTAGCTGTGCTGACTCAATTGTTTGAGACCAGGAATAGAGTTTTAGAGAACCCAGGAATGCCTTCTGGAAATAACTGAAAAAGTTGTATTCCCTTTTATACCCAATTTATCCCTTAAGTGGTTCCTAGCCTCTCCTCTACCAACTAATTAATTCTATCTAGGGTAGTTTAAAACAATTTGACTATGACAAGTAAAAAACACTCAATACATGACATGACCTCAGTTTTTATGATTTAATAAACACAAATATGGATTTTGTAAATTGCATTCAAAAATTACAAATTCCTGTCATAAAATAAGGACATATACATATTTAGTAGATATACAGAATTGATGGGCCAATTATGAGTATTTTAACAGGGATATTCTTGTTTCAGTGGCATGTACAGCTAATCCTTTACTGGCCTGGATGATCTGGAAAAAAAGAACTGTCTACACTCAGGGTTCTCCACTTCCAGCTTTGGGAATCCCTCTGGCTAAATTTCTGTAGTCGTAGTGTTCATGGGCGTAGTAGAACATAAGTTGGCTCTTGGTTTTCCTTTCCATTGGTTGGCCGGTAAATGGTTAATTAAAGATTACCTCTCCTTTGCGACAAATGGAATGGTTGCAGGTAGATAGGTTTATGCGCTACTCTATCAAGGGCATCACTCAACCATGCTCACTCAACAGGTGCTGCATTCAATCTTCACCAAGTCAGGTCTGGATTGACATGAATAAGACCACTACCTGAAATTCCATCAATCACATAATTCTAATAATATCATAAATATGACATTAGAATTTACATGTAAAAGCCTAAGAACATAACCAGTGAAAACAATAAAATGAATCCTGTTCTTAGAGAAAATAAACATAGAAGAAAGATAGTCATGGTGTTCTCATGGAGTTATCACCAACATAGTTGTTTGCTCTCACTCCAGTCTTCCACTATCAGGGGTTTAAGGTTTAACTAGCAGATGTGCAGTTTCATCATCACCTATGCCTGTCCTCAGGTTTATAGAAGTAATACCTTGAGTGATTGGGACTTTGACAATTATGTTGATCATTCTCTTCTGTATCCAGTTTTGTTCTCTACTTCATCTTTTCCTATTCAAGAAAAAGGGTCTCATACATTAAGGGCTTTTAAAATCAGTTCCCATTGCAATGAGTGCTTGTTTATAAGCAATGTAAGTACATTATGGTATCTTCTTGTATAGCATTCAGGTGTATTCTTCATTAAATGCTTTATGAGAGAAGATTTCTTCAATTTTCATGGATGTAATATTGATTATCATCATCATCATCATCATCATCATCATCATCATGGTTTTTATAATCATTGTAATTACAATCATTATCATTATTTTCATAATTATTACATGTTCATTACAATCATTATCATTATTATTACTATTATCATCATAATTATTACATTGTCATTACAATCATCATCATTATTATCATGCTTATGACATTAGAATTCATTACATTATTCTAACATTATCATCATAATCATTGTTATATCATTTTCATTACATTACAGTCATCATCATTATCTTTATAGTACATTATTATCATCACAATAGACCATATGTGTTAACATGAACTACAAAGTGGGATTTTGCTTAAATTACAAACACAGATGCTGGTGCTATGCGTAATGTATGATATGGTTTGTGTCGTGCTTAGCACACAAAACAAGATATAGGAATATGAATGATAGTTTATACAAAGTGGTGTTATGCGCCGGAGTGTACTAAATTATTTTGTTAGTTTATGGGTTAAACCAAAGCATTTCTCTGGTGATAGGCATGGCATTCCACATCAAAGTTGCCGGCTATCATGAGATTGACTGCTGGCTTATACTCCCTCTCTCTCAGCATGTAACTTCACTCACTCACTCAATTTCCTCATGCATCAGTCAACATATCCATCTGTGCACTTCACTCTCTCAGACATCATTCATATGTATGGATGATCATTTCACTCATTCCATAGACACATTCATATTGGTATGGGTTGTCATATAGGAATCATTCATCACACATCCTTCATACTGTCATGTAAAGTGGGTCCTTATGTGATTTCCCAATGATAACCTTAAATGTTAACACCCTTGACATCACAATGAGATCTCACCCATTCATCAGACACAATCATATCTGTATGGATGACAATCATGCATATGTAGGTGCTTTACCCAGAATACCTTCACAGATTCAACATGAATGACATTACAGGGGAATCTCATCCTTCAACCTAACTTATACTATTTCATAGATATTTAGTCATGCATGCTGATGGGTTTTATCAAATGATACATTCACATCTGTTTAACAATGATGAAATCACACATGAATCCTCACAGACGTGTTATCAGTAATGACATAGCGATCATTGTGATCATTAGACACATTTATGCAATTCACCCAGGATTTAGCAACATGAAATTCAGGAGTTATCACATGATCTCATAAAATACATACAATTTAGGTGATATATCCAATTCACCTTCAGGCATTATGAATCTTAACCATTCTAACATGCTGGTTAAATAAGTATTATTATGATGTGGCACAAACATTAATTCCATGTTTACAACATTGAAAATACATTTGACTCACTGCATTGGTGCCTTAACTCAACACACAAAATTATGATACCTGTAGAATCTGGTTCTCATGGATTCATGAATTATAAGAAAACTATTTGGTTGTCCATGTGCTCATGTCACAATTAAATCTACTGATTAATTATGCATTACACTAGTTTGACTTACCAGTGTTTACACATTTACAATAGTTTCCTTAAATCTTAAGTTACTCTTAATCATTGTAGATTCCGTTTCATGCTTAAGAAATAAAATGTATAACATGTGTCTAATGCTTTATACATTAACTAAGTTGTTTAGCTGGGAGAAAATAAACATTGTAGTTTTCTCCTATTGTACAGTTTATCTTGTGACTATGATAACTGAGTATAATATTATTCAGTTTGTACTAAATTAAATTCTTTAAGAACTCACCATTCCAAATCATTGTAGAATGAGTTGCTTAAGAAATAAATGTACCACTTTGGATTACTGTTTATACATTAAATCAGTTGTTGACTTTGGGAGAAAATAAAATTCACTATGGGTATTCTTAATTAATAGTTTATCTATAAACTATAACAATTAAATTAACTTCTTAATTCACCACACGTGTTCACCGAGTCTACTTACCAACTCCTCTTCTAGGAAAAATAGGCTCACACTTAATCTAAGATTTAAAATAAATTACATGTGGTGTTTACCTTATTTATCAGAATGACCTCAATCATGTCGACACGTTTCATGATCTTAATGAGATGCAATTTCTCACAGCGATTTCGTAGGCTGAGGATTTTCTTTTCTAGTGAATTTTGAAACTCTCTCACTCCTTCCGCTGCTTCAGTTCTTATGTCTCATGCTGACTGATGAACAAACAGGCCATGTCGCTCTGCATGCTGCTATTTATACGGATCCTTTCCCAGTGAACGTTTTTCATTGCCAACGGGTATATTAAATCTTGGATCGTACAATTGTGGAACAAACCAATTCGGTTTCGGTGAACTCCGATTTTGTCGTCCTGGATTTATTTAATGCGATGTTACGTTTTGTGAAAATATATCACAGAGCAGTATGAAGATCCCCTGCCGGCTTGCTAGGACAGTCGCAGGTTTAGGACACAAATCTGATCATAGGAAGTCCATCCCCTATGGCGAGCCATAGCCCCATTAGCCCATGACCTCGCGGTCATGGTTGCCCGGTCTGCACCAAGCGGAGGTGGGGGTTGACTTGTGTAGTCTGCGGGTCATCGGCAGGCTACTAATTTTCGCTCTTCACCCCTCCTGGGAGAGGCTAGCCGATCCTAACCCTGCTGGCTGCAGGGTCAGGCGCATTCCACACCTTAGAGTTGTACTATGATGACAAAGTAAGATAAATAAGCCACACTGTGATCAAAAACAATTATCTTTAAAATATGGGGAATTCAATATAATTTATAATATTAAATGTTATTTTTTTTCTTTATTATATTATTTATTTAATTTCATTATTGTGAAGGGTTTCTTACATCTGTATAACTTGCTTGTATTTGAACAACTCCTGAAGACTTTTACCAATGTCAGAGGTTCGTGAGATATGAGGACGATATTCATCATAAATAAACTTTGAATAATGTAGTCCAATATTCAACATTACCAAAACTGAATGTTGAGGCCCACATTCAACATGGACATGCCGCCATGGTTCATGCAACTGGGAAAGCGCGTACAAAAGCTAAGAGATCGTTTCTCTATAATGGCCAAAAGCATTACAGAAACAATATATAATATATTTTTTCATATCCTTTACAGGACATCGCTGTCAACATCAACATCTTTCAGCCGAATGCTGATTTCTTGGCAAGATTACGCTCAGTATTTTGCCATTGCTTTCTGAGCGATCGGCGCACATACCCCGTAAGTTATCGGCACGGAGAGAACGTTACTAACGAGAGTATACGGGATTACGGAGAAAGTCGTGTAACACCTAGGACCAGGGAGTCCGGCATATAATATAATTTTTTTTTCATATCCTTTACAGGACATCGCTGTCAACACCAGCATCTTTCAGCTGTATGTCGATTTCTTGGCAAGATTACGCTCAGTAGTTTGCCATTGCTTTCTGAGCGGCCGGCTCACATACCCCTAAGTTACCGAGACGATTCGAACCACTGCTGATTCTCACCGTCATCACGTTACCCACGAGAGTATACGGGATTACGGAGAAAGTCGTGTAACCCCTAGACCAGGGAGAACGGCACATAATATAATACTAGATATAAATTATATAAAATGAAACAAAATAATGCAGCTTTAGTTAAAGGTATTACGACACATACTGTATCACGAGTATGTGTAGTAATTCTTTTATGTAAAGCTGCATTATTTTGTGTTATTTTATATTGTTTACATTTCCACAGCTTTACCTCAGTTCCACCAAAGTTTATTCAGATATAAATTAGCATGTATTGATCTTAAAAGTCGACAGGATCGACTTCATTGCACCGGGTATTATCCCATAAGGCTCAGTCTCTTTCCGCAGCACAGGCTGCCGAAAGCGTAGCGAATTTCGTAGCTACAGCAACGAACCCCAGGAGTCTCCGAAAAAAAAATTCACCGGAATCAATCCCACAACGTTTGGAGCCCGATGCAGGCGAGTTGACCACTTAGCCCACAAAAGTGGAAGCTGAAAGTATAGATTAGAACACACACTTGACAATATTAAAAGTGTAATGTATACCGATCACACAGGGATTTCAACCTACCGCCCTGTAGTCATTTGTGAATTTATTTTATTAAACTCAGTGGTTCCCGAAATATTGATGCCCCTTTGTTCATCATCATCATCATCATCATCATCATCATCATCATCATCATCATCATCATCATCATCATCATCATCATCATCATCATCATCAACTCCCACTATTGCCTTCAATCATCGTGATAAGGAAAAGTTGACGTTCCAGCGCCCTATGGTTGGCACTGGATAGTGTCTCTCGATGTGACTGTACAACGTCTTTGATGTTGTCAATCCATTGTCTTCTCTGGCATCCTCTTCCTCTTCTATCAGATATGCTTTGATGTAGCACGAGTGCTGATAGGTGGCCATGTTGCAATCTAACGTGGTGGCAAAATCATCTCCTGCTTTTCAATATAACATACTAGCTGACACGGCCCGGCTTCGCCCAGGCCCTGGCGGGGATCTATCTATCTAGCTGTCTGTCTGTCTGTCTGACCCGGCCCTGCTTCACCCAGTCCCTGGTGGGGAGCATCTAATTTAATTCATATAAGTAGTCATGTAAGTTCCCGTTCCCGTCTGTCTGTCTGTCGACCCGGCTGTCTGTCTATCTGTCTGTCTGCCTGCCTGCCCGTCAGTCTCTCACTCCGTCTATCCCACCCTCTCTATCTATAGGGTCAGATCTATCTATCTATCTATGTATCTATGTATCTATCTATTTATCTATATAGCAATCTATAGCCAGGGGACTTAACCTAAGATATAACAATGCTACTAAAAGTTATGTTCCTTTATAGAATATTTCTTATGTTAAGTCATGTAATTACAAAATGAAATTTTAGTAAGTAAGTAGCCGATTTTACACTAAGAAACTATTACAGTCGGTTGCACAGGAATGAAAGGAAGACGTGTAGAAAATTTCATCTCAATCGGATGTACCGTTATCGAACGCATCCAATACATCCCCAACCACACACTTACACACATACAGTCTCTTTTATATATATAGATGTGGCACGAGGTGTTGATCGAAGTGTTTGTCTGAAAACATCGTTTCTTTCTGGGCGTCGGAGAGTTAAGCTGGCGATTCGTTTCAAGCATCTCATCTCACAGGTGTTGATTTTGTGTCAGAATGACTTATCCACGTGCATCGCTTTTCTCATGCCCTGTATGCTCTGATTTTTACTTGGTTCATTTTCTTCTTCCTCTCCACCACCACCTGCGTCTTCTACTTCTTCTTCGTGTCCGGGTAATGTATTCATTTACACGGACAGCTCTGTGCTAAGAACCAAAAAGAGGTGTATAAGGATTCATAGCGTAGGTTAATGAGTAGTGTTTAGAGCAGGAGAGCCTGGGGTTTGATACCAGAGAATCTAGTCTGAACATGGAGATGGAGGCAGTCACTGTGATGTTTCGCTAGCTAGAAGATAAACAGCACACACATGTCGTGATTGTAAGACTAACAGAGCATGCTTTGTAGGGTGAAGACAGGTATGCTTCGTGCAGTGAGGTAGGCGTCAATTAAGATGTCTACGGTAAGGATTACCTGTTGGATCTTTTCTCCCAGGCCACGCTGGTGTGTTGGGAAATTTGTTCGTTTGAAATTTTTCTCCATCTGCAATGTTTTATCTTGTATGAATTTCATTGTCTTTTTTAGTTCACCCGACGATCCATAGAGTTATTCTTTCATTGTTGTTTCTCTCTAGGATAGTTAGTTAGTTAGTTATTTAGTTAGCTAGCTAGTTAGTTAGTTAGTTAGTTAGTCGAGGTTCCAACTTCACCCCAACGGGTCGTCCTTATTATGCTCCGTTCCTGTGCCAGTGAATATCACACAAAATGCTCCTCACTGTTCAATGTGAACAGTGGAACAGATAGGAGTCTCGGCAATCCAACAGCCCGCACAGGTACACTGCATAATGCCGCCAGAAGTTTTGCCTACATATGTAGTATTTTGGACAGTCTTGGAGTTTGTGATCTGCTGTCTGCGGCGCCATTCCACATGTACGCATGGCTGATTCGCCAGTTTTGAATTTCGTATACAGGTGGTTGCGTAATCTATTGTGTCCTGTTCTGAGTCGCAGAATAATGATTTAGTCTGGTCTATCCATAAAGTGGTAATTGTCTTAAACAGGCGTTGATGACTTTCTGATTTATTCATTTTTCGATCATTATTTTCTTTTGGTGCTATGTAAAAGGCACATTGGGTTGCTGTTATATTGCTCCTTCCTAAGCTAGTCGATCAGCTCTCGTGTTGCCGGGGACTCCACAGTAAGATGACATCCATTGTATGGTGACCTTTCGCTGGCTACCTAGTTCAGAAGGTAATGTTCATAGTACTGGTAATTTCCGAGACAGCATCGCCTCAAGTACTGATTTAGCATCTGTCAATAGCACCACAGGCTATGTACCATGGTTGATATTTAATAATTTCTCTATTGCTATCTTGATTATTACATTTCTTCATCATAGTTTTGGCAGTAAGTTCCTGTTGGTACTCAGGCTGTGAGTAGTATGTCAGGGTAATTTGCCCCCCCCCCCCCCCCCATGTGAATTCAATCCACATTTTATCTTGTATATGGTCATGTGACGTCACGGCAATACGTCACTTGCTGGTTCCACAAATTTCATATATCCCGCGCTAAGGAACGTTACTACTTCCGGTCTTTAAGTATTATACAATTTTAAATGATGGCGGCTATTGTTGTCATGGCGTTAACTGATAACTGATTGTCTTCTTCTGCTGCGTCCTCCTCCTCTTTATTTTCGTCCTCATCTTCTTCTTTTGTCTTCTTCCCCGGTCTCTTTCTGTCCTTTGTCTCTCTCTCTCTCTCTCTCTCTCTCTCTCTCTCTCTCTCTCTCTCTCTCTCTCTCTCCGTTTTACTCTGTTGTCTCTCCGAGCACCATAGCCTCTCATTGTCTTCCTCCTCGTCATCTTCCTCTTCTTCTCGCCTTCTTTTTCCTCTTCTGCTGCTTCTTCCTCGTGGTCTTCCTAATCCTCTTCTTCTTGTGTTCTTCCTCGTGATCTTCCTAATCCTCTTCTTCTTGTGTTCTTCCTCCTTATCCTAACCCCTTTATGTTTCTCTTACTCCAAGTCTTCTTCTTCCTCTTTATCCTCGGCTTCGTCTCCATCCTCGGCTTCCTCTTCCGCACCGTCTGCTTCTGATGTTTCCTCCTCTTCTTCTTATTCTGTTGCTAACCTCTTTCTTTTTTCTTTTTCTGATAGGTGTTAGTGGTCATAACAGCGTGATACACTGCGTGAAAGATATGTATGCATGGAGCTTCAAATGAAAGCCTTATAAACAGGATTACATGTCTCTTCCTCTTACCTCTCTTCCTCCTCGTTATCTTCTGCTGCTATTTTTTCCTACTTCTTCCCTCTCCACGCCTTTCTCTTCCTCCTATTAACCTTCTTCCTCCATGTCTTCTTCGTCCCCCGTTGTCTTCTGCTGCTTCCTACTCCTAACCTTTGCCTCCTCGTCTTCTTCCTCTTCTACTGCAGTTGCTTCTTCCTCCTCTACCTCTCTTCCTCCTCGTCATCTTCTTCTTTGTTCTCTTATCCTCCTATTCCCTTCTACTTTCTTTGTTAAGAATAAACAGACAGCTGTTGGGGAGACTGGTTATCTCGTTCTGTAGAAAATCGTGGCTGCCACTCCAACCATTCATGAGCACGTCTACGAGGAGCTACGCTTCACTGAGAGATGATCGCCCACGCCACTCGGTAAAACATTAACCATAAGGCCACAATGCCAAGGCTGTGCCTGTTATGGCCAGGCGGGACGGTAGTGAAAAAATATTAGATATGAATCATAAACTGTTAGACATGTTAAATACCTGCAACTATATTGTCCCGGTACTTCTGTCCTTCACCAATTTGCCTCTGTGTCAGATTGCTCTGACTTACTAAGTCTCATTCTAATACTAATATTGTCGCATTTGTCCTTATCTTTCAGGCTGATATACATCATGCATTAATATTCTCGTCCTTCTTTACAATATTTGTTAGCCATCAGAGTAAGTGTCCAGTCAGTACATAATTTATCTTCTTGCTGAGAATCGAATCGTGCTGCGTCCTTTGATGAGCCCTAAAATCTGATTGTTGTTGTTGACAATCTCTCTGACGTTTTCTCCTTTTTACGTCAACTCTTTAGTTTCTCGTGAAAGTTGGTTCACGACTTTTTCACCAACTCTATTTTACGTCATATCATCTCCTCCTCTACTTGGCACCCAGCATTGTTTTCCTCTTCGTGATTCCTGGGAAAGTTTATGTTCAGTAGTTTGCCATTGCTTTCTGAACGACCGGCACCCACGCCATTTCATAAAAAACAATGTAAGGCGGTATGCTGCTAAATCGCCCACAGCTGTGTAATAACACAATGTATAGACCAATCAGCACTCGATGGGTGATGTAGTCAATATCAAGTGGGCTGCCTTGACTTCCCCAGACATTTCCTGCTGCCTGTTTTAGGATGGTTGACTTTGGAGCCCAGGTCAATGTTTTAGGATGGTTGACTTTGGAGCCCAGGTCAATGTTTTAGGATGGTTGACTTTGGAGCCCAGGTCAATGTTTTAGAATGGTTGACTTTGGAGCCCAGGTCAATGTTTTAGGATGGTTGACTTTGGAGCCCAGGTCAATGTTTTAGGATGGTTGACTTTGGAGCCCAGGTCAATGTTTTAGGATGGTTGACTTTGGAGCCCAGGATCAATGTTTTAGGATGGTTGACTTTGGATGCCCAGGTCAGTTTTAGGATGGTTGACTTTGGATCCCAGATCAGTTTTAGGATGGTTGACTTTGGATGCCCAGGTCAGTTTTAGGATGGTTGACTTTGGATCCCAGGTCAGTTTTAGGATGGTTGACTTTGGAGCTCAGGTCATTTTTTTAAAATGCACTTATGCATATTCAAATACTTTATCTCCAGGCCAGTAAGCAAGCATGCTAGTCACTTCACTGTCATGGCTACCAACAACCACCACAAAGACATTATTGTATTGTAAGAGAACAGCTGTAATAGAAAGTTGATCAAATACAAGTTTGCCAAGAGACATCTGTTACAACAACCTTGCCTGTCACATTCCAAGAGAACAGTATTTTGAAAACCCCATCAGATGAAACTTTAATATTCAAAGAATATTATCCTGCTAAAAATCAACAACACTACATGTTGTGTTGTCTGTCATTATCACTCAAAGAAGAAAGTCCTTTACTATTATCTCCACCCCAGTAAATGAACCAAAGACATTTTTAGTCAGCCATAGCTCACAGAGCCACTCAGCTTTAGCATAATCAACAGCGAACAAAAGAAGAAGCAGTATAATCAACCAATTGTATTTGTTTACTTTGCAAATGTCAATAATTATACAATTATTCATAATGGTGTATTACATTAATGTCTGTTAAAAAGAATAACAATTTCTAGTTTATTACACAAGAGCACACAACTCAGAATATTCCATCACCAGTTAAACAAAGTTAGCTAAACAAGTTAACCCTGTGAATTGTGAAATATGATAAACCAAACCATTATTTTACATCAGACAAGGACACAAACATACAGCAAACAAGCATTACATTAATTTATGAACACCCGGGACAGCTCAGTTGGCATCACTGTTTATCTGTCAGACTGTGGCTGTAACAGTTGCCAAAGTACATGTGATAGACTAGTGTGGCAATATTATTTTGTGTGGGATTCTAATCAGTTGTGATAGTCATCATTATTTGTAAATGTACAGGTTGGGGCACACTTCCGACAGACGGGTCTAAATAGTTCTCCAGTGAATAAGTGATTAGGGTTAAGGTTAGTGTTAGTTATATAAAATTATTCACTGCAGAACTATTTAGACCCGTCGGAAGAGTGCCCAGGTTGGAATTATGGGAATACCTACACAATTGTATATACATAGTATGTAGTATATACACTATACAGAAATGGTTTACACTGGCAGGTAGGGAAGGGAAGACTGGCCAAGCAAACATAGTTGGCCACCATCACCTTCGTCGAGTTATCTACCAGAGATATTTTGACACATGCTTTGTGGCTGTTCCTGCCAAGATCACTGTGATAGCCTGTTCACTGTGATACCCTATCATTAGAGACTAACAAGTGTTGAGTAAAGAGGAACACAACAACCATAAACATCACATCCGTGAAAGTCAAGTCAAGAGGAACACAACCACCATAAACATCACATCCGTGAAAGTCAAGTCAAGGACCGCCTCTCACACCGTGAGCTGTACTGAGTATATGGAGCACCTCTCACACCATGAGCTGTACTGGGTATATGGACCACCTCTCACACCATGAGCTGTACTGGGTATATGGAGCACCTCTCACACCATGAGCTGTACTGGTACATGGAGCACCTCTCACACAATGAGCTGTGCTGAGTATATGGACCACCTCTCACACCATAAGCTGTACTGGGTATATGGACCACCTCTCACACCATGAGCTGTACTGGTACATGAAGCACCTCTCACACCATGAGCTGTACTGGGTATATGGTGCTCTCACACCATGAGCTGTACTGGTACATGGAGCACCGCTCACACCATGAGCTGTACTGGGTATATGGACCACCTCTCACACCATGAGCTGTACTGGTACAAGGAGCACCTCTCACACCATGAGCTGTACTGGGTATATGGACCACCTCTCGCACCATGAGCTGTACTGGTACATGGAGCACCTCTCACACCATGTGCTGTACTGGGTATATGGTGCTCTCACACCATGAGCTGTACTGGGTATATGGTGCTCTCACACCATGAGCTGTACTGGGTATATGGTGCTCTCACACCATGAGATGTACTGGATATATGGTGCTCTCACACCATGAGCTGTACTGGGTATATGATGCTCTCACACCATGAGCTGTACTGGATATATGGTGCTCTCACACCATGAGCTGTACTGGATATATGGTGCTCTTACACCATGAGCTGTACTGGATATATGGTGCTCTCACACCATGAGCTGTACTGGATATATGGTGCTCTCACACCATGAGCTGTACTGGATATATGGTGCTCTCACACCATGAGCTGTACTGGATATATGGTGCTCTCACACCATGAGCTGTACTGGATATATGGTGCTCTCACACCATGAGCTGTACTGGATATATGGTGCTCTCACACCATGAGCTGTACTGGATATATGGTGCTCTCACACCATGAGCTGTACTGGATATATGGTGCTCTCACACCATGAGCTGTACTGGATATATGGTGCTCTCACACCATGAGCTGTACTGGGTATATGGTGCTCTCACACCATGAGCTGTACTGGGTATATGGTGCTCTCACACCATGAGATGTACTGGATATATGGTGCTCTCACACCATGAGCTGTACTGGGTATATGATGCTCTCACACCATGAGCTGTACTGGATATATGGTGCTCTCACACCATGAGCTGTACTGGATATATGGTGCTCTCACACCATGAGCTGTACTGGATATATGGTGCTCTCACACCATGAGCTGTACTGGATATATGGTGCTCTCACACCATGAGCTGTACTGGGTATATGGTGCTCTCACACCATAAGCTGTACTGGATATATGGTGCTCTCACACCATGAGCTGTACTGGATATATGGTGCTCTCACACCATGAGCTGTACTGGGTATATGGAGCACCTCTCACACCATGAGCTGTACTGGGTATATGGACCACCTCTCACACCATGAGCTGTACTGGGTATATGGAGCACCTCTCACACCATGAGCTGTACTGGTACATGGAGCACCTCTCACACAATGAGCTGTGCTGAGTATATGGACCACCTCTCACACCATGAGCTGTACTGGGTATATGGACCACCTCTCACACCATGAGCTGTACTGGTACATGAAGCACCTCTCACACCATGAGCTGTACTGGGTATATGGTGCTCTCACACCATGAGCTGTACTGGTACATGGAGCACCGCTCACACCATGAGCTGTACTGGGTATATGGACCACCTCTCACACCATGAGCTGTACTGGTACAAGGAGCACCTCTCACACCATGAGCTGTACTGGGTATATGGACCACCTCTCGCACCATGAGCTGTACTGGTACATGGAGCACCTCTCACACCATGTGCTGTACTGGGTATATGGTGCTCTCACACCATGAGCTGTACTGGGTATATGGTGCTCTCACATCATGAGCTGTACTGGGTATATGGTGCTCTCACACCATGAGATGTACAGGATATATGGTGCTCTCACACCATGAGCTGTACTGGGTATATGATGCTCTCACACCATGAGCTGTACTGGATATATGGTGCTCTCACACCATGAGCTGTACTGGATATATGGTGCTCTCACACCATGAGCTGTACTGGATATATGGTGCTCTCACACCATGAGCTGTACTGGATATATGGTGCTCTCACACCATGAGCTGTACTGGATATATGGTGCTCTCACACCATGAGCTGTACTGGATATATGGTGCTCTCACACCATGAGCTGTACTGGATATATGGTGCTCTCACACCATGAGCTGTACTGGATATATGGTGCTCTCACACCATGAGCTGTACTGGATATATGGTGCTCTCACACCATGAGCTGTACTGGATATATGGTGCTCTCACACCATGAGCTGTACTGGATATATGGTGCTCTCACACCATGAGCTGTACTGGGTATATGGTGCTCTCACACCATGAGCTGTACTGGGTATATGGTGCTCTCACACCATGAGATGTACTGGATATATGGTGCTCTCACACCATGAGCTGTACTGGGTATATGATGCTCTCACACCATGAGCTGTACTGGATATATGGTGCTCTCACACCATGAGCTGTACTGGATATATGGTGCTCTCACACCATGAGCTGTACTGGATATATGGTGCTCTCACACCATGAGCTGTACTGGATATATGGTGCTCTCACACCATGAGCTGTACTGGGTATATGGTGCTCTCACACCATGAGCTGTACTGGATATATGGTGCTCTCACACCATGAGCTGTACTGGATATATGGTGCTCTCACACCATGAGCTGTACTGGGTATATGGAGCACCTCTCACACCATGAGCTGTACTGGGTATATGGAGCACCTCTCACACCATGAGCTGTACTGGGTATATAGAGCACCTCTCACACCATGAGCTGTACTGATACTTGGAGCACCTCTCACACCATGAGCTGTACTGGGTATATCCACCTCTCACACCATGAGCTGCACTGGTACATGGAGCACCTCTCACACAATGAGCTGTACTGAGTATATGGACCACCTCTCACACCATGAGCTGTACTGGATATATGGTGCTCTCACACCATGAGCTGTACTGGGTATATGGTGCTCTCACACCATGAGCTGTACTGGGTATATGGTGCTCTCACACCATGAGCTGTACTGGGTAGAGCACCTCTCACACCATGAGCTGTACTGGGTATATAGAGCACCTCTCACACCATGAGCTGTACTGGTACATGGAGCACCTCTCACACCATGAGCTGTACTGGTACATGGAGCACCTCTTACACCATGAGCTGTACTTGGTATATGGTGCTCTCACAACATGAGCTGTACTGGTACATGGAGCACCTCTCACACCATGAGCTGTACTGGGTATATGGACCACCTCTCACACCATGAGCTGTACTGGTACAAGGAGCACCTTTCACACCATGAACTGTGTAGCGGAATGAATACCATATCTGTTATTGTCTTAGATGTGCAGGCTTAGAGCACGCTTGAGCATCCTGATAGAACAGTAAGAAGGATGCTCAAGTCGTGACGTAGTTTGTTTTGAGGTGTGTTTACAGCTAAAGCGGAGACAAGACAACATCATATTGAGTGGTCTCTGTATTATTATTGACCATCATGAACCAATAAACCTGTTTTAAAGAAACACATCAGGAATAGGTTATTGATCCTCCATACCTGTACTGTTACAGGAGGATTTTTGGTGCCGCACACCAGGATCCCGATTTGTCGCGGACATGTATAACGTGAAGTACTGAGGTCAACAGCGGACTTCCATGAGAAATTTTTACTAGCTTGCTGAAGGTACGAACCAATAAATTTTTACGAATTTCTTTACAACAAAAGCTCAAGACCGAACCACTTTTAATGAAGTCAAAATGAAGCATTTTTCGGACTAGCTCAATTGAAGTCATACGCATCAAGATTTTTGGATGGAGCTATCTTCATAACATGGTTGCCAGTAGAGTAATATGTTTCTCATCATAGACACCTGAAGTAACGTGATTTTCGTCAAAATGCTCTGAAGTTTGAAATGCCATTATTACAGCCGTTGGTTAACCTTGCGTTTGAAGGTCAGCCATTCACATACTAGGACTGTCCAGGTCCAGGAGCAAAGAAATCTCAAGACAGCTATAAACAACTCGAATTAAATGGAGAAGCTCGTTTTGAAGGAGCTGTTATCTTCCGTATATCAAGATCACTTAGGACGAACTCAAAAGCCGTTATACTCATTGAACCGTGACCTTGAGTACCTGAAGAAACACGAGAGCTTATATTGAGACAAGCCTATTGCTCCTTCGTTTGGAAATTACGAGAAAGTACAGTCGTGTTTGCTCATCCTGAACTCTAGCATATCAGAATGTTTTTGAACAACCAAAGCGAAAACCTCAATAGGGAACCCATTGGGTTGCCGGCTTGCTGAAGAGGGGACCCAAATTAAATCGCTTTATCGAGCTAGAGCCGCTTTCAAGTCGACGCCTTGAAGAGCCCTGTTTAGGGTGAAAAGAAGATTCAAAACTGGTAGGGGCCCATCCAGGGGCTGAAAGTAGCGAAACCTTGAGACGTTGGAGGAAGGATGTCACCTGAAAGTTACGTAATCGGTTGGATGGCTTCAAATAATACGGACTCCAGACGTTTGTGTTATACGTGAACCGTGGCAAGGAAAATTTTCAGCTAACGTACGTGAATTCACTTTTCTCTTGGATCAAGGGAAGACATGGTTGACGGTAATTAGTTAAAGTGTAACTACTAGGAGAATGTTTTTTTAATGTGATTTAAATAAGATCATTTAGATAAATTGTTATAAATGTGAGTTTGCTTGTATAAGTGTATAGTAAAATATTTCAGCATGGCAGAAGAACAAAGTTCACTGGCACAAGTCTTGACTGGGGTAGGAACGGTAATAGGTAAACTCAACACAGTCATGAAACAACAAGGTATGGCAACAGGCAGACCCAACACAGCACAGTAGAGAAACATGCATTATTTCAGCAAAGCTCAAGACGAGTTTTTTTTTTCAGGTACCAAGAAATATACAGAGGAAGAAGTAGGCATATTGTTTTAAGCTTGATATAAACTACAGAGAAATAAGTATGAATTACCTACATATAGAACTTAAAACGTATCAGTACATGGTTGGGAGAGTTAAAAGTAGCAGTTAATGAAGTAGAAAATTTTGTGGAAACGTTGCAGAACAGAACGACTAGACAAGAGCCTTATAGATTTAAGGTAGACTGCAATAGAGTAGGAAAGAATAACAGGAGACAGCCACTACTTAATAAAGACAGAAGACAATATGGTTTTGATTATGCGGTTGGTTATGACGAACCAAGGCCTGATGTATATAGGGTAAAAGACGGTGAGAGTAGACGTAATAGTGAAAAGTCGGACTGGTATAAGGTGTTATAGTACAGAATGGTCCTGAGAGAGACCTTTCCAATAAATTATGGAAGTGGCCATCCCATAGCAAGAATTGCTAGAAAAAAACGGGACGACTGGTTTGAACAAAGACGAAGACAGTATCTGAGGTCAGGGTCAAAGAACAGAGTAGAAAACGTAAGTAGGAATTCAACTACTCCTAAGCTGATTACGAATTGACTGTTAAACAGGAAAAGAAGATGACGGTGGTAATTAAGAAAATAGACCAAGAGACTCAGACGCAGGTGATTGAAGTGGTAGAACGGAACACACAAACACAGGTTGATACAGTAGAGAAAAAGGTCCAGGATACAACCAACCAGCAAGATAACAAAGGGAAGTCAAACCGAGTTAGTAGAGACTCAGTCAAAACCAACTCACTTGACTAAGGGAGACACGGTTGAAATTAAGAAAGATAAACAGACGAGAACCAAAGACGAAAAGAGACAGGTGAGGAAAGGTATTAGGGAAAGGAATAGTATGATGGTTAATAGAGGTACTACGACTGGTATGTCAACTTCCTCAGCTAAAGATATTGAAGTTGTCCCGAAGCGGAGCATGGGGAATAGAGGTAAGAAGAAAGTCAGACGTTCTAAAGCCGACTATGGGAATAGGATCGACGTGTCTGCAGTAAACTACTATGAGTCTGATGAGGGAACTATTATCAGTGTATCATCTGAAGACGAGATGGGGAGAATGTAAACGTTATGTAAGGTATACAGAAAACAGTGAGCAGACCGACGCAAATAAAGGAAATAGAAAGAAAGCATTTAAGAAGAAGAATAGTAATAGACAGATAGCGGAAATTTACTCGACGACAGAAAATAACATAAGAAAACTCAGAGAATTAAGACCTGAGTACTTTAACAACGGATTAACAAGTACGGATAGTGAAGATGACATAATTGAAGAGAAACGCACATTAGTACTAGGAGACAATGAAATATTTGGCTTAGATGCGCTCTATGGCTGTTAAAATTCCTTGGGTGAGGAAGGACATATGTTTTAGCTTATGAGAGGAATTGCAGTTTGAGCAGATACATATGAACTGTCTAAAATAGGCAGATGAATTTTTTTGGTGTAGCATCACATGGTACAGGGTAGGCAATAGTGTTGTTGAGAATAGAGAGTCACGGCAACTGATAGAATATTCGACGTGGATACGTTATAAAGAATATCTTGTGTTTGGTTGCGGTGTAGGGAGAGTAAACAAGGTAGAAATTGAAATGTCCCTTGTCCGGAATGGCTAGATAGAGAGAGAGTTGATCACGTTGAGTGATGTATAACTGGTGTGATTAAAGTAGAGTAGATTCAGCATAGAATTAGTAGAGAGAGAGATAAACTAAGTATGAATGCTCGTACTAGAAATTGGTTCGACGCAGGACTATGACGTGATGTCTGAGATAGTTTCGCTTGGTAGTTTGAGAAGTAGGTATAGTAGCACTGGCAGAAGAACCGAGAGTCACTGATGAGGAGATATAGATTAAGGAGAAATTGAGTATCATGTGTAAAATAGCCAGTGGAGCATAAGAGTATTAAGAGTAAAAGACTGTGGAAGCTTGAAGAATAAGAGTTCTTGGTGAGGGGGACGTAATTACATGATGCGTGCGGAGAAAGAAGAGGTGATTAAATCTGAGAAAGTTGTTGTGTGGAGAAGTATAGAATGATAGTTACGAGGGTAGTGGCTCGTCGGAGTGAGGTTTGTTCTGAGAGATCGTTGATAGTGCTGGTTAGTGTGTAAAAGAGATATAGTTTGCGAGAGATAATGTATAGGTTCTGACCTTTGAAAAGGAGTGAATGATTGAGAAAAGTAGAAATAAGAAAACAGTTGAATTGTGAAAGTCCTGTTGAGTGTTGAAGTAGTTCGTCTGGTAATCCGTTGTTCTTGCAGGTGTAAAAATGTAGACAAACATATGTGCGTCGAGTATGGATAGGATGATGGCAAGTGATAAGTACCGCATGCATGTACGAGGCGTTTAGTCCGTGCGTGAGTATAAGTGTAGACAAACAGGTGTTCGTCGCGCTGAGTGAAGCAGGAGTGAGGTTTTGAGACGCTGTATAAGTGGAGTACATGGAAAAAATGTTGTCAAGCGATTGGTAGTAGTTGCGCGATTGATATATCTTGTGTCAATGTGGGTGGAAGTGATCGACACGCTTAGGCTTGGTAGTTATTGATACATGGTTGTCCATTTGTCCAGAGAGTTGATTAGCCTTATTGCACCTGTTTTCAATCTCATCTTCTGGTTTGCCATTTGATGATATTATACTTCCTAGGCACTTGAGTCCTCTAAAAGTACTGGAGAGTTTTGGTCAGAGACCATAACTTTATGAAGGGAAAATCCCAACTGCACCTCCACGCGGTAGAGGATGGAAACACACTACGGTGTGGCTAACACAGCTCTGGGGACCGAGTATCCACCGGAATAAGTGGACAACTCTGCAGCTGAGCAGAGCCAGGCACTCACTTGTCCTTGCAGTCGGAAATGGCTGTCAAAAGCAGGGGTAAAAAGACCACCATGTGAATGTGGAAGGCAAGGGGAAACCACCACATTATCTTCCCAAGACTTCATGGCAAAACATAAATCAAAGTTAGTGAAGGACGTTAATGGCTGTCTTAGGGCATCCTCGTCCGGTAGGGACAGTCATGAGCCACAGGTGACACCAGACCGTCATCCAGCTACTGATGGCAAAATCTTAACTAAAATAAATAAATTTAGAGTAGGAACATGGAATGTTAGGACATTAAATGAGCTAGGAAAGTTGACCAATGTTCTGAGAGAGATGGATAGCATGAAAATGAATATACTAGGCGTTAGTGAGATGAGATGGAAGGGATCGGGCAAAATTATAGCTGACAATCACACAATAATTTATTCTGGAGGGGAGACACATGAGAAAGGGGTAGGAATAATATTAGATGAAAAAACAGCCAAGTCAATTAATGGATACTGGTGTATTTCAGATAGAGTTATTATGGTAAAAATCAAAGGCAAACCAATAGACATAAATATTATATAAGTATATGCACCAACAGCAAGCAGTAGTGATGAAGAAATACAACACTTTTACGAAGAAATAGAAATGGCGATGGCTCAAATTGGATCACAAGAAATAAAGATAATACTTGGTGATTTTAATGCAAAAGTAGGAAAGGGAAAAATGGAGGATGTAGTGGGGAATTATGGTTTAGGTACAAGAAATGAAAGAGGGGAAAAGCTAATAGAATGGGCAAATATCAATGATATGATAATTGGAAACACATGGTTTAAACACCATAAAAGACGACTGTACACATGGATAAGCCCTGATAAGAAAATACGCAACCAAATTGACTACATACTAATTAATAAAAGGTTTAGAAATGCTTTAATTAATGTAAAGACAATGCCTGGTGCTGACTGTAATAGTGATCATGTACCACTATGTGGACAAATAAAAGTAAGATTAAAAAGAGGGAAAAAAATGGTTAAGAACATGAGACTTAATAAAGAGGTTCTAAAAATAGATAAAGAAATGCAAGAACAATACAGAGTGACTGTGAAAAATAGGTACAATGCAATAACTAAAATACAGAGTATAGATGAACAATGGGAAATGTTAAGGGACTCCATTCATCAAACTAGCAAAGAAGTATTACCAGAGAGAGGCAAAATAGCTAAGAAAAAATGGATGAATGAAGATATCTTAAACCTGATGGACAAAAGAAAACAGTATAAAAATGACAAACAAGAATACGCTAAGATAAATAAAGAAATAAAAGATAAATGTGGGAAGGCTAAAGAAAGTTGGTTAAACGAGCAATGCAAAAAAATTGAATTAAATTCCATTAAAGATACAAAAAATATGCACAGACAAATCAGTGAGCTTACAGGGAAAAAAATAAGAATAAATACAGGGTGTTTGAAATCAAAAACAGGAAAGATAATATTAGAGGAAGATGCTATAATGAAGAGGTGGAATGAGTATATAAGAGAATTATATGAAGGAGAAAGGGCAGAATTAACAGAAGATAGTAACTTAGAAGGTCCACCTATTCTGAAAGAAGAAGTCGCTGACGCTATGAAACGTATGAAGAAAGGAAAAACAGCTGGGCCAGATGAAATCACAATAGAAGAATTAGAAGTATTGGGAGAATTTGGAGTAGATATATTAACCAAAATGTTGAATGATATTTACAGCAGTGGATATTTACCCAGTGATATGCTGAAATCTGTATTTATAGCTATACCAAAAAGACCAGGAGCAATTGATTGTGAAGATTTTCGTACAATTAACCTTATAAACCATATCACTAAGCTTCTACTCAGAATCATAATGAGAAGAACCAAAAATAAAATAAAAATGGAAATTAGTGAAGAACAGTATAGGATTTGTGGAAGGAAAGGGCACAAACAATGCAATTTATACATTGCGGACACTAATAGAAAGGTCAATAGAGAAACAGAGGGACATATATTTGTGCTTCATAGATTATACTAAGGCATTTGATAAAGTAAAACATGATGAACTGATTAAAATGTTGGAAGATATCAACACTGATGGAAAAGATTTAAGAATAATAAAGAATATTTACTGGAACCAAGTAGCAGCAATTAAAATGGGAAATAAAGAGGGTAGTTACTGAACAGATAAAGCTAGGAGTACGACAAGGGTGTGTCTTGTCACCAGATCTTTTCTCCCTGTATAGCGAAGTAATAATGAGAGAGATCAAAGAGATGCCAGGAATACTAGTTGGAGGTTATAATATAAATAATATACGCTATGCAGATGACACAGTATTGGTGGCGGATAATTCAACAGACCTACAACAATTATTAGACGTTGTAGTAACAGAGAGTGCAAGGAAAGGACTCAACTTGAATATCAAGAAAACAGTAACAATGGTAATATCAAAGAAAATGGTGACACCAAAATGTGACATAGAAATAGAAGGGAAAATCCTTAACCAAGTTGATAATTTTAGATACCTAGGGGCATTTATAACATCAGATGGAAGATGTACAACAGAGATTAGGAGCAGAATAGGGCAGGCAAAAGCCGCATTTCATAAAATGAAGAGTATCTTATGCAATAAGTCACTGTCACTGAATGTAAGAAAGAGAGTGCTGAAATGCTATGTAGAACCAGTTTTGCTGTATGGCAGTGAATCTTGGAATGTAAATGAACAAATTAAGAAGAAATTAGAAGCAACAGAGATGTGGTTCCTGAGACGAATGTTGCGAATTCCTTGGACTGCCAGAGTAACTAACGACGACTGCCTGAAACAGGCTAATGAAACTAGAACATTATATACAACAATAAGACAGAGACAAACAGCTTTCCTCGGTCATGTGATGAGAAGAGAGGCATTGGAGAACATCGTAACAACTGGAAAGATCGAGGGGAAGAGAGGCAGAGGTAGACCAAGAGAAGTGATGCTGGATGGATTGAGACGGTGGCATGGAGGAATATCAGCAGCAGAGTTGATCCAGAAAACCAAAGACCGAGATCTATGGAGAGCCATGAACGCCTACGCCAGCCGGCACGGCACTTGATGATGATGAGGCACTTGAGACTCTTTACTTGTTTCGAGAAATGTTCGTTTAGCTGAATTGTTGTTGTTTGTTCTTCTTTGGTTATAGTCGTTGCCTCTGTTTTGCTTGTGCTAAATTGTTAAAGTAGGTGATTAGAAAGGTGTGATGTCTTTTGTTTGGAATGTGTGATCTTGGACGGAATTTATGAAAATTTTATGACAGGCTGATAGAAAGAGCGTTAACATTCTGAATGACGTTCATAAAACAGATTTAGTATTCTTGGCAGTGACATGTCGAAGCATGAATGCCTGATACTGAGAAATGAGAGAAGATGGTCGGAGTGAGGTCTGTCGTTAGTAATATGTGGTGTTGGTTGCTGTTTCTGAGAGAGTCCTGGTAAATAGGAGTAGCAGTGAAAGATGAGTGAGGCAAGAAAGAGAATATGATTAGCTAAATGAATGTCAGAGTATTACAAATAGAATACTAGAGAATGTGTTCCGATAAGTGTGACTGGTTTGACTATAATCGCGGTGTAAGAACCCTAGGAGAGACTTGAGGATAGCTTAGAGTAGTTGTGGTGAGATGTTGGAAACTACTGATACGTTGGTTAGTTACGTCGGGTAGACGAGAGACTTAATAAATAAAATTAGTTGTTGACAAATCTAGCAGCTGGATATATTGGTGAGGTCTATAGTAAATAGACAAATTTTTTGCTGCTGGAGATACCATAGTTAACGGTAATGTTTAAGAAATTGTGGTAATTCTTGGTGCAAATCTAGGAGAAACAACTAGTGTGCCGAGCCACAGGTTCTATTACTTCTGCACATCCTTTTCAGTGTGCATCCAACTAGATAGAAAATGCAGACAAGAAAATCCGGCTGCTGTTGAGGCTGAAGTACAAGCGTTGATTTTCGAGAATTCGCTAGACGGTGACGCGGTCATCTACACAGATGGGTCGGTCGTCCGACATGTGAGAAGCTCATGGGCCTTTACAGCTCGGGCCGGAGGGAGAATTGTGAAGGAGGACTCTGGTGCTTTCACTGAAACCACAAGTAGCCTGACCATGGAAGTCATGGCAGTAAGTAAAGCAATAACATGGCTCGAGACACAGACATTCACTAGGGCTTGTTTCCTTAGCGACTCAATGAACATGATCAAGAGGATAGAGGAGGGGTCGATCCGAAGAGAGTGGTTGCTGCCTCTGAAGCGGTCTCGGCTGGCAAAGATTAGTTTCATCTTCGTGCCAGGTCATGCGGGAGTACAAGGAAATGAGCGGGCTGACAAGCTCGCAGGTGAGGCTACTGTGGAGGGCGGACGCGCCATGGACCAGGCTGACATTCTGAATGCTCTACGAGAAGTGAGACTTTTGCGAGAACCAAGTGATGACTGTGAATCTACAACAATGGCCAGACTGCGGGAGCAGCAAATTAAAAGAGGGGTGGCCAAACAAGAACACTACGCAGGAAGCCAAAGAAGATTGATAAACCAACACAGAACTGGCGTCGTTAGCCGCTACACGCTGCGAGATTTGCTGAGGAGGGGATCCGAGCACTTATGGACTGAATGGTTCGATGTGCAACGAGGATGATCTGTCGACTAACTAACTAACTAACAGGTTCTATTAGTAGATAGATGACTGGTGGTACATTGAGATAGTCGCCACACTAGTACTAGGTGAAGTGATTTAAGCCATAGTTTACAGCAGTTGTTTAGATTTATATTCTAAATATTGTGATGTGTTAGGAGTTAGTTTTGTAAAAGATAGAAGTTGTGAGGGGAGATAATCAATGATTGACTTCCAGAAAAAGTACAGTCATTTGTTGATTAATGACGTTTGTTGAGAGAACAGATATTGTTCTATGTTAGGATGAGAATATAGTCTGTAGGTAACATATATATATATATATATATATATATATATATATATATATATATATATATATATATATATATATATATATATATATATATATATATATATATATATATATATATTGGGGATTAATGCAGGTTAATTGGCCGAGCATTGAGTGTTTTTATTACGGTTATAAGAGTAGCCGTTGTAGTGAAAAGACATAGAAGAAATGGATGAAAAATCAGAATCTAATAGAGATAGTAGCATGGAAGAAAATATTTCTTTACATGAGGAAGAAGATATTGATGTGGAGATAGCACTTATTCAAAGAAACTTGGAGTTACTGAGGAAATGGAAACATGGGAAATAAATTGATAGAAAATGCTGCAGTTAGCAAGATATAAATTTGATGATTTAAGAAGGAAAGTGATACTTGATATGACACATTTGTTAAAGAAAAGGGTTTTATTGATACTTATAATGAGTTGTCTTGAGGAGTAGACATGACACTATATATTTAGGTATTAAGATAGCTAATATGGATGTAAATTCGAGTGTGGTATATTTTTACTGTAATTTTATTGCCAACTGATTTTATGATTTGACTTCTTGAGTTTTCTTAAATAGATAAATAAGTTATTGTTAGTCCATAAAAGAGACTAACAATGGATAGGATGTATGTTATATTATTCTGAAATATGTTTTTCTTTGAATGACTTGTTACCTTTATTTGATATGAGGGGAAAGATAAATGATGTGTAAAAACTTGGGGGGGGGGGGGGGGGGTATGATATTCGGTTATAATTTTATTTCGTTTAAATCATGATTTAGGTTGAATTGTCTTGTCTGTTGAATAGTAGTTATTCTGTTTATAAATTGTTTAAGTTAAGTTTACTTCACAAACAGTTATGGTTTTGTCGAGAATAAAGACAATACATGGGGCTTTATTTAGGACCCTTCGTTCAGAAAAGAGTTAATAAACTACCGAGGACTAGAAGAAAGACACATTCTCTTTGTGAATAATAAGTTCATGAGTATATTCTGTTGGTGGAATTGCTGTGATAGTCAGCGTTGAGACTGGCTGCGAAGTTGTGGAAACATATGCCATATTTAAATGGGGTTACTACTCAAGAAAAGGGGTTCTGTGGGAGTTAAAAATAAGAGCTGCATTAAGTCAGCATTGATTGAATATATATGGATTGGATGCCATATAGGGGAAGAAAAGATTAAAGTGACTAACGTCTATAGCAGTGGGATAAATGTGGGGAAAGTTTATAACATGGTCTCCATGGGGTCGCAAGTTAACTCTATTTAAGCCATGATGTATTGAAATTTCATAGAGACACGAGATTGCTGTGCTTAGAAAAGAAGTGGTAACGTGCTACAATAGGAAAAACATGAATTGAATGCCATGTTTTACTCCGAAGAATAACTATATACTGGGGATATCAATACAATAGAAAAGGGGGGTAAGTACGTTTAGTGAGAAATAAACAATTGTCAGTGTAGAGTGCTGTGGTCACAGAGAACATAGATTAAATGGGTTTTGGGGGGTCCGTGATATATGGACTGAGAAAGAATAACGTTGATTGCAAAGCAGTCACAGAACATGAGTTCAGTGGCGATATATTGTTGCTGTTGATAACGGCATAAATTGAGGTTCAGGAGAAATGCCCATAACAAATGGACATTAGTGGGTTGCTGAAGTTTTCGGCGAGATTAAGAGGGAATTCTGAGTAAGGTATAGGAGAAGATTAGTTATGTGAGGTAATGCGGAAAGAGGTCTTGAGGGATGATGGACTTTTTTGATTTGTGTACTGTCTGTAATATATAGACATTTGGGAGTGAATAAAAATTTTTTGATGGTTGGTGCTTGATGCTGTAGATAGCAGCGTAAACTGTTGCCATAATAAGTGGTATAAGTGAACTGTAGAAGATATAATTGTTTTAGACTTTATTACATAAAGTCTCAGATGACATAGGGGGGTAAAGGTGAGTGTGGTTTAGGTGAGTGTGGTTTTTTGTGAGAAAGAGTTCTGCTTCTTTTAAATTCCGGTGGCCACCGATTCTTTGTCTTCCTATCGTGTGCAAGTGATTTCAGGTTAGTTGAAAGTGGAAAAGTAGTAATGTGGAGGTAATACGGTTAGTGATGACAATAGGGAGTTGAGGTAGTATCAGAAGAGTACAGCGTTTTGAATTTTTTGAGTTCGTGATAAGAAGGGGTAAGCGGATTGCTTATGAAGAGAAGAAGAAGTATTTCAAAAAGGTACCCATATGTGTTATGATGTATAAATTATTGAGGTATAATAAATAGACACCTATACAAGAAGGGGTTTTTGTGATAGGATATGTAAATAATATATGTTATGTGTTTTTTTTTTTGAAGAGCCAGAAACGAAGAAGAAATATAACTTCATAGTGATTTGCTATGTGAGTCAAATGATAAGAAACAAGTGGAGAATTACTAGAAGTGAAAATATTTACTTCAGATAGAGTTAGTTTGGGGCGGTTTAGAGAAATTATTGGGGGAAAAAGAGAAGGTGTCGGATAAAGGGGTTAGGAGTTAAGACTTTTGAAGAAGAAAAGTCTTTTTAAAGAAAGAGAGGTGTAGCAGAATGAATACCATATCTGTTATTGGCTTAGATGTGCAGGCTTAGAGCTCGCTTGAGCATCCTGATAGAACAGTAAGAAGGATGCTCAAGTCGTGACGTAGTTTGTTTTGAGGTGAGTTACAGCTAAAGCGGAGACATGACAACATCATATTGAGTGGTCTCTGTATTATTATCGACCGTCATGAACCAATAAACCTGTTTTAAAAGAAACACATCAGGAATTGGTTATTGATCCTCCATACCTGTACTGTTACAGCTGTACTGGGTATATGGACCACCTCTCGCACCATGAGCTGTACTGGTACATGGAGCACCTCTCACACCATCAGCTGTACTGGGTATATGGTGCTCACACCATGAGCTGTATTGGGTATATGGTACTCTCACACCATGAGCTGTACTGGGTATATGGTGCTCTGACACCATGAGCTGTACTGGGTATATGGTGCTCTCACACCATGAGCTGTACTGGGTATATGGTGCTCTCACACCATGAGCTGTACTGGGTATATGGTGCTCTCACACCATGAGCTGTACTGGGTATATGGTGCTCTCACACCATGAGCTGTACTGGTTATATGGTGCTCTCACACCATGAGCTGTACTGGGTATATGGTGCTATCACACCATGAGCTGTACTGGGTATATGGTGCTCTCACACCATGAGCTGTACTGGGTATATGGTGCTCTCACACCATGAGGTTCACACTGGGTATATGGTGCTCTCACACCATGAGCTGTACTGGGTATATGGTGCTCTAACACCATGAGCTGTACTGGGTATATGGTGCTCTCACACCATGAGCTGTACTAGGTATGTGGTGCTCTCACAACATGAGCTGTACTGGGTATGTGGTGCTCTCACACCATGAGCTGTACTGGGTATATGGTGCTCTCACACCATGAGCTGTACTGGGTATATGGTGCTCTCACACCATGAGCTGTACTGGGTATATGGTCCTCTCACACCATGAGCTGTACTGGGTATATGGTGCTCTCACACCATGAGATGTACTGGGTATATGGTGCTCTCACACCATGAGCTGTACTGGGTATATGGTGCTCTCACACCATGAGCTGTACTGGGTATATGGTGCTCTCACACCATGAGCTGTACTGGGTATATGGTGCTCTCACACCATGAGGTTTACACTGGATATATGGTGCTCTCACACCATGAGCTGTACTGGGTATACGGTGCTCTCAAACCATGAGCTGTACTGGGTATATGGTGCTATCACACCATGAGCTGTACTGGGTATATGGTGCTCTCACACCATGAGCTGTACTGGGTATATGGTGCTCTCACACCATGAGGTTCACACTGGGTATATGGTGCTCTCACACCATGAGCTGTACTGGGTATATGGTGCTCTCACACACTGAGGTTCACGCTGGGTATATGGTGCTCTCACACCATGAGCTGTACTGGGTATATGGTGCTCTCACACCATGAGCTGTGCTGGGTATATGGTGCTCTCACACCATGAGCTGTACTGGGTATATGGTGCTCTCACACCATGAGCTGTACTGGGTATATGGTGCTCTCACACCATGAGATGTACTGGGTATATGGTGCTCTCACATCAAGAGGTTAACACTGGATATATGGTGCGCTCACACCATGAGGTTCACACTGGATATATGGTGCTCTCACACCATGAGCTGTACTGGGTATATGGTGCTCTCACACCATGAGGTTCACACTGGGTATATGGTGCTCTCACACCATGAGCTGTACTGGGTATATGGTGCTCTCACACCATAAGGTTCAAACTGGGTATATGGTGCTCTCACACCATGAACTGTACTGGGTATATGGTGCTCTCACACCATGAGCTGTACTGGTATATGTGCTCTCACACCATGAGGTTCACACTGGATATTTTGTGCTCTCACACCATGAGCTGTACTGGATATATGGTGCTCTCACACCATGAACTGTACTGGGTATATGGTGCTCTCACACCATGAGCTGTACTGGGTATATGGTGCTCTCACACCATGAAGTTCACACTGGGTATATGGTGCTGTCACACCATGAGCTGTACTGGGTATATGGTGCTCTCACACCATGAGATGTACTGGGTATATGGTGCTCTCACACCATGAGCTGTACTGGGTATATGGTGCTCTCACACCATAAGCTGTACTGGGTATATGGTGCTCTCACACCATGAGCTGTACTGGGTATATGGTGCTCTCACACCATGAGCTGTACTGGGTAAATGGTGCTCTCACACCATGAGCTGTATTGGGTATATGGTGCTCTCACACCATGAAGTTCACACTGGATATATGGTGCTCTGACACCATGAGCTGTACTGTGTATATGGTGCTCTGACACCATGAGCTGTACTAGGTATATGGTGCTCTCACACCATGAGCTGTACTGGGTTTATGGTGCACTCACACCATGAGGTTCACGCTGGGTATATGGTGCTCTCACACCATAAGCTGTAATGGGTATATGGTGCTCTCACACCATGAGCTGTACTGGGTATATGGTCCTCTCACACCATGAGCTGTACTGGGTATATGGTGCTCTCACACCATGAGCTGTACTGGGTATATGGTGCTCTCACACCATGAGCTGTACTGGGTATATGGTGCTCTCACACCATGGGCTGTACTGGGTATATGGTGCTCTCACACCATGAACTGTACTGGGTATATGGTGCTCTCACACCATGGGCTGTACTGGGTATATGGTGCTCTCACACCATGAGCTGTACTGGGTATATGGTGCTCTCACACCATGAGCTGTACTGGGTATATGGTGCTCTCACATCAAGAGGTTAACACTGGATATATGGTGCGCTCACACCATGAGGTTCACACTGGTATATGGTGCTCTCACACCATGAGCTGTACTGGGTATATGGTGCTCTCACACCATAAGGTTCAAACTGGGTATATGGTGCTCTCACACCATGAGCTGTACTGGGTATATGGTGCTCTCACACCATGAGCTGTACTGGTATATGTGCTATCACACCATGAGGTTCACACTGGATATTTTGTGCTCTCACACCATGAGCTGTTCTGGGTATATGGTGCTCTCACACCATGAAACTGTACTGGGTATATGGTGCTCTCACACCATGAGCTGTACTGGGTATATGGTGCTCTCACACCATGAGGTTCACACTGGGTATATGGTGCTGTCACACCATGAGCTGTACTGGGTATATGGTGCTCTCACACCATGAGATGTACTGGGTATATGGTGCTCTCACACCATGAGCTGTACTGGGTATATGGTGCTCTCACACCATACGCTGTACTGGGTATATGGTGCTCTCACACCATGAGCTGTACTGGGTATATGGTGCTCTCACACCATGAGCTGTACTGGGTATATGGTGCTCTCACACCATGAGCTGTACTGGGTATATGGTGCTCTCACACCATAAAGTTTACACTGGATATATGGTGCTCTGACACCATGAGCTGTACTGTGTATATGGTGCTCTGACACCAAGAGCTGTACTGGGTATATGGTGCTCTCACACCATGAGCTGTACTGGGTTTATGGTGCACTCACACCATGAGGTTCACGCTGGGTATATGGTGCTCTCACACCATAAGCTGTAATGGGTATATGGTGCTCTCACACCATGAGCTGTACTGGGTATATGGTGCTCTCACACCATGAGCTGTACTGGGTATATGGTGCTCTCACACCATGAGCTGTACTGGGTATATGATGCTCTCACACCATGAGCTGTACTGGGTATATGGTGCTCTCACACCATGGGCTGTACTGGGTATATGGTGCTCTCACACCATGAACTGTACTGGGTATATGGTGCTCTCACACCATGAGCTGTACTGGGTATATGGTGCTCTCAAACCATGAGCTGTTCTGGTTTTATGGTGCTCTCACACCATGAGCTGTACTGGGTATATGGTGCTCTAACACCATGAGCTGTACTGGGTATATGGTGCTCTAACACCATGAGGTTCACACTGGGTATATGGTGCTCTCACACCATGAGGTTCACACTGGGTATATGGTGCTCTCACACCATGAGCTGTACTGGGTATATGGTGCTCTCACACACTGAGGTTCACGCTGGGTATATGGTGCTCTCACACCATGAGCTGTACTGGGTATATGGTGCTCTCACACCATGATCTGTACTGGGTAAATGGTGCTCTCACACCATGAGCTGTACTGGGTATATGGTGCTCTCACACCATGAGCTTACTGGGTATATGGTGCTCTCACACCATGAGCTGTGCTGGGTATATGGTGCTCTCACACCATGAGCTGTACTGGGTATATGGTGCTCTCACACCATGAGCTGTACTGGGTATATGGTGCTCTCACACCATGAGGTTAACACTGGATATATGGTGCGCTCACACCATGAGGTTCACACTAGGTATATTGTGCTCACACCATGAGCTGTACTGGTTATATGCTGCTCTCACACCATGAGGTTCACACTGGGTATATGGTGCTCTCACACCATGAGCTGTACTGGGTATATGGTGCTCTCACACCATGAGGTTCACACTGGGTATATGGTGCTCTCACACCATGAGCTGTACTGGGTATATGGTGCTCTCACACCATGAGCTGTACTGGTATATGGTGCTCTCACACCATGAGGTTCACACTGGATATTTTGTGCTCTCACACCATGAGCTGTACTGGGTATATGGTGCTCTCACACCATGAGCTGTTTTGGGTATATGGTGCTCTCACACCATGAGCTGTACTGGGTATATGGTGCTCTCACACCATGAGGTTCACACTGGGTATATGGTGCTCTAACACCATGAGCTGTACTTGGTATATGGTGCTCTCACACCATGAGATGTACTGGGTATATGGTGCTCTCACACCTTGAGCTGTACTGGGTATATGGTGCTCTCACACCATGAGCTGTACTGGGTATATCGTGCTCTCACACCATGAGCTGTACTGGGTATATCGTGCTCTCACACCATGAGGTTCACACTGGATATATGGTGCTCTCACACCATGAGGTTCACACTGGGTATATGGTGCTCTCACACCATGAGCTGTACTGGGTATATGGTGCTCTCACACCATGAGCTGTACTGGGTATATGGTGCTCTCACACCATGAGCTGTACTGGGTATATGGTGCTCTCACACCATGAAGTTCACACTGGATATATGGTGCTCTGACACCATGAGCTGTACTGTGTATATGGTGCTCTGACACCATGAGCTGTACTGGGTATATGGTGCTCTCACACCATGAGCTGTACTGGGTATATGGTGCTCTCACACCATGAGGTTCACGCTGGGTATATGGTGCTCTCACACCATGGGCTGTACTGGGTATATGGTGCTCTCACACCATGAGCTGTACTGGGTATATGGTGCTCTCACACCATGAACTGTACTGGGTATATGGTGCTCTCACACCATGGGCTGTACTGGGTATATGGTGCTCTCACACCATGAGCTGTACTGGGTATATGGTGCTCTCACACCATGAACTGTACTGGGTATATGGTGCTCTCACAACATGAGCTGTACTGGGTATATGGTGCTCTCACACCATGAGCTGTATTAGGTATATGGTGCTCTCACACCATGAGCTGTACTGGGTATATGGTGCTCTCACACCATGAGCTGTACTGGGTATATGGTGCTCTCACACCATGAGGTTCACACTGGGTATATGGTGCTCTAACACCATGAGCTGTACTTGGTATATGGTGCTCTCACACCATGAGATGTACTGGGTATATGGTGCTCTCACACCATGAGCTGTACTGGGTATATGGTGCTCTCACACCATGAGCTGTACTGGGTATATGGTGCTCTCACACCATGAGCTGTACTGGGTATATCGTGCTCTCACACCATGAGGTTCACACTGGATATATGGTGCTCTCACACCATGAGGTTCACACTGGGTATATGGTGCTCTCACACCATGAGCTGTACTGGGTATATGGTGCTCTCACACCATGAGGTTCACACTGGGTATATGGTGCTCTCACACCATGAGCTGTACTGGGTATATGGTGCTCTCACACCATAAGGTTCAAACTGGGTATATGGTGCTCTCACACCATGAGCTGTACTGGGTATATGGTGCTCTCACACCATGAGCTGTACTGGTATATGTGCTCTCACACCATGAGGTTCACACTGGATATTTTGTGCTCTTACACCATGAGCTGTACTGGGTATATGGTGCTCTCACACCATGAACTGTACTTTGTATATGGTGCTCTCACACCATGAGCTGTACTGGGTATATGGTGCTCTCACACCATGAGGTTCACACTGGGTATATGGTGCTGTCACACCATGAGCTGTACTGGGTATATGGTGCTCTCACACCATGAGATGTACTGGGTATATGGTGCTCTCACACCATGAGCTGTACTGGGTATATGGTGCTCTCACACCATAAGCTGTACTGGGTATATGGTGCTCTCACACCATGAGCTGTACTGGGTATATGGTGCTCTCACACCATGAGCTGTACTGGGTAAATGGTGCTCTCACACCATGAGCTGTACTGGGTATATGGTGCTCTCACACCATGAAGTTCACACTGGATATATGGTGCTCTGACACCATGAGCTGTAATGGGTATATGGTGCTCTCACACCATGAGCTGTACTGGGTATATGGTCCTCTCACACCATGAGCTGTACTGGGTATATGGTGCTCTCACACCATGAGCTGTACTGGGTATATGGTGCTCTCACACCATGAGCTGTACTGGTTATATGGTGCTCTCACACCATGGGCTGTACTGGGTATATGGTGCTCTCACACCATGAACTGTACTGGGTATATGGTGCTCTCACACCATGGGCTGTACTGGGTATATGGTGCTCTCACACCATGAGCTGTACTGGGTATATGGTGCTCTCACACCATGAGCTGTACTGGGTATATGGTGCTCTCACATCAAGAGGTTAACACTGGATATATGGTGCGCTCACACCATGAGGTTCACACTGGGTATATGGTGCTCTCACACCATGAGCTGTACTGGGTATATGGTGCTCTCACACCATGAGGTTCACACTGGGTATATGGTGCTCTCACACCATGAGCTGTACTGGGTATATGGTGCTCTCACACCATAAGGTTCAAACTGGGTATATGGTGCTCTCACACCATGAGCTGTACTGGGTATATGGTGCTCTCACACCATGAGCTGTACTGGTATATGTGCTATCACACCATGAGGTTCACACTGGATATTTTGTGCTCTCACACCATGAGCTGTACTGGGTATATGGTGCTCTCACACCATGAACTGTACTGGGTATATGGTGCTCTCACACCATGAGCTGTACTGGGTATATGGTGCTCTCACACCATGAGGTTCACACTGGGTATATGGTGCTGTCACACCATGAGCTGTACTGGGTATATGGTGCTCTCACACCATGAGATGTACTGGGTATATGGTGCTCTCACACCATGAGCTGTACTGGGTATATGGTGCTCTCACACCATACGCTGTACTTGGTATATGGTGCTCTCACACCATGAGCTGTACTGGGTATATGGTGCTCTCACACCATGAGCTGTACTGGGTATATGGTGATCTCACACCATGAGCTGTACTGGGTATATGGTGCTCTCACACCATAAAGTTCACACTGGATATATGGTGCTCTGAAACCATGAGCTGTACTGTGTATATGGTGCTCTGACACCATGAGCTGTACTGGGTATATGGTGCTCTCACACCATGAGCTGTACTGGGTTTATGGTGCACTCACACCATGAGGTTCACGCTGGGTATATGGTGCTCTCACACCATAAGCTGTAATGGGTATATGGTGCTCTCACACCATGAGCTGTACTGGGTATATGGTGCTCTCACACCATGAGCTGTACTGGGTATATGGTGCTCTCACACCATGAGCTGTACTGGGTATATGGTGCTCTCACACCATGAGCTGTACTGGGTATATGGTGCTCTCACACCATGGGCTGTACTGGGTATATGGTGCTCTCACACCATGAACTGTACTGGGTATATGGTGCTCTCACACCATGGGCTGTACTGGGTATATGGTGCTCTCACACCATGAGCTGTACTGGGTATATGGTGCTCTCAAACCATGAGCTGTTCTGGTTTTATGGTGCTCTCACACCATGAGCTGTACTGGGTATATGGTGCTCTAACACCATGAGCTGTACTGGGTATATGGTGCTCTCACACCATGAGGTTCACACTGGGTATATGGTGCTCTCACACCATGAGGTTCACACTGGGTATATGGTGCTCTCACACCATGAGCTGTACTGGGTATATGGTGCTCTCACACACTGAGGTTCACGCTGGGTATATGGTGCTCTCACACCATGAGCTGTACTGGGTATATGGTGCTCTCACACCATGATCTGTACTGGGTAAATGGTGCTCTCACACCATGAGCTGTACTGGGTATATGGTGCTCTCACACCATGAGCTTACTGGGTATATGGTGCTCTCACACCATGAGCTGTGCTGGGTATATGGTGCTCTCACACCATGAGCTGTACTGGGTATATGGTGCTCTCACACCATGAGCTGTACTGGGTATATGGTGCTCTCACACCATGAGGTTAACACTGGATATATGGTGCGCTCACACCATGAGGTTCACACTGGGTATATGGTGCTCACACCATGAGCTGTACTGGTTATATGCTGCTCTCACACCATGAGGTTCACACTGGGTATATGGTGCTCTCACACCATGAGCTGTACTGGGTATATGGTGCTCTCACACCATGAGTGTCACACTGGGTATATGGTGCTCTCACACCATGAGCTGTACTGGGTATATGGTGCTCTCACACCATGAGCTGTACTGGTATATGGTGCTCTCACACAATGAGCTGTCACACTGGTATATTTGTGCTCTCACACCATGAGCTGTACTGGGTATATGGTGCTCTCACACCATGAGCTGTTTTGGGTATATGGTGCTCTAACACCATGAGCTGTACTTGGTATATGGTGCTCTCACACCATGAGCTGTACTGGGTATATGGTGCTCTCACACCATGAGCTGTACTGGGTATATGGTGCTCTCACACCATGAGCTGTACTGGGTATATCGTGCTCTCACACCATGAGCTGTACTGGGTATATGGTGCTCTCACACCATGAGCTGTCACACTGGGATATATGGTGCTCTCACACCATGAGCTGTACACTGGGTATATGGTGCTCTCACACCATGAGCTGTACTGGGTATATGGTGCTCTCACACCATGAGCTGTACTGGGTATATGGTGCTCTCACACCATGAGCTGTACTGGGTATATGGTGCTCTCACACCATGAAGTTCACACTGGATATATGGTGCTCTGACACCATGAGCTGTACTGTGTATATGGTGCTCTGACACCATGAGCTGTACTGGGTATATGGTGCTCTCACACCATGAGCTGTACTGGGTATATGGTGCTCTCACACCATGAGGTGTCACGCTGGGTATATGGTGCTCTCACACCATGAGCTGTACTGGGTATATGGTGCTCTCACACCATGAGCTGTACTGGGTATATGGTGCTCTCACACCATGAGCTGTACTGGGTATATGGTGCTCTCACACCATGAGCTGTACTGGGTATATGGTGCTCTCACACCATGAGCTGTACTGGGTATATGGTGCTCTCACACCATGAACTGTACTGGGTATATGGTGCTCTCACACCATGAGCTGTACTGGGTATATGGTGCTCTCACACCATGAGCTGTACTGGGTATATGGTGCTCTCACACCATGAGCTGTACTGGGTATATGGTGCTCTCACACCATGAGCTGTACTGGGTATATGGTGCTCTCACACCATGAGCTGTACTGGGTATATGGTGCTCTCACACCATGAGCTGTACTGGTATATGGTGCTCTCACACCATGAGCTGTACTGGGTATATGGTGCTCTCACACCATGAGCTGTACTGGGTATATGGTGCTCTCACACCATGAGCTGTACTGGGTATATGGTGCTCTCACACCATGAGCTGTACTGGGTATATGGTGCTCTCACACCATGAGCTGTACTGGGTATATGGTGCTCTCACACCATGAGCTGTACTGGGTATATGGTGCTCTCACACCATGAGCTGTACTGGGTATATGGTGCTCTCACACCATGAGCTGTACTGGGTATATGGTGCTCTCACACCATGAGCTGTACTGGGTATATGGTGCTCTCACACCATGAGCTGTACTGGGTATATGGTGCTCTCACACCATGAGCTGTACTGGGTATATGGTGCTCTCACACCATGAGGTTAACACTGGATATATGGTGCGCTCACACCATGAGGTTCACACTGGGTATATGGTGCTCACACCATGAGCTGTACTGGTTATATGCTGCTCTCACACCATGAGGTTCACACTGGGTATATGGTGCTCTCACACCATGAGCTGTACTGGGTATATGGTGCTCTCACACCATGAGGTTCACACTGGGTATATGGTGCTCTCACACCATGAGCTGTACTGGGTATATGGTGCTCTCACACCATGAGCTGTACTGGTATATGGTGCTCTCACACAATGAGGTTCACACTGGATATTTTGTGCTCTCACACCATGAGCTGTACTGGGTATATGGTGCTCTCACACCATGAGCTGTTTTGGGTATATGGTGCTCTAACACCATGAGCTGTACTTGGTATATGGTGCTCTCACACCATGAGATGTACTGGGTATATGGTGCTCTCACACCATGAGCTGTACTGGGTATATGGTGCTCTCACACCATGAGCTGTACTGGGTATATCGTGCTCTCACACCATGAGCTGTACTGGGTATATCGTGCTCTCACACCATGAGGTTCACACTGGATATATGGTGCTCTCACACCATGAGGTTCACACTGGGTATATGGTGCTCTCACACCATGAGCTGTACTGGGTATATGGTGCTCTCACACCATGAGCTGTACTGGGTATATGGTGCTCTCACACCATGAGCTGTACTGGGTATATGGTGCTCTCACACCATGAAGTTCACACTGGATATATGGTGCTCTGACACCATGAGCTGTACTGTGTATATGGTGCTCTGACACCATGAGCTGTACTGGGTATATGGTGCTCTCACACCATGAGCTGTACTGGGTATATGGTGCTCTCACACCATGAGGTTCACGTGGGTATATGGTGCTCTCACACCATGGGCTGTACTGGGTATATGGTGCTCTCACACCATGAGCTGTACTGGGTATATGGTGCTCTCACACCATGAACTGTACTGGGTATATGGTGCTCTCACACCATGGGCTGTACTGGGTATATGGTGCTCTCACACCATGAGCTGTACTGGGTATATGGTGCTCTCACACCATGAACTGTACTGGGTATATGGTGCTCTCACAACATGAGCTGTACTGGGTATATGGTGCTCTCACACCATGAGCTGTACTAGGGTATATGGTGCTCTCACACCATGAGCTGTACTGGGTATATGGTGCTCTCACACCATGAGCTGTACTGGGTATATGGTGCTCTCACACCATGAGGTTCACACTGGGTATATGGTGCTCTAACACCATGAGCTGTACTTGGTATATGGTGCTCTCACACCATGAGATGTACTGGGTATATGGTGCTCTCACACCATGAGCTGTACTGGGTATATGGTGCTCTCACACCATGAGCTGTACTGGGTATATGGTGCTCTCACACCATGAGCTGTACTGGGTATATCGTGCTCTCACACCATGAGGTTCACACTGGATATATGGTGCTCTCACACCATGAGGTTCACACTGGGTATATGGTGCTCTCACACCATGAGCTGTACTGGGTATATGGTGCTCTCACACCATGAGCTGTACTGGGTATATGGTGCTCTCACACCATGAGCTGTACTGGGTATATGGTGCTCTCACACCATGAAGTTCACACTGGATATATGGTGCTCTGACACCATGAGCTGTACTGTGTATATGGTGCTCTGACACCATGAGCTGTACTGGGTATATGGTGCTCTCACACCATGAGCTGTACTGGGTATATGGTGCTCTCACACCATGAGCTGTACTGGGTATATGGTGCTCTCACACCATGAACTGTACTGGGTATATGGTGCTCTCACACCATGAGCTGTACTGGGTATATGGTGCTCTCACACCATGGGCTGTACTGGGTATATGGTGCTCTCACACCATGAGCTGTACTGGGTATATGGTGCTCTCACACCATGAACTGTACTGGGTATATGGTGCTCTCACACCATGAGCTGTATTAGGTATATGGTGCTCTCACACCATGAGCTGTACTGGGTATATGGTGCTCTCACACCATGAGCTGTACTGGGTATATGGTGCTCTCACACCATGAGCTGTACTGGGTATATGGTGCTCTCACACCATGAGCTGTACTGGGTATATGGTGCTCTCATACCATGAGCTGTACTGGGTATATGGTGCTCACACCATGAGCTGTACTGGGTATATGGTGCTCTCACACCATGAGCTGTACCGGGTATATGGTGCTCTCACACCATGAGCTGTACTGGGTATATGGTGCTCTCACACCATGAGCTGTACTGGGTATATGGTGCTCATTCATTCATATTTTATGTTTGCTCTCATTCACTTTGAACTCAAGCATAGTCCACACACAATAATTCTAGAAGTGCTGGACCGAGGTTTGCATGTGGATTAGCTTTCCCTATTAAATGTGTCCCTCGCCATCAGACAAACCCACTCCGACTTCAGAAGTAATTCATTTATTCAGTAGCATGTCCTTTACAGAACCTCACTCCCATAACAACTTTCCGGAAAAATGCTTGGTCATAAGCAAGATGCCCTGCTTCCGATATATTCACCTGGAGATCATCTGCCACATCCTGCATCCATCTTCTGTTCAGCCTTCCTCTTCCACTCTACCTGGGCATATATGCCTCCACTATTGTTCTATCCAAAGTTTGATGATGTTATTAGACAGATTGACATTCGGTGGTTGATGTGTTAAGGCACACAGTTATAATGTGGGAGTGTTCTAGAGCTAAAGTGTGAATTAAACAGAAATCAAAATGAATATATTTCTAAAGTTTAAACACACAAGCCACAAACAATATGTTGTCCAATTTATTGCCTGGCATATTTCACTGCATCTCATCAGGATGCATACTGCAGAGTTACATATCATATGAAGTGAATAAATGAATTATACCAGGGCTGAAATACTTAAAACATATAGTTACTGATATTGTTTGAATGTGGAGTGAATAAATGAAGTATACCAGGGCTGAAATACTTAAAACATATAGTCACTGATATTGTTTGAATGTGGAGTGAATAAATGAATTATACCAGGGCTGAAATACTTAAAACATATAGTCACTGATATTGTTTGAATGTGGAGTGAATAAATGAATTATACCAGGGCTGAAATACTTAAAACATATAGTCACTGATATTGTTTGAATGTGGAGTGAATAAATGAATTATACCAGGGCTGAAATACTTAAAACATATAGTCACTGATATTGTTTGAATGTGGAGTGAATAAATGAATTATACCAGGGCTGAAATACTTAAAACATATAGTCACTGATATTGTTTGAATGTGGAGTGAATACATGAATTATACCAGGGCTGAAATACTTAAAACATATAGTCACTGATATTGTTTGAATGTGGAGTGAATAAATGAATTATACCAGGGCTGAAATACTTAAAACATATAGTCACTGATATTGTTTGAATGTGGAGTGAATACCTTTTTCGAAAAAACCAGCACCGCCGTGTTTCGAACACGGGTATACGGGCTCACAAACCGCGTTCGCAAGCCCTTCAGCCACAGAGAAATGAATTATACCAGGGCTAAAATACTTAAAACATATAGCCACAGATATTGTTTGAATGTGGAGCATCAGTTTTCCCCATGGTAATTGCAAATTTAAAATGAAGACTTTCTGTTTGCACACAACTGGCTGGGACAGTCTAATTACTAATGCCTTGATGTATTTGAGCAATAATTTATTGTTCATCAAATACAACATACAAGATGTCTTCTGTTTTTTTTTAAACTTTAAATCTCTAAATTAACTAAATCGCCGAGCTAAGCATTTTATGACTTGCTGACTACACAGGAATTCCTGAAGACTGATTAAATCTGTCTTTCACCCACACCGGTATATGTTTGGTTACTTGATTTGTTAATTGTCTTTCCATTCTACCTATGTAAGTTGCTTGGCACTCACACTGGGATTGATAAATGCAGTTAGATTTGGTGTACAGAGACAACTGTTCTTTCACAGATGGGAGTAGTATTGAGGCGGTTTTATATCTGATCATTGGTTCAGCAACAAAGAATGTTTGCTTTAAGCTGTATAATGTATTTGTTTCATTAGTGTCTCTTGAAAGGTTAGTTGAAAAAACACTTCAAGTCTGTGGACTGATGATTATGTGTGAGTAGGTTTGGGTGGCTGGTAATGACACTTGATGAAGTCAGCTGAATATACATTAGATTTTAGATTATGTTTTTATACCAGAGACAACTTCAGAAAGCAATGGCAAACTTCAGAAAGCAACGGCAAACTTCTGAACGTAAACTTGCCAAGAGATCACAACAGCAAAAAATGCTGGTGGTGTTGACTTCAACATCCTGTAAAGGATACGCAACTTTTATTAGCTAGAAAAAACATTGCAGTTATAGAATAATTTCAAGTGAATAAAAAAAAAAAACAAGAAGAAAAAGATTATGGTTAAGAGTTTACAATCTTTTCTTTATATGTGTCATCGTATCAAATCATTCTAGCTCCATTAAACAGGGTCCAGTATATGGATAGGTGCAATGCTATGTAAATTCAGGTATTGGTCCTGTCCATGTTCCCTTTCAATAGACAGACTTTTGGGTGGTGCAATCCTGTCAATGTTGAATTAATATTTCTAGGAATGATAAGGTGTCATTATATTCATGGTCAACAAAGAAATGTTACTGTGGGTTTGGTTCATGATAGAGTGGAATGAATCAATCTGTTGTCTGGTTTCTGGGATGAATAATATATCATCCACATACCAGCAGTATAGAACTAGGTCTTAATATTTGAGGCTCTTTGTTTTTCTGAGTGCACCATAAAGATGTCTGCTAGAATGGGACCTAGAGGACACCTCCTGGGCAGGCTGTCAATTTAGTGGTACAACTTTTAAAAGATAAAATGCATTTTATATTATATGTGCACAGCAGTAGTAGTTTCCTAAATTTGGATGTTGGTAGGCCTAGCTTTTGTTTTGTTTCTTTTATGCGGTAGCAGATGATGATCAGTTTCTGCCATGGGAACATCAGTGAATATAAAGGCAATATCCATGGACACCACATGCTTTATTTTAAGATCGATAGTATCCAGTCGTTTGACCAGTTCAAATCAATCTTTTAATATTCTCCTTCTTCTGCTGCTGCATTCATCTGGAGATTTTTTTCCAGACGTGATTGCGTTGTGCCTGTTTACAGCAGAGCTGCGTTCTTGCGCCGTTAGGCCGACACATCTGACTTCTGCTGGCATTTGTTGACCAGGTTAACCTTCCCGGGTTTTTAATATTCAGGGGTTGAATGATTGTTGCACTGGTTTAGCTGTTTCGGCAAGCCATTTCACCATCCTGTGTTGGACAGAGTTAAGCGTAGATAAAATCGATCTCTGTGGTACCCCAGGTCTGCACAATCTAGGAAGGCCATAAAGTTGGAAGTCAATGAGCCCTGTGGAATGACTAACTATGCAGTCATCTGACTGACGAATTTATCTAAAAGTGACTGAATTTCCTTCCTCACTTGTGTATCAAATTCCACATGGTTACAAGCTTTAGGATCTAAGTAAAATTTGGTTGGATTCGATAAAATGTTTCAAATTTGTTAGAAGATATAGATCCTGAGATGGTTGTTGTGAACAGCTTGGATTGCCAGAGTAACTTAGCAATGATTGCCTGGAAGAGGCTAATGAAAGTAGAACATTATATACAACCATCAGAATGAGACAATAGCATTCTATAGTGTTGTGATGAGAAGAGAAGCGAGGGAAAACATTGTGATGACTGGAAATAATATGGGGAAAGAGAAATGGGCAGACAGAGAGAGATGATGTTGGATGGACTGTATGGTGACATTGAGAAATATCAGCAGAGTTGATCCTGAATAGGGACCGAGATCAAGGAGATACATGAACATCTATGGTAGTTGGCAGGGCACATAATGATGATGCAGTCTCATATGTTTCTTTAGATTACACATCTGAGTAAAAGAAACACCACAATCATTACATTTGTAAAGATTATCTCTTGTATGTGTTCCCTTGTGAGTCTTCAGATGGCCACCTTGAGTAAAAGAAGCACTACAGTCAGCACACTTGTAGGGTCTCTCTCCTGTATGTGTTCCCTTGTGAGTCTTCAGATGGCCACCTTGAGTAAAAGAAACACCACAATCATCACACATGTAAGGTTTCTCTCCTGTATGTGTTCTCTTATGTTTCTTCAGATTGCCAGCTTCAGTAAAAGAAGTATCACAATAATCACACTTGTACGGTTTTTCTCCTGTATGTGTTCTCTTGTGAGTCTTCAGATGGCCACCTTGAGTAAAAGAAGAACCACAAACATCACATTTATAAGGTTTCTCTCCTGTATGTGTTCTCTTATGATTCTTCAGATGGCTAGATTGAGTAAAAGAAGCACCACAATCATCACACATGTATGGTCTCTCTCCTGTATGTGTTCCCTTGTGAGTCTTCAGATGGCCACCTTGAGTAAAAGAAGCACTACAGTCAGCACACTTGTAGGGTCTCTCTCCTGTATGTGTTCTCATGTGGTACTTCACACTGCCAACTTGAATAAAAGAAGCACCACAATCATCACACTTGTAAGGTTTCTCTCCTGTATGTGTTCTCTTATGGTTCTTCAGATGGCTAGCTTCAGTAAAAGAAGCACCACAAACATCACACCTATAAGGTTTCTCTCCTGTATGTTTTCTCTTATGCTTCTTCAGACTGCCAGCTTCAGTAAAAGAAGCACCACAAACATCACACTTGTAAGGCTTCTCTCCTGTATGTGTTCTCTTATGGTTCTTCAGATGGCTAGCTTCAGTAAAAGAAGCACCACAAACATCACACCTATAAGGTTTCTCTCCTGTATGTTTTCTCTTATGCTTCTTCAGACTGCCAGCTTCAGTAAAAGAAGCACCACAAACATCACACTTGTAAGGCTTCTCTCCTGTATGTGTTCTCTTATGATTCTTCAGATTGCCAGCTTGAGTAAAAGAAGCACCACAATTATCGCACTTGTAAGGTCTCTCTCCTGTATGTGTTCTCATGTGGTACTTCACACTGCTAACTTTAGTAAAAGAAGCACCACAATCATCACACTTGTAAAGTTTCTCTCCTGTATGTCTTCTCTTGTGATTCATGTTCTTTTGGCACTCTAGATGGTCATCTTGAAACAAAAGACCATCCCATTAATTACATTTGTTTGGCATCCCTTCAGTATGTGTTCTCTTATATCTGTATGCACAAACATTTGGACTAGAAACATCAGACTTGTCTCCTGTGTGAGTTCTTTGAGAGCTATAACTGATATAATCAAAAATGTCATCAAGAGACTGTGCAAAGCTCTGTGTATGTTTTTCTTGTGTTTCTTATTTAGCTGCTGACAATTCTAAATAGCCAGAGATAGTTTATTGTTTGTATCAATCATAGAAGACGTATTTTCTGCCATTTGACAACAACTGCCATGTTTTACTGATGCCTTACAACTGTTCTCAACCATTCTTGATTCTGAGTTGCTGTTCCATGTTATTTCTTGAATGATGCTACCCCCAGCTATGTCTAACATTTTACTGAATTTGTGACTCCTGTCCTCACACAGAACATACAATAGTTCTTGTTTCACAACCTTCATGTCATATGTCCACTTTTGTGTATGCTCTTGAATGGAGTGGTAAGGACTTCATGGAGACCAAGAATGTATTTCTGAAACACATGAAAGTAAATTAATATCCTTATGAACATACCAGGTATTGATTATGAACAGATCTGTAATCAAGCAGGCACACATTGCAGCTAGAGACAATCAATTTCAAGTGAACAGAAGATGAAGTTAAATGATTAATGTGCTGATGTATGATCTATGCTGATGTATGATCTAAGTTCAGGTTTGATCTAAGCTGATGTAGGATCCAGTCTGATGTATGATCTCAGCTGATGTGTAATCTAGGCTGATGTATTATCTAAATTCAAGTATGACCATGGATCAGTTTATACAGGCCTGGATCACGGCATGATTGTGTAACAAGCGCGGTCTGCATGAAGAGATCGTGTGAAGTGAGTTCCCATGGCATTGGTTGCAAAAGTATGAAAAGCAGTCAGGACGTTTTGTGTGAGGACAAAACGTCACCTTGATTAGTCAGACTGGAGCTATGGTCAGTGTCGGACCTAGTTCTGAGCTGAGTATAATGGCCACATACATAATGAGCCCCTACTTCCGTAATTAGAATGTGTTAAATTGTAGTCTCCGAATTGTATTTATGTGAAATGTGGTGAACGTGATAATGTAATTCATACTGTATCGGGAGACAATAAGAAGTATAAAACCATATTGGTGTTGAGTTATTCCGGACTTGTTGAGTCTGTTCTCAATTACTAATTCTTGTGAACAGTACAGTAAAGAACTTAAATCTAACTCAAGACATGAGAGAATTAAACACAATGAGAAGATAACAGCACCACCAGTCAGAAGGGTGCTGGTCCAGAAATGATGCACAGAAACATGAGCAGTCAAACAGATAAATTGACGGTTGGCGCCACGGCGAGTTTCCTCCAGTTGCTTGTAGCGCTGTGGTGTGATCAGCTGTGTCAACCCAAATACGGTCTGTTCCTGTATATTTGCCAGTCACAGTCAACACACGCACATCAGCTGTAGGTGATAGTATCATGAACAGAATCATAACTCACCAATAATTCACTTATGAACTATGACCCATAAAAGCCTATGGCACTGATGTATGACCAAAGCTTATGTATGTTCTTAGTTGATGTATGATCAAAGTTCATGATGATATAAGCTGATGTATGATCTCAGTTCATGATGATATAAGCTGATGTATGATCTAAGTTCATGATGATATAAGCTGATGTATGATCTAAGTTCATGATGATATAAGCTGATGTATGATCTAAGTTCATGATGATATAAGCTGATGTATGATCTAAGTTCATGATGATATAAGCTGATGTATGATCTAAGTTCATGATGATATAAGCTGATGTATGATCTAAGTTCATGATGATATAAGCTGATGTATGATTTAAGTCCATTATGATATAAGCTGATGTATGATATAGACTGATGTATGATCTAAGCTGATGTATGATATAGACTGATGTATGACATAAGCTGATGTATTATCTAATGTTCAGGTATGATCTAGGCTGATGTATGATCTAAATTCAATTCTGATTAGGCTGATGTATGATGTAGGCTGATGTATGATGTAAGCTGATATATGGATTGATTGATTGATTGATTCATTCATTTAGTAGCATGTCCTTTGCAGAACTTCGCTCCCATAACCTTCTGGAAATTCTCTCGATCATAAGCAAGATGTCCCGCGTCCGATACACACATCAGGAGATCATCCGACACATCCTGCACCCATCTTCTCTTTGGTCTTCCTCATCCTTTCTTAACAGGCATATACCCCTCCATTATTGTTCCCTCCAAACTTTCGTGATGTTTCAAGTGACCAAAATATTTCAATTTTCTTTGTTTTATCGTCTTTAATAGCCAGCCTTCTTCAATATTCAGTTCTTGAAGTATGGATGCATTTGTTCTTTTCTTTACCCAAGATATTCTTAGAACTCATCTATAACATTTATATTCAAAGGCATTTATGCGCTGTTCAGCTTCTTTAGTAATTGTCCAGGTCTCACAGGCGTATGTTGCAATGGGAAAGATGCATGCTCTTAAAAATCTAATTTTTGTAGTTCTGTCTGTCCCATTCCATAATTTATTCAGTTGTTTTAGTCTTTGAAGAGCAATTGATAGTCATCGTTTAATTTCTTTCATTGTGTCACCGTTGTTGGTAATCAATGACCCAAGATTTTCAAAATTGTCCACCACCTCAAATTTTTCCTCATTAACATATATTTCTTTCTCCATAGTAGTTTTATCTGTATGCATTACCTTTGGTTTTGCTATGTTAAAAGTTGTGATTTTCTTTATTCTATTGGGTTGAGGCTATTAGGTTTTCTATACAAGTCTGTGTTGTGGATAGCAATGGTGTATCATCAGCACACCGAATCTCTGGTATGTCATGCCCACCGATATTTAGGGCATCATATAGCTCCCTATTTATATCGTCTTTTACATTTCTCATTATATTTTTGGCGTACAGGTTAAACAAATAGGGGAACAGTCCACATCCCTGACAGACTTTGCTTGATGTCAAACCAATCTGATGTCTCGCCATCTATTCTAACCACTGCTTGTTTTCTAGATAGAGCATTCTTATGAGTTGTATTCAATCAATCAATCAGGTGCCGTCTCTGCAATGAAGGTTGGCTGCAATGGATCTCCAACACTGTCTGTCTCTCGCCTTGACTGTACATTCTGTCAGGCTGATGTTCGTCCATCTCTTGATGTTATCCTCCCATTTGTATCGTTGTCTACCTCTTGCTCGCTTGCCCTCAACCTTGCCTTCCAGTATGGTTTTTATAAGAGTATCATGTCTTTTAACGTGGCCAAAATATTTCACTTGTCTCCTCTTTATTTCTTTCATCAACTCTCTCTTCATTCCCAGTTTTTCTAGGACCTCTGCATTTGATTGTTTTTGTTTCCATGAAATTCGACCTATTCGCCTGTATATCCACATCTCCAGGGCCTCTATGCGACATTCTAGTTGCTTGTTCAATGTCCAGGCTTCCAAGCCATACAATAGCGTTGAATATATGTAGCATTTGACAATTCTCATTTTTAATGCGTTATTAATCTCTTTAGATGTTAATATTGATATCATGCCATTGAAAGCATTTCTGGCTATTCCTATTCTCTTTTTGATTTCCATTTCACTTCTGCCATCATCTGTTATTATCTGTCCGAGACAAGAGAAACGTGTTACTTGTTCTAGTATCTGCCCATTTACTGTGATGTTCATTGATGACCTTTCCTTTTCACTGCTAATTATCATAGCTTTTTGTTTTTTGGATGTTAATATCTAAGCCACATTCTGCACTGTGCCTGTTTGCTTCTTCCACTAGGTCTTGCAACTCTTGCTCACTTTCTGCTAGTAACATGGTATCATCAGCATACCTAAGATTGTTTATGATTCTTCCATTATGTTGAGTCCAGGCATTTCAACTTGTTTAAAAATTATTTCTGTGTATACTTGGAGACAGTACACATCCCTGCCATACTGCTCTTTTTATCTCTATAGGCGACAAATACTTATTACCGCATCTAATAGACGCCACTTGTTCCCAGTACAAGTTACTAATAAGTCTGATGTCCTTTCCATCTACTCCTATATCTTGAAGGCATGTAATTAGTTGCTCATGATGTACTCTATCAAAAGCTTTCTTGTAGTCTATAAAACAAACAATATACTTTTTTGAACTTCTATATATTTTTCAATTAACATCCTCAAACAGATAATTGCTTCTCTGGTGCTGCTGTTTTTGCGGAACCCAAACTGTTCTTCAGCTACTTCCTCATCTATTTTATGTTGAATTCTTTCTTGTATGACCTTGATTAGTATCTTAGTTATGTGGCTCATTAAGCTAATAGTTCTGTAATCCTCACACTCAACAGCTCTTGGCGTCTTCGGTAGTGTGATGAAAATGGATGTTTTCAAGTCCTTGGGTTGCATTACATGTAGTGGAAAGCCGATATTCCTCATGATTTCCCAAAGTTACTGATGTTGTACACAGTCAAATGCCTTTGAATAATCCACAAAACATGAGAATAGGTTTAAATTCTCTGCATTTCTCTATTGTTAAACACATATTGAGAATGTGATCTCTTGTTTCTATGATCCATGCTGTTGTATAATCTGGGCTAATGCATGATCTAAGCTGATGTATGATATAAGCTCATGTATAATCTGGGCTAATGCATCCAAGTTAGATCACACATCAGCTAACATCATCATGAAATTAGATCATACAACAGCCTAGATCAAACATAGGCTTAGATCATACCTGAACTTACACCATACAGCATGAACTTAGATCATGCATCAGCCTAGATCAGTGGTTCTCAACCGGTGGGGAATTCCCCCCCCCCCCCAGGGGGGAATTTTAGGGTTTCCAGGCAGGGGGGGGGGGGGGGGGGGAATGAAGACCATTTCAAGATCGCATTAATACAAGAACCGATTACTTGATATTGTTTTTCCCTTCATACTTTACAGTTAAGTATCTCTCATCCTTCTAAAATTCATTTTATAAAGTCAGTAGACCCACAAATTATGTTTTATGTGGATGTCTAGTCTTGTTTTAGTATGTGCTGTTAAATTTACCTTACATTTTTAGGTATACTGTATAGGGGTGGGGGGATTTTTAGATAGGAAATATGAAAAGGGGGAATGACATTCAGAAAATACAGTGAATGGGGGGGGGGGGGGGGAAACGGGCCAAATTTTTGATAGGAGGGGGGGGGGGGGGGGGAGAATGACGTTCTAAAAATATGGTGAAGGGGGGAACGGGCCAAAAAAGGTTGAGAACCACTGGCCCAGATCATCATCTTCTTCTATCGTTTGCTTGAAATATGTCTATAACTGCAATGTTGTCTCTTGTATGAATTTAACTGTCTTTTTTAGTTTACACAGTGGTCCATAGAGTTTATCTTCCACTGTCTTCTCTCTAGGCCAGAAGGTTTGCCTAGATATGTTATATTTTGGCCAGTCTTGGAGTATGTGCTCTGCTGTCTGCGACGCCAATCCACATGTGCACATGGCTGAGTCACCAATCTTGAATTTTGTATACATGTGGTTGCGTAATCTATTGTGTCCTGTTCTGAGGCACAGAATAATGACTTGTTCTGATCTGTCCATAATGTGGTAGTCATCTTGAGCAGGTTTTGGTGGCTTTCTGACTGATTTGATCATTCTTTTCTTTTGGTGGTATGTAACGGGCACATCAGGCTGTTCTTCTTTGGCTCCTTCCTTAGCCAATTGATCAGCTCTGTCGTTTCCAGGTACTCCACAGTGGGATAGTATCCACTGTATGGTGACCTTATGCTGACTGCTAAGTTCAGAAAGTAGTGTCCTTAGTACTGGCAATTTCCCAGACAGGAGCGCCTCGAGTACTGATTTTGCATCTGTCAATAGCACCACAGGTTGTGTACCATGGCTGGTATTTAGTAATTTCTCTGTTGCTATCTTGATTGCCTCAATTTCAGCATCATAGTTATGGCAGTACTTTCCTGTTGGTACTCTGGCTGTGTCCCTAGTATTATTTGGGTATTCTATGTACACTCCAACTCCTCTATTTTGAACAGCATTTTGTGCTGACCCATCTGTGTAGACTCGGATCCAGAGGTCCTGTGGGTATTCTTCATCATATAAGCTGAGAGTGGCTTTTCTGTTCTTCCTTGTCAAATATTCCTCTCACTTTTGTCTGGATTTGTAATGATAGTCTATGTTCATCTTTCCATAGAATTCGCTCTGGAATAGTTGTTAGGGGGATACCAACTGTGGGCAGATCGGTGGTTTCTCTGCAGAGTCTTTTGGCCTGGTGGATAAAACTACTTCTTTTCAAACGCCCCATAGCTAGGTTTTCAAATCTGTTCTTCATAGGGTGGCCTGGCAAGCTGAGGAACTTTTCTGCTTGTATTAGCGTTTTCGTATCTCTGACTCTTTCAGTGCTTGTGTCCTCCCCATCTTCTCCATTTCCACTATAGGGGTTGATCTCATCCCTCCTGTGGTGACTCTAAGTGCTTGATTTGCATCTTGTCCAGCTCTTGTAGTGTGGTTTTTTATGCAGAATACCACACAGTTGACCCGTATTCCAGGTGTGGTCGTATGATCTGTTGATAAACTTTGCTAAGTATTTTCCCACTGGTTCCCCATGTGGTCCCACGTAGCTTTCTCAGGATGGCTATTTTTCTTCTGGCTTTTGCTACTGTTTTGTTGATGTACTTTCACCATGTCAGCCTGCCATCAAATGTTACTCCAAGGTATGTTGGTTCTTTATCTTCTCTTAGGGGTGTTTCATTTATCTGGATGATCCCTGCCTTTTGTTTTGGAGAGAGGTTAAATAGAGTGGTGCTGCACTTGTCAGTGTTTATGCTCATGCCCATGCAACAAATGTATCTACAGCTCTTTGTAGCAATCTGGTGGCCACTGATGCATGTTCATTTGTGCTCCATAGAACCAGGTCATCGGCGTACATTGCCGCTTTAATTCCATGCAGTAGATTAGCAACAAGATCATTGATGAAGATTAGAAAAAGTATGGGGGACAATACTCCGCCCTGGGGAACACCGTGACGCTGTAGTACTTTCTTGCTCTTAAGTCCATCTATCTGTACTCGGGCTCTTCTGTTGTGCAAGTATGTTTTTACCCATTTGTCCATTCTTTCATTGACTTTGCAGTTTCTCAGTTTCTTCATCAGACCTTCTTTCCAGACTTTGTCAAAGGCTTTCTTCAGATCTATCCATGCCGCAAGCACCAGCTTCTTCTCTTGGAATGCATCCTCAATTTCTTGAGAGAGGTAGGTTGTCTGACCTTCCGTAGAGTAGCACTGCCTAAAGCCAGTCTGCTGTGGCACAAGGATGTTTTTACTTTCAGTGTACCACTGCAGTCTGTGATTGATGATGTGCTCCAGTGTTTTGCAGAAACAGCTGGTGAGGCTAATTGGTCTGTAGCTAGAGGCAATGGAACTATCTTTCCCTGATTTTAGGAGGGGTATCATGATTGCTTCTCTCCAGGCTTGTGGAACACTGCCTAAGGTCCAGCTGTTATTGAAGATCTGCAACAGCTTTGCTTTGGCCTCATTTCTAGGTTCCTGATAATTTTATTGGAGATACCATCAGCTCCTGGTGACTTTCTCATTTTCAGTTTTTATATGGCTAGCTCCAGTTTGCTGATTGTGATGGGTGCCTCTAGAACCTCATGTACTATTTCCTTCTGTCCTGTATGTTGCCATTTCTCTTGAATCTCTTGTTGTTTCTCTGGACTAATTTTTATGTTGTTATCTTGTGCGAATGAGTCTGCAAAATGGTCAGCTGCTTGCTTTCTTGTTAAGATGTTTCCATCTTTATGTCGTGCAAGATTTGAGTTTCTCCCTGTGCCCTCATCGTTAAGTTGTTTTGTTAGTTTCCACAATTTCCTTGTGTCTCTTTCAAAGTTCAGAGACTCCGTTTTCTCCTGCCAGCTTTTCCGTCTAGCCTGCAGCTTGGCCCTTTGAAATTTGGCTTTTTCATGCTGGAATTTATTGTGGTGCTCTTGGCTGGGTGTGGCCTCTGCTTGCTTTCTACACACTTCCACATCATTATGCAACTGTTCCAGTTCACTACTCCAGTAGGATTTATATTGTTTACGGGCTCCTCTTGGTACTGTTTCTCGCACTGCCTGTAGTATGCATTTCCCAAACTCTTCAACTACTTTATTTATGTCTTTCTCAGTGTTCAGGTTTCTAACCAGTATGCTGGTGTGATTCTTGTACATTGCCCAGTCTGCTTTCTTATAGTTCCACCTTGAGAGGGTGCTGCTTTCACTTACAAGCTCATTTTCTACAGTTAGAAATACGGGCTGATGGGCACTACCACCAAGTTGTTTCCCAACAATTCGTGTAATGTTCCACTCCAGGTCTGGTGAATGAAAAGCCAGGTCAGGTGTAGTTGTAGTGTGTGTGGCATAACGCTAACCACCATTATTCATTTACCAAAACATGCACGCAAAAGAGAGAATACAAATATAGCAATTGACATTTCAGACGCAAACTGAAACCCAACTTGGAAAAACGGACGCGAAAGTGAAACTAAACAGATCGACGGCTGACGTTGATTCTTAGAAATGTTACATTTCTCGGAATTATTTCATCAGCAGAAGCGCAAAGGATCATTCGTCAAAACCAGACACGTGACAACGCCTCCATTCAAATATTTCATCAGAATATGTTAAGCCCGCACTCTTTCTGAAAATCGCCTGATGAACAGACGTGAAAAGATTGTGTGACCAAAATTTTCAAATAGGGACGGCAGAATGTCTGGATCCCAGGTGAGCTTGTTAGTCCTTTGATTAAACTGATGACCAGATGTATCAAGGGCCAAGGAATGGTATTCAGTGTTTGTAATGTCAATTGAATTATATCATTATAAATTAAAACCTCTTTAGTGAAAAATGTCTGACTGTTCCATTCTGACGACGTAGTGCCAATTCCCGGGCAACTGACACTCTAATACTCTCTTCTGATACTGCAATCTCTGATATTCTTAAAGATAATCATTAACTTTAGGAAGTGCATAATAATACTACATTCTATACTAAACAACTGTACGAAGTGATGATTCTAAAGCAATCGTGTGTCTTTCACCAGAAACACTGCTAAAAATGCTATCACTATCTACAGCTAAAATGACAGTTTGTGTACTAGAACAAGTGCCTCGTTCTAAAACAGACTTATCTATGCCTGTTTACAAACTAGAAAGCTGAAAGAGAAATCAATCTTTCCTTTCTGCTTCATCTATTGAATAAATAGGGTTTGATGGAATAAATATTTATATTTGTGTCAAATTTTAATTAGATAAGGGCACTTATGAACTGCATTACCTCAGAAAAGTTGTGCTTCGCGGAACTCCACCACCAGAAGTTAACTTAACACCACACCACTCAACACCACACCCCCAACACTCAACACCACAACAACAACAGATAATGGGAGAAGAGTTATTATACACAGAAGAAGAAGAAGTTGGTTAATTGGGAAAACACAGAGAATTATTTATACACACTACCAACACCATTGAGTGATCAAAATGTTATAAATGTATGCCATTTATGTACATGCATCTTGACACATCCTCACTCTTGTCACTGTCTTACTGTACACGTCTCACTGACCCCAGGTCCAATGAGAACTTACATACAGCAGGAACAAGTAGATACAAGGCGCACACAGTGTGATAAACTCTGACCACCTCAAATTAACCCAACACTAGATTAGAGAAAAGAGGAGGGGGGAGAACTAGTTCCTACTTCAGGAATTTAGATTTCTTCTGACCTTCTTCTTCTTCTTCTTCTTCTTCAGCGTTCCGAGCCATTGAGGTTCTTTGCTGCAAATACAATCCGTCTCCATTCGTCTCTCTAGTGGACCTTCTCTTGCCAGTCGTTGATTCCAAGTGCTTGTAGGTCTGTACATGTATTATCTCTCCACCGCCTTCTTGGTCTACCTCGGGGTCTGCGGTCATTTATTTCCTGAGTGTAAGCGAGTTTTGTTTCCCTATTATCTTCCATTCTTTCTATATGCCCCAGCCATTGTAGTCTATTAGCCTTCATGATACCAGTGATTAGCGGGGACTTAAACAGATCATAAATGTCTTTATTACTTCTTCTTTTCCACTCTCCACTTTGTGTATCCCTAATGGGTCCAAAGATGCGTCTTAAAATTTTGTTCTCAAAGGTTTGTAACAAGGCTTCGTCTCTTTTCGTTGTACTCCAGGTTTCAGAGCCATACAGCACAACTGGTCTGATCAGTGTTTTGTATATTGTGATTTTGGTGTTACGAGATAGCGCCTTTGATTTTAGTAGATGTTGTAGTGCATAGTATATCTTATTTCCAGAGTTGATTCTAGTTTGTATTTCTTCCCTTATGATGTTGGAGCAGTTGAAGATTGTACCCAGGTATTTGTATGTTTCCGTTCTTTTAATGGTCATATTATCTATTTGTATGTGGCCAGAGTTTTTAGCCATTCCGTCTCTTGAAATTACCATATATTCTGTCTTATCTTGGTTGATAACCAGCCCCATCTGTTGGGCTTTTTCCTTTAAGTGAGTCAATATTTCCAAAGTCTTTTGTTCACTTTGCCCTATAATATCTATACCATCTGCATAACCAAGCAGCTTGGATGTTCCTCCAATATCACATTCCTCCTTTACCTTCCTTACAACTTTCTCTAGAGCCACATTGAAGAGTAGCGGCGATAGTGCATCACCCTGTTTCAAGCCAGATGTTATTTGGAAGGGGTCTGATTTCCTGCCTTTATATGTTACTATATTATAAGTATATTCCATGCATAGTCTGGTCATGTTGATTAACTTCCTTGGTATTCCATAGCACTTGCATAGCATTCCATAGACAATTCCTATGGACACTATCATAAGCCTTTTTAAAATCCACAAAAATGTTATGGAGATCTCTTTTATATTCCAATTCTTCTGACCTACTTTTAGAATATTGTATTGGTAGGATTGTACATATATATGTGAATATTCATCAGTGATTCTTGGTGGCTACCAACAACCACCTGGCCAAACCAACCACCTGGCAAAACCAACCCAGACCAGAGAGAGAGAGAGAGAGATGACCGTGAGATGGAAGATGACTAAGCCATGAGCTGAGTATGGGAAGCTTTTCAGAGACGCTACACGAGCATAACTGAAGCGGATCTGACAATGGACCGAGGCTGATCCTAATCTCTCCAGCACAGGTTTTATGTCTCTCACAAGAACACACCACACCATTTCAGGAACACATACCTAACATGTTGAATGAACATCACCACACTCATAATGTACACCATTTGAATGTTTTACAGTGTTATTCAAACATGTGGACATTGTTATTTATTTAAGCTTGACTGTAAACTGTGGTCTATAGGCCAATTTATATGTTCTCCGGTGTAACCCACTGTGACTATGTATGTAATGGGCCAGAGGACACAGGCCAGTCAATAAAATGATGAACTGTTCAATGACCTTATGTGATTTGTCAAGTCAAACCTATCTGTGATTCCTCATCTTGTGTGTGTACAACATATGTCAATGTCTACTGAGATTTGTCAAATGTGTACAACTTGTGTCAGTGTCTACTGAGATTTGTCAAATATGTACAACATGTGTCAGTGTCTACTGAGATTTGTTAAATGTTTAATTGTTAAAAACCAAATCCACTCATGATGACTTACTAAAATGGGGGAGAGAAGACTCTAGATCTATCAACTGCTCATCATCCATGCTTTCTTAACATAGATCAAGCTGAGAGAATTCTCCAGACTTTTCCTCAGAATTGATAAATAAAAAGCGGGCTCAAGAGCTAAAGAAATCCTTGGAGGAGGGGCAGAGTCTCATTTAGTAGTTATTATTCCCACCAGGACCATAATCTATATCTCCTAGACTAAATTAATAAGACGACGCCTGCAGATAACTCGAGGGTCATATTCTGGGGTTATTGAAGACAGAAAAGGATGGGGCCCAACTTCTTTGGTTAGAAAAGGGGCATGCACTACAGTGATTTCCCAGTCCATTCAGAATATATGACAGTGTGCCATGATCTCGAGTAGAAAGTATGTGGGTTGGATGGCTTGTTAATCAAGATGAATCTATTCTCATCCTGTCAGTCTTTCAGTCTCTCTCCTCTCTGGTCCATGTGATCATAGCCCCAGCTCTGCGAGTGGCTGTTGAAATCGCCACACACAATCATTTTTTTCTTTTAATGGTAGTGTGTCCAGTGCCTGTGGGCGGTCACTTGGACAGTAGTAATTGATCAGATGTAGGTCTGTATTGCCTGTCTTATGTTTAAGTGTCTGATACTCAGCCCCTTCCATGTAGACTTCGATTTGGGAAGCAGTGATGTTATTTTTTACAAGGGTCAGTATCCCACCTTTTCGCCTGTCCTTTCGGTCAGATCGGTAAGACTGGTAGCCTCTAATTTTGAAGGCTATATTTTCGTTGAGGTGAGTTTCTTGCAAGCAACATACTTACTTTTTCTTAGTCCAAGATGTTTTCTAATTCTATTTATTTTGTTGCTGACTCCCTCCACATTCCAGTGCATTATTTTAAGTCTTTGTTTAGTATGGCCAGCCATTCTATTCTCAGGTCCCCTGGCTCGACAGGACATCTGAGAAGGACCTCCAGTAGTTGTGGTTAGACCCTTTCAAGGCGTAGGGCCCGACACTGTACCTGCCTGGGGGTCCAAAGCAGGGCGAGCACCTTAGCATTTAGCAGTAGTCGACATATTCCATTTTGCGTAATTGCATGGCATCCTGATTTCTGTGGTGCGCCTCCTGGCTGGTTGCCTCCGTCTTCAGCACCTTTCCTTTGCTACAGCAGACTGTGGTCTCACTCGAGTGTAGATGTGTATGCGCGCACACACGTCTGCACATGCATGTACGTGCATGCACATCTAGAGCATACTGGTTATTTTTCGGCACCAGAAACTCCCCGTCGCTCTTTCTCCTGTTAGTTAAAACAGTTCTGCCATGTGAAGGCAAGGAGTTGGACTTTTGCTGCAGAGGTTATGTATTCACGAGCCATTGGGGTATTTAAGCAATGTTGGGCGCTCACTCCAACACTGCGCCCCAGCTACATACAGCAACATTTGGAACCAGCCTAGATCATCCATCAGCCTAGATCATCCATCAGCTTATATCATCAGGAACTTAGATCATACATCAGCCTAGATCATACATAGGCTTAGATCATATGGAGGCGGTCAGTGCAGCTTTCCACTGGATGGAGAATGCGATACACACAGGGTGAGGACAGACAAGCTTCGTGCAGAGTGGCTTGCTTTGCTTCGGAAGTCACGGGTGACAAGCATCGTCTGGATCTTTTCTCTGGGGCATGCTGGTGCTGGGAAATGAACAGGCAGACAGATTGGCTGGCTTTGCAAAACTTGGTGGAGTATTGATGCATGACAAGGCAGACATGGTTGCGGCCTTGTGGGAGCACATGCACACTTCGGAGGAGCAAATGAATCACCATGGTCTGGCAAGAATGCAACAGCTAGGGGTGACGAGGGAATCTGGCCGACGATCGGCGCTTAGAGGAAAGGCGAGACGGACATATAATCAGATTGCTACTGGAACTATTAGTGTTGGAACTCTTTGCTGGCTGCTGGGGATGGGGACGGAGCGCTTATGGGAATGCCCCAAATGCTGTGATGTCGGTTCCTAAATCAATCAATCAATAAATCATTGGGATGAATGAGGTGTTATTTTAGAGCACTACATGCCAAGAGGGAAAGCTGTCACCAGTGATACATATACATACAGATCTTCTCAGGAATCATCTTCGACCCACAATCAAATTCAAATGGCATGGATTTCTGAGTAAGATGTCCTTTTGCAACATGACAAATGCTCGACCCCACCCTGCCCGTGCAATAGTTAAACCCATCGAAGACCTCCACTTTCAGTGTGTACCACATCCCCCATACTTGCCAGACCTAGACTCAAGTGATTTCCATCTGTTTGCAGCTTAGTGACAAGTCATCCAGCTTAGTGACAAGTCATCCAGCTTAGTGACAAGTCATCCAGCTTAGTGACAAGTCATCCAGCTTAGTGACAAGTCATCCAGCTTAGTGACAACTCATCCAGCTTAATGACAAGTCAATCAGCTTAGTGACAAGTCATCCAGCTTAGTGACAAGTCATCCAGCTTAGTGACAACTCATCCAGCTTAGTGACAAGTCATCCAGCTTAGTGACAAGTCATCCAGCTTAGTGACAAGTCATCCAGCTTAGTGACAACTCATCCAGCTTAATGACAAGTCAATCAGCTTAGTGACAAGTCATCCAGCTTAGTGACAAGTCATCCAGCTTAGTGACTAGTCATCCAGCTTAGTGACAAGTCATCCAGCTTAGTGACAAGTCATCCAGCTTAGTGACAAGTCATCCAGCTTAGTGACAAGTCATCCAGCTTAGTGACAAGTCATCCAGCTTAGTGACAAGTCATCCAGCTTAGTGACAAGTCATCCAGCTTAGTGACAAGTCATCCAGCTTAGTGACAAGTCATCCAGCTTAGTGTCAAGTCATACAGCTTAGTGACAATTCATACAGCTTAGTAACAATTCATCAACTTAGCAACAAGACATACAAAAGTGACTAGTCATCCAGCTTAGCAACAAGTTATACAGCTTAGTGATAGTCATACAATAGTGACAAGTCATCCAGCTTAGTGATGGTCATACAATAGTGACAAGTCATAAAAGAGCGACAAACAAGTCATCCAGCTTAGTGACAAGTCATCCAGCTTAGTGACAAGTCATCCAGCTTAGTGACAAGTCATCCAGCTTAGTGACAAGTCATCCAGCTTAGTGACAAGTCATACAAGAGCGACAAACAAGTCATCCAGCTTAGTGACAAGTCATCCAGCTTAGTGACAAGTCATCCAGCTTAGTGACAAGTCATCCAGCTTAGTGACAAGTCATCCAGCTTAGTGTCAAGTCATACATCTTAGTGACAATTCATACAGCTTAGTAACAATTCATCAACTTAGCAACAAGACATACAAAAGTGACTAGTCATCCAGCTTAGCAACAAGTTATACAGCTTAGTGATAGTCATACAATAGTGACAAGTCATCCAGCTTAGTGATGGTCATACAATAGTGACAAGTCATACAAGAGCGACAAACAAGTCATCCAGCTTAGTGACAAGTCATCCAGCTTAGTGACAAGTCATCCAGCTTAGCAACAAGTCATTTAGCTTAGTGTCAAATCATACAGATCGACCAGTCATACAGCTTAGTGACAAGTCCTCATGCAAGCTTAGCAACAAGTCCATTAGCTTAGTGTCAATCATACAGTCGACCAGTCATACAGCTTAGTGACAAGCCTCAGACAGCTATAGTGACAAGTCCTCATACAGCTTAGTGACAAGTCCTCATACAGCTTAGTGACAAGTCCTCATACAGCTTAGCAACAAGTCATCATACAGCTTAGTGACAAGTCCTCATACAACTTAGTGACAAGTCCTCATACAGCTTAGTGACAAGTCCTCATACAGCTTAGTGACAAGTCATCATACAACTTAGTGACAAGTCCTCATACAGCTTAGTGACAAGTCCTCATACAGCTTAGTGACAAGTCCTCATACAGCTTAGCGACAAGTCCTCATACAGCTTAGTGACAAGTCATACAAGATCGACCAGTCATACAAGTTATAGGAGCCATACAACTTAGAGATTTGACATCTCAGATGCAAGCAAACACACAGGGACATATTCACAACTTTACACCATTTGGACAGTATGTCCCGTGTTTATACTTTAAGTGTAATTTCACGAGCATCATAATCGTTTGAGGACACGCATCGCACGAGCGAGCATGCATGCGTGGCGCCCTGCCTATGTGTGGGCATGCGTGAGTGTGTATAAAAACGTGAGGATCAATTGAGAGACAGATAGTCCGGTCAGTGATGCGAGAGAACAGTAATGATTGTCACCAGCGGTACCCTACAAGTGAGTTCTGTATTCAAGTATATATGACGACTATTTTATGCCAGCATTTGGGACTGGACTAGATCATGACATAGAAAAAGAGAGAGAAATAATGTGTCAAAGCATACTACGAGCTGGACTGCACATATTGTATAGAAGGCTACCAAGCACTTGGTCCACAGTGGGCAGTGTATGAGAATTCCATGAACATAATTAAGACTTAGTGACTCTGCTGGCTGTGGAGGGTTGTTTGGGTGTGTATCCTCAGAAATAAACTATATGTCAGCTGCCACTGAGTTGTGTTAAATGCATTAATCTCAGCATCTGTCAGACTACTGTATGAGCGAGCCACCTTGTTGTGTTTACAGTGTCTTATCTACATCATAAAACCCCCAGACCTACATAGTACCCTCTAGGCACCAAGAATTATTTTTATTTTTGTGATTTTGTTTGAGATATCACAATTTCTACTTGCTCATATAATGTTTGTATTTCCACTTCACTACTGCTTGTTATTGGTGCCTATATTTGGATAATATTTATATTGTTTGGTTTGACTTTGAATTTGTCGATAACTAAATGATTCAATCAAATAACAATTAACTAAGGTGGGTCAGCATGGCCAAATGGATAAGAACGTGTGTTCATAAACATCCGGTGTGCTGATGCCAAGGTAAGGGGTTCAACACCTTACAGTTGGACTAAAGTGTTGACAAATCGTCCTTGACATGACATAAATTACAAGTACCACTGAAGTCTGAGTGGGTTCACCTGATAGCGAGGGACACTGTTAATAAGAAAAGCTAATCCACACACAAAATTCAGTCTAACACTACTAGAATTAGTGTGTATGGACATACTTGAGTTCAAAAGCGAGGAGTACAAAAAAAAATAAACAACAACAACAATTAACTGATGTAGCTGTTTCCTCATCAAACATTATTCCTAAGCCTTTTCTGTGTATATTACCTCCTGAACAAATTATTGTGTGTTTGTCTGTTATTAATTTACCAGATTTCCTCCACCTCATCTCACTCATGCCTAGGATATTAATCTTCATATTTCTCATTTCTTTCATTACATTATCTAACTTTACTATCTCAATAATGTCTTAACATTCATTGTTCCCATTTTTTTTTAGGGGGCTAAGTGATCTCAAGGTATGGTGTCCACCTCAAGTGCTGGAGGTCCCGGGTTCAGGTCCCAGGTGAGGACCGGGATTTATTTAAAAAATCCTTGTGGACTTCCAGTAATAAAACTGCCCCTGGTCTCTGGGTAGTGAGATAGGATGCCTGTGTGTATTGTTGCGCACGTAAAAGATCCCTTGGCAGTTGGAAATCAAAAAAGAGTAGCATAATAGAGCTGCCCGGGCAAAATTTTGAGTTAAAAATCTACCCAAAGTATTTCAGGATCCTTGCCTGATGCTACGGAGTTCGTGCATTGAGCTGAGTTTCTCCAGACTCAGGTTTGACTTAGGAGGAAAATAGAGCAGTTATGGGTTAAACCGTGTGCCATGATGTTGATCCAACGACTAAACTAAACTAAACATTGTTCCCATTTTAATCTTGTTCATGTTGGTATTGCCTTCAGTAGCTTGATGATGGTATGGTGTGACCAGTGGTTCATGACAGTCTTACACGAGATGAAGGTGTCCTAAGATAGCCATTAACATTGATCCCAGACACTGATCTCTCAACAAAATGCAGTCTTGGGAAGATAATGTGGTGGTTTTCCTTTGCCTTCTATATTCACACCAGGGTCTTCTACCTCTACCTCTGACAGCAATTTCCGACTGTCAGGACAAGAGAATTCCCTGCTCGGCTCAGCTGCAGAGTTGTGCACCAATCTCAGTGGATACTCGATAACACCTGACCTTATACTTCCCAGTGTCTGATTGATTTACATTCTGATATTGTGTTGATTTCAATGACATAAGACTTTGGCCATTCAGAAATCAATGGCATTCTACTAAAAGTAAAATTAAAAATTAAAAAGTAAAAGTAAAAAAGGAAAAAAAGCTGGGAGCAGCCACCATGGTGGAGTCTCGAGGTGGAGAAGGCTTGGGTGGATAAGCATAGTGCTGTAAGGAGATGGCAAAATGCCAAGAAGAACACAGCTGGTCATCCTAGTCCCTGCTTGCACTTAGAGAGATGCACACAAAAGTAAGCTATTTTAAAAAAAACTGGTCAAGGTGGTTAAAAGCGAAAAATGGGCAGAGGTGTGTCAAAGAGTAAGCACAGACAAGTCACTGAAATTGTTCTGGTGACTACATAAAAGCATGAGTGGTGTAGTCAAGAATAAGAGCATTTCAGACTTCCAAGGTGCTGACCTCACCTGGCAGAGGACTGACGAGGACAAGGGCAAAGCCCTCTTTGAACGCTACCTTGAGCAGGGCAACCAGACAGACATGGGAGGCCGAAATCTGGCCAAGGAGGTCACCTCAGACAGATGCAAGGCCCAGAACACTTCGGAGGAAGACACAGTGACCGTGAAAGAAATCAAGGCTGTGCTTCGACGATCAAAAAACAGTGCTCCAGGTCCTGATGGCATAAGATACGACGACATAAATAGGTGTACCGACAATGAGCTAGAGAAACTAGCAGACATGTACAACAACAGTATAGGGAGTGCTAGCATCAAGGAGGAATGGTTACACAGCTATCTGATTCCCTTGCCGAAGCCTGACAAAGACCACAAAAAAATTCAGGGATATCGAATTATAACCATGCAGAATACAATAGGCAAGCTGCTGGAGAAGGTAATTGCCAGGAAAATATCTAACTAGAGAGGCAAGGTGTTTTCCCACCTACCCTGGGTGGGTACCGTCCAAAAAGAGAAACCTGGACCAATGCAGCAGTCTTTGCCCATGATGTCTATGAAGGTTTCCACTCAGGCACTGAAACCGTTGCTGCAGCGATTGATCTTGAGGACGCATACAACAGAGTACCACTGGATTTTTTAATGTTTCAGCTTCTTGAACTAAACGTAAGTCCATTCCTCCTTAGTTGGATCGCTGCAGCCCTCTACCAACGGAAAGTAGTTTTTAGATGTGGCAGTTGGACTTCGGAACCAACAACAATATATCCTGGCCTACCACAGGGATCACCATTATCTCCGGTACTGTTCAACGCCTACACAGTGAGAATCACCAGTGAGCAGATCACTGGACCTGGCAGGACATTGTCGTATGCCGATGATGTTTTAGTGTATCGTCAGAGTAAGGATAGAGAGGAGATTGCTGTGGAACTACAAACCGAACTCAATCGCATAAGTACTTGGTGTGATGAAGCTGGGGCAATGGTCAACCCAACAAAGGCAACAGTGACTTGGTTCTCGTTGAATAATCATATTGTCAACAATCCAACACGAACTGTAATGCTGTGTTCAGAGACGGTAGAAAGAACGCAATGAATTACCTGGGGATACGGTTTGATCGAAGCCTTGCTTATAATGTGCACATAGACCAGGTGATAACAAAGGCCAAGCGGGGTTTGGCAGCGATGCGGGTAATGGCGGCAGCAAACTGTGAGCAGCGCCATCTATGTCTTCTGTACGAGGGGCTGGTCATGTCTGTTTTGGAGTATGCAATGGCAATCCTGACTATCAGCCATAAGCAGATAGAAAGGATGGAAAGGATACAGAATGAAGCTATGCGCATTATTCTTGGATGTACAAGAGATACAGCATGCAGGGCGATGCGCTACCTTCTTGATTTTCCAACCATTGAAGAAAGAATACAAGCTTGCAGGGCACGCGCCTACCTCAGAATTAACGCAAACACACAACATCCACTGCATAGTGAAATTAGGAAAGTGAAGGGCAGCAGGTTAAAAAGAGGACGGTCGTGGATGGGTCAAGCCGAAGACATTCTTCAACAGGTGTGTTCACTTGAGGACTTAGAACCTGGCGAGGAGTGGGTGCAAGTGCCAACAGACTTCTGCACATCCTTTTCAGTTTGCATCCAACTAGATAGAAAATGCAGACAAGAAAATCCGGCTGCTGTTGAGGCTGAATTACAAGCGTTGATTTTCGAGAATTCGCTAGAAGGTGACGCGGTCATCTACACAGATGGGTCGGTCGTCCGACATGTGAGAAGCTCATGGGCCTTTACAGCTCGGGCCGGAGGGAGAATTGTGAAGGAGGACTCTGGTGCTTTCACTGAAACCACAAGTAGCCTGACCATGGAAGTCATGGCAGTAAGTAAAGCAATAACATGGCTCGAGACACAGACATTCACTATGGCTTGTTTCCTTAGCGACTCAATGAACATGATCAAGAGGATAGAGGAGGGGTCGATCCGAAGAGAATGGTTGCTGCCTCTGAAGCGGTCTCAGCTGGCAAAGATTAGTTTCATCTTCGTGCCAGGTCATGCGGGAGTACAAGGAAATGAGCGGGCTGACAAGCTCGCAGGTGAGGCTACTGTGGAGGGCGGACGCGCCATGGACCAGTCTGACATTCTGAATGCTCTACGAGAAGTGAGACTTTTGCGAGAACCAAGTGATGACTGTGAATCTACAACAATGGCCAGACTGCGGGAGCAGCAAATTAAAAGAGGAGTGGCCAAACAAGAACACTACGCAGGAAGCCAAAGAAGATTGATAAACCAACACAGAACTGGCGTCGTTAGCCGCTACACGCTGCGGAATTTGCTGAGGAGGGGATCCGAGCACTTATGGACTGAATGGTTCGATGTGCAACGAGGATGATCTGTCGACTAACTAACTAATTAACTAACTAAAAGTAAAATTATCTAGCAAATCAAAAATAGCCAGTAAATGCTGTGATTGATTGCAATGCCATGTAAAGGATATCCAACTAAGTGTTACGTTCTATTGAACTTAATCTTACCTTGACCTACATAGACTTCAGGTTGTTCTATCTTGACATTTGATGGTAGTTTACTCTCCATCATTCAATCTGAAAGAATTTGTAAGTTGCATATGTATACAAAAGTAAACCAAATAAATGAATGTGATATTTTGTTTGTCAAGATATTTAATCTTGATTAATGATACAATGTCGTTCAGAAAGCAATGGCAAACTACTGAACGTAACACCTAGTACATCAACAGCAGCTGAAAAATGCTGGTGCTGAATGCAATATCCCTTAAGGGATACACAACAATTTAAAAAAAAATGATACAAAATGTCTTATGATTACTTCAAGACATCGTTTGTGATATGTTATTCTTCAAGTTCCCTTTAAGAATGTTAGATTGGCAATCAATCACAGTGTAATGATATTGGTTTAACATAACCAAAGTAACATAACAATACATGAAAGCTGTGTGGGACAGCTTTATTACTTGTGTCACACATCATACAGACATTAGAGCTGATGTACTACTTATAGCAGAAGCCATTCTTTGCTGTATCTTGTTCCCCCTTCCATACATTCAAGAACAAGTCTTCAATTGGTGAGAAAAACAAGACAATCTTGTCACTAATGTTCTTTCTGAACTGTTGCTTATCAGCAAGAATTCAACTTTGTGAGCTTATAACATGAAAGTTGTAAAGTGTGCCTACATTTGACAATTAGGTACATTTGGCCCCAGTATGGTCTGCTTGTGCATTGAAGCTTGATGATCTGAACTTTGTTGATGACATTGGCTAATGCCATGAAAGATGTAGCTAAACACATTGGATAGGAGGTCACAACAATTAAGTCTTAAACATACACAGGGAAGGACAAAGATAATGAGAATAAATCAAGCAAATGATAACCTTATCTCCCTTGGTAAAACTTCACATCAAGAGACAGAATTATAGTATAATTTATACACCTATTTAGGTAGCAATGTTGACACAGATGGGTCAACATATACAGATATTAAAATAATAATGCACAAGACAAGAGGAACTTTCATAGCATTTGGACATTTGTGGAAGTCAAAGAAATTAAACAGATTGTTCAAGTAAAACATTAAAACTTTATTTTTGTATGGATCAGAAACATGGAGAATACAATGATTATGTCCAACAATTGTTGTAGATCTATTGCATTATCCGCTATCAATACTGTGTCATCTGCATAGCGTATATTATTTATATTATAACATCCAAATATTATTCCTGGTTTTTCATTGATCTCTCTCATTATTCTTCCGGTCGCCAGCATGGTGGTTAGGTGTTGAAATGTTAAGGCCTGTGGCATGTTTATGCTTGTGGCTATGGTTTGCAATCGCATTTTCCTCATGTTGGACTGGTAGTACATGGTTCCGTCGTCCTGCTACTGAGTGAGTGCGTGGGCGACACAGTGAGCTGTGAATTTCGTGGGGAATGCTTTTACATTTGTCCTGTACAGTGATCTGCATGTTCGGAACAATGGCTACCGGCTTTTGCTGAATTTGACTGACTCGCCTTTTCGGTTCACGAGTGCATTTTTCAGGAGACTCCCGGGAGTCTGCGCTGAAGCTGCGGAGTTTGTGCTTTGTGCGACACTTTCGGCGGGTCGCCCTGCGGTAAAAGACAGAGCCATGTGAGAAAACCCGGGTCAGTGAGGTCTTTCTGGTGACTGCAGAGTCCATCAACGATAAACTGTGGTTTTGGTGGATTAATTTTGTGTTGGCATTCTGGCGGTGGCATTATGCAGTGTACCGGTGCGGGCTGTTGGATTGCCGAGACTCCTGCCTATTCCACTTTTCACATTGGACAGTGGGGAGCATTTTGCATGATATTCACTGGCATAGTAATGGGGACGACCCGTTGCCATGAAGTTGGAACCTCGATTAACTATATATCTCTCATTATTACTTCGCTATAGAGGGAGAATAGATCTGGTGACAAAACACATCCCTGTCTTACTCCCAACTTTATGTGTTCATAATTTCCTTCGTTATTCCCATTTTAATTGCTGCTGTTTGGTTCCAGTAAATAGATTTTATTATTCTGAGATTTTTCCCATCAATGTTAATATTTTCCAACATTTTAATCAGTTCATCGTGTTTTACTTTATCAAATGCCTTTGTATAATCTATGAAGCACAAATATATGTCTTTCTTTGTCTCTACTGATCTTTCTAATAGTGTTCGTAATGTTAATATTGCATTGTATTGTTTGTACATTACAATTATTACATTGTGGTATTTCTTTCTTCTTAGTGACGACCATAATCTGTCTTTTTACAATTAGAGTTGCACTATGATGACAAAGTAAGTTCAATAAGCCACACTGTGATCAAAAACAATTATCCTTTAAAATATGGGGAATTCAAAATAATTTATAATATTAAATGTTATTTAATTATTTTTTTTTTCTTTATTATATTATTTATTTTATTTATTTCATTTCATTATTGTGAAGGGTTTCTTACATCTGTATAGCTTGCTTGTATTTGAACAGCTCCTGGAGACTTTTGCCAATGTCAGAGGTCTGTGAGATATGAGGACGATATTCAACATCAATAAACTTTGAATGATGTAGTCCAATATTCAACATTACCAAAACTGAATGTTGAGGCCCACATTCAACACGGACTTGCCGCCATGTTTCATGCAACTGGGAGAGCGCGTACAAAAGCTCATCGCTGTCAACATCTTTCAGCTGATTGTTGATTTCTTGGCAAGATTACGCTCAGTAGTTTCCATTGCTTTCTGAGCGACTGGCTCACATACTCAGTAACTTACCGACGCGGAGAGAACCATTATCGATTCTCGCTCACGAGAGTATACGGGATTACGGAGAAAGTCGTATAACTCTTAGACTAGGGAGACCGGCATATAATATACTAGATATAAATTATATAAAATAAAACAAAGTAATGCAGCTTTACATAAAAGAATTACGACAATACAGTATGTGTTGTAATTCTTTTATGTAAAGCTGCATTACTTTGTGTTATTTTATATTGTTTACATTTCCACAGCTTTACAGCAGTTCCACCAAAGTTTATTCAGATATAAATTAGCATGTATTGATCTTAAAAGACTTAAAAGTCGACAGGATCGACTTCATTGCACCGGGTTTTATCCCATAAGGCTCAGTCTCTTTCCGCAGTACAGGCTGCCGAAAGCGTCGCACAAAGCACGAATTCCGTAGCTACAGCAACGACCCCCAGGAGTCTCCGAAAAAAATGCACTGGTGAACCGAAGGACGCGGCCCGGAATCGATCCCACAACGTTCGGAGCCCGATGCAGACGAGTTGACCACTTATGCCACAGAAGTGGAAGCTGAAAGTATAGATTAGAACACACACTAGACAATATTAAAATTGCAATGTATAGTGATCACACCGGGATTTCAACCTACCGCCCTATAGTATTACTATAGTCATTTGTGAATTAATTTTATTGATCTCAATGGTTCCCGAAATATTGATGTCCCTTTATTCATCATCATCACCATCTCCCACTATTGCCTTCAATCATCGTGATAAGGAACAGTAGACGTTCCAGCGCCCTATGGTTGGCACTGGATAGTGTCTATCGATGTGACTGTACAACGTCTTTGATGTCGTCAATCCATTTTCTTCTCTGGCGTCCTCTTGCTCTCCTATCAGATATGCTTTGATGTAGCACCAATGCTGGTAACTGGCCATGTTGTAATCTGACGTGGTGGCCAAATCATCTCCTGCTTTTCAATATATGTGGCACGAGGCGTTAATGGAAGTGTTTGTCTGATAACATCATTTCTTAGTGGGTCTCGGAGAGTTAAGCTGGCGATTCATTTAAAGCATCTCATCTCACAGGTGTTGATTGTGCGTGAGTGTGATTTAGTCCCCGTGCATCGCTTTTCTCATGCCTGTATGCTCTGATTTTTACTTGGTTCCACTTCTTCTTCCTCTCCACCACCACCACCTGTTTTCTTCTTCTTCTTCTTCTCCTTCTTCTTTTCTTCTTCGTGTCCGGGTAATGTATTCATTTACACGGATGGCTCTGTGCTACGAACCAAAAAGAGGTGCATAGAGATTCATAGCGAAGACTAATGGGTAGTGTTTAGAGCAGGAGAGCCTGGCGTTTGATACCACAACATTTAAACTGAACATGGAGATGGAGGCAGTCACTGTGATGTTTCGCTAGCTGGAAGATAAACAGCTCACACATGTCGTGACTGTAACACTAACAGAGCATGCTGGGTAGGGTGAAGACAGGTATGCTTCGTGCAGTGAGGTAGGCGTCAATTAAGAAGTCTACGGTAAGGAGTACATGTTCGATCTTTTCTCCCAGGCCACGCTGGTGTGTTGGGAAATTTGTTCGTTTGAAATTTTTCTCTATCTGCAATGTTTTATCTTGTATGATTTTCACTGTCTTTTTTTTTTAGCTCACTCGGTGATCCATAGTGTTATTCTTCTATTGTTGTTTCTCTAGGCTAGTCAGTCAGTCAGTCAGTCAGTCATTCAGTCAGTCAATCAGTCAGTTAGTTAGTTTGTCGAGGTTCCAACTTCACGGCAACGGGTCGTCCCTATTATGCTCCGTTCCTGTGCCAGTGAATATCACACAAAATGCTCCTCACTGTCCAATGTGAAAAGTGGAACAGACAGGAGTCTCGGCAATCCAACAGCCCGCACCGGTACACTGCATAATGCCGCCAGAAGTTTTGCCTACATATGTAGTATTATGGACAGTCTTGGAGTTTGTGATCTGCTGTCTGCGGCGCCTATCCACATGTGCACATGACTGATTCGCCAGTTTTGAATTTCGTATACATGGGATTGCGTAATCTATTGTGTCCTGTTCTGAATCACAGAATAATGATTTAGTTCAGCAGGCGTTGATGACTTTCTGATTTATTCGTTATTCGATCATTATTTTCTTTTTGGTGCTATGCAACAGGCACATAGGGTTGCTGTTATATTGCTCCTTCCTAAGCTAGTCGATCAGCTCCCGTGTTGCCGGGGACTCCACAGTAAGATGGTATCCATTGTATGGTGACCTTTTGCTGGCTGCCTAGTTCAGAAGCTGATTCAACGGGCAAGACGGCGTTTACCTGCAAAGCGTTGTGGAACGTAATGAGCACGGCAAGGCACGTAGAGCGCCCTGGTCATCCACTGCACCTGTATTCGTCTCAAGTCGTCTCGACTTGTCTTGCCACTGGACTCAGATGGACTCAGGCGAGAAAGTGAGGTCGACGAATTGCGCAACTCTTCCTCACTTTAATCCAAGTCATCGCGCAAGTCATTCTTCATCCAACGTCATATATCACCTTCAAGCCCTGTGGCGATGGGCGAGCGGCAAAGCGGCAGGCGTGGGTACGCTGGCAGCCGTAGTCGCAGACCTGCACACAGGCGGCTCAGGCCATATGGTCGTCTTCTACTGTCCGGAGCAGCAGTGGGATTCGGCAGCCCCCTGAGCGACTGAGCAGCCCTCTATAGGAACACACTGCTCACCTCCATAGCATGAGGAAGGGGCTAGAAAAGGTGCCCTAAAGATTGTCTGCTCCATCACTACCTAACCAGCTAGCCACGGTTGGTGGGTACCCTTAACTGTGGTTGACATACAAACAAAGATAAAACAAGCAAAGCTAAAAGAGTAAACCATATTCCCTTAACAATTGGAACTTGGAATGTATGCACCCTACTTGACAGAGACGGCGCGTCGGGTCCAGAGAGACGAACAGCACTGATTGGGAGAGAGCTGGGCAGGTACAACATCGACATTGCAGCCTTGAGCGAGACACGACTTGCAGAAGAAGGTCAAATCTGTGAAATAGGTGCCGGCTACACATTTTTCTGGAGTGGAAGGAAAAGTGAGGAAAGATGCCAGTCCGGTGTGGGATGTGCCATTAAGTCGGCCCTGGTCGGCACACTAGCTGGATTTCCGAAGGCTATAAACAACAGTCTCATGACCATTAAGTTGCCCCTGCTGAATGAAAGGAAGCATGCAACCATTGTGAGTGTCTACGCACCAACTATGACCAACGAAGATGATGTCAAGAACAAGTTCTATGAGGACCTGCACAATGTATTAACATCTGTTCCCAAAGGAGACAAACGTATACTCCTTGGGGATTTCAATGCCAGAGTAGGCACGGACACCACCTCTTGGAGTGGCATTATTGGAAAGCATGGAGTCAGAAATTGTAACAGCAATGGACTCCGCCTCCTTCAGACATGTGCCGAACATGATCTCCTGATTACGAACACAATTTTCGGTCTCTCCATGAGAAATAGGACATTGTGGATGCACCCTCGCTTGAAACACTGGTACCTCATTGACTATGTCATTGTCAGGAGGAGTGACAAACAAGACGTCCGAGTGACAAAATCCATGTGTGGTGCCGAATGTTGGACAGACCATCGTCTCATTGTCTCGAAAATAAACATTCATATCAGGCCACCACGGCATCCTCAAGGGGTGAAAATGCAAAAAAAAGCTAAATGTCACCCGCCTAAACAGCAAGAAAATGCAGCAGTCATTTGAAAATATGCTGGAAGACCGCCTCAAGCCAAATACTGCAGCTAAACAGCATACAGAAACAGAATGGAGAGCCCTAAAGGACATAATCTACAACACTGCTATGGAAATCCTAGGTCCAGCCCCCCGAAAGCATAAAAACTGGTTTGATGAAAATTCCGAAGACATCAACCAATTGCTGGCCGAGAAACATCTTCTCCTCAAGGCACATTTGAATGACCCAAAGTCAACATAAAAAAAAAGATGCCTTCAAGAACATTCAGAGAGTAGTGCAGCAGAAACTTCGGCACATGCGGGACTCCTGGCTGAGCAGCAAAGCTGATGAAATTCAGGGCTTTGCTGACAGACATGATATGAAAAACTTCTACGACTCACTGAAAGCGGTCTATGGTCCTACATCACCAGGCATAGTTCCCCTCCTCAGTGCAGATGGGGGAACATTGATCACCGATAAGAAAGAAATCCTTCAACGCTGGGCAGAGCATTTGAGCAACATCTTAAATGCAACTTCCTTCTTCGATGATGAAACCATCAACTGCCTTCCTCAAGTTCCTACCAATGAGACACTTGATGACCTGCCAACCATAGTGGAAGTAAACAAAGCCATCCAGCAACTCTCCAGCGGCAAGGCACCTGGTCCTGACTCCATCCCAGCAGAGATATACAAGGCAGGTGGGCCGGTCCTAACAGAGCAGCTTCACCAAGTCTTTACAAACATATGGGTGAACGAGACCATGCCACAAGATTTCAAGGACGCGTCAATAGTCCACCTTTACAAACGTAAAGGAAACCGCCAATCCTGTGACAACCACCTGAGGCATCTCCTTGCTTTCAATTGCAGGGAAGATACTCGCCAGAATTCTTCTCAATCGCCTCACAGCCCATCTCGATCAAGGTCTTCTTCCTGAGAGTCAGTGTGGCTTCAGAAAAGAACGTGGAACTGTTGACATGATTTTCGCTGCAAGGCAGCTGCAAGAGAAATGTCAGGAACAGAACTGCGAAATGTTCTCCACTTTCATTGACCTTACCAAGGCTTTTGATACAGTCAGCAGAGAAGGACTGTGGAAGATTATGGCAAAATATGGCTGTCCACGAAAGTTTGTCCAAATAGTGCGGCTATTTCATGATGGCATGCAGGCAAGAGTACAGGAAAATGGCGAACTGTCTGAACCCTTTCCTGTCACCAATGGAGTGAAGCAAGGATGTGTCCTGGTACCAACACTGTTCAGCCTCATGTTTTCAGCCATGCTGATGATTGCCTTCGAGAACGACGACATTTTAATAGACATCAACTACCGTATGGATGGAAAGTTATTCGATCTCAGAAGGCTGAAAGCTAAAACCAAAATTAACAGCGACACCGTCAGAGAGCTCCTGTTTGCTGATGATTGCGCTCTGTACGCCAACTCAGAGGCGGACATGCAACATAATGTTTCAGCTTTCTCACATGCCTGTGCCAACTTTGGGCTCAATATCAACTTGGAGAAGACTGTAGTTATGTACCAGCCAGCTCCAGGGAATAATCACACTGTGCAGAATATCAAAGTGAATGATCATAGACTAAGTGTTGTGGACAAATTCACCTATCTTGGCAGCACTGTGTCACAAGCTGCCACAATTGATGATGAAGTGAATGCAAGAATCTCCAAGGCCAGTGCAGCCTTTGGCAGACTGTACAAGAATGTATGGGACAGAACTGGAATAAGCCTGCAAACAAAGCTAAAAGTCTACAAAGCAGTTGTATTATCCACACTGCTATATGCTTGTGAAACCTGGACTGTTTATCAGCGACACGCTAGGAAATTAAACCACTTCCACACAGTCTGCCTAAGGAAGCTACTGAAGATTAAATGGCAAGACAAGATTCCAGACACTGAAGTCCTAGAAAGAGCATCCATGCCCAGTATCCACACTCTACTGATGAAGAATCAGATTCGCTGGGCTGGTCACTTGACTCGCATGCCAGATCACAGGCTCCCTAAACGAATTTTTTACAGCGAACTGCGTTGTGGTAAACGCTCCCAAGGTGGCCAGAGGAAACGCTTTAAAGACACTCTGAAAATTTCACTGAAGGCTTTTGGAATTCATCATGACACCTGGGAGGCTGCAGCCAGAGACCGAAATTCGTGGCGTGCATCATTACGCAAGGGTGCAGTCATATGTGAGGCAACCAGGACTGCAAGAGCTGTGAAGAAAAGGCAGGACAGAAAATCCACTGCAGGAAATCCCCCTCCAGAAACGTCAAGCATTCCTTGCCCACATTGTCAAAGAACATTTCGAGCCAAAATAGGCCTTATCAGCCATCTTAGAACCCACGGCTCCATACCTTCAACCCCACTGGATGAAATGAATGGTCATCATCATTCTTGATGGACAAACAACAAACAGGCTGGGATCATGGCATGAGTTTGTAACAAGCGTGGTCTGCATGAGGAGACCGTGTGAAGTGACCTAACAAGGCATTAGTCTCAAAAGCATGAAAAGCAGTCAGGAAGTTTTGTGCGAGGACAAAACGTCACCTTGATTAGTCGGACTGGAGCTTGGTCAGTGTCTGACCTAGTTCTGAGTTGAGTATAATGGCCACATAATGAGCCCCTACTTCTGTAATTAGAATGTGTTAAATTGTAGTCTCCGAAATGTATTTATGTGAAATGTGGTGAACATGATAATGTAATTCGTACTGTATTCGGAGACAATAAGAAGTATAAAACCATACTGGTGTTGAGTTATTCCGGACATGTTGAGTCTGTTCTCAATTACTAATTGTTGTGAACAGTACAGTAAAGAACTTAAATCTAACTCAAGACATGAGAGAATTAAACACAATGAGAAGATAACAGCACCACCAGTCAGAAGGGTGGTGGTCCAGAAATGATGCACAGAAACGTGAGCAGTCAAAAAGATAAATTGACAGTTGGTGCCATGGCGAGTTTCCTCCAGTTGCTTGTAGCGCTGTGGTGTGATCAGCTGTGTCAACCCAAATACGGTCTGTTCCTGTATATTTGCGAGTGACAGTCAACACACGCACATCAGCTGTAGGTGATAGTATCATGAACAGAATCATAACTCACCAATAAGTCACTTATGACCTATGGCCCATAAACGCCTATGGCACTGATGTATGACCAAAGCTTATGTATGTTCTTAGTTGATGTATGATCTAAGTTCATGATGACAAAAGCTGATGTATGATCTAAGTTCATGATGATATAAGCTGATGTATGATCTCAGTTCATGATGATATAATCTGATGTATGATCTCAGTTCATGATGATATAAGCTGATGTATGATCTAAGTTCATGATGATATAAGCTGATGTATGCTCTAAGTTTATGATGATATAACCTGATGTATGATCTAAGTTCATGATGATATAAGCTGATGTATGATCTCAGTTCATGATGATATAAGCTGATGTATGATCTCAGTTCATGATGATATAAGCTGATGTATGATCTCAGTTCATGATTATATAAGCTGATGTATGATCTCAGATCATGATGATATGTATGATCTAAGTTCATGATGATATAAGCTGATGTATGATCTAGGCTGATATATGATCTAAGTTCATGATGATATAAGCTAATGTATGATCTAAGGTCATCTATGATCTAAACCAGGGGTGGGCAAACTTTTTGTGCGAAGGGCCGCATTGACAAATGTAAAGCTATTGGGGAAGGGATGGGGGGGGGGGACCACACACACACACATATATAATGTCCATTTTGTTTACAGCAACCTATCACAATAAGTAATAATTAATTATTTATAGGTTATTAAGCAGTATAAATAACTAATTATTGCAATTTTATTTTATTTATACACTTATACATTGTATTTGACAATACAGACAACAACTTTTACTAATTTGTTAAAAAGATTTAACAACTTGTTATTATAACAATTATTCTTTATTATCTATCAATGGCTTTAATTTATACACACAGCGACTACATTGTCACTATAATTGTTGATTTCTAATGAGATGTATGTAACTGCTTGCACTTTTTGACAATATTCTTGAAATCTGGAGTAAGTTTACTTGTTGAAATTTGCATGATAGCATAAGACCTATTCTTAGATTTGTTGATCTTCAAGCAAGGAAATGCTTGTTCACAAATGTATGTTGATCCAAATAATGATAAAGTTTTTCAAGTTAGGAAATGATTCTTGTGATAAAGATCCAAAGAAATCCAACAAACCATCTGACTTGAATTTCTCTTTCAGGTCATGATCTGCTTGCAAGTCAAGAATCTCCAACTGCATGTCCTCTGTAGCTGTATCAGCTTCTACACTAAAAGATGAACTGAGAATATTGAACTCTGGCTCTAAGTTATTGAAATCTTGGAATCTCCATCCAAATTCTTCAATCAATGCATCTAATTGGGCTTTGTACTTTTCAGTCATTTCACCAGAAATGGTTTCTTATTTCAGCAAAGGGGAGTGACATAATCTTTTTTCACTTGCTTGTCTTGAGAACAGTTTTGCCTGAAATGATTTTACATATACATACAATTCAAGTGCAAACACACCATTGCCCTGAAGTTTGACATTCGGTTCATTTAACTTTCCCATAATTTCAATGGCAAACATAAACTCTAACTTACAAAAATAGATAATTAGAAAGAAATTTTATCAAAAATGTTAAAACAATCATAACGGTACACAAAATTCAACAAAACAATTTTAAAACGAAGTAAAAATTTATATTTCTAAATGCTCTCGTGGGCCGCATAAAATCAGTTGCCAGGCTGCATGTGGCCTGCTGGCCGTAGTTTGCTCACCCTTGATCTAAACTAATGTATGATCTAAGCTCATAATGATCAAAGCTGATGTACGATCTAAGCTCATGATGATATAAGCTGATGTTATGTTCTAAGCTGATGTATGATGTAATCTCAGGTAAGATCTAAGAGAGGTGTAGTGACTGTGTAAGTGTAAATTAACAAATGAACAGGTACTGCATGTTTAATTTATTACTGACATTTTTCATTTATAAAGTCTATTTTAAGTTCTGTTATCTCTATAAGGGCTTGCGAACGCGGTTTGTGAGCCCATATACCCGGGTTCGAAACACAGCGGTACTGGTTTTTTTTTTTAAAGGTATAGGAGCCGGTCGTTCAGAAAGCAATGACAAACTACTGAACGTAAAATCTGCCCAGGAATCATGAACAGTGAAAATGCTGGGGTTGACTGCTACGTTCTGTGAAGGACATGCAACTTAATTTTTTTTTAATCTAAAAAAAAAAAAAGTTTATCTCTAAACAATGTATAACAACAAGCAACATTGATATTTCATTGCAGTGACACTCAAGAGTGTTAATCTCCTGCCTGAAACTAACATTTGTAGTGCAACATGAGGTGACATATTGTAGAAAACTACCTAAGATAGCAATTCAGAAAACAAAAACTTCACAAATTTTCTAAGAAGAATAGCTTTTAAGTGGGATGTCTAAAAATATAACTTCCTTACTGTAACTCAAATTTTGTAATTTTCAATGCAGCTCAGTGTTATTGTTACTCATTGTAACTCAGTATTCTTGGTCCCCACATCTGCTACAGTGCACTAACTCCAAGAGGTGTTCACCTTCCCATTAGCTTAGCAGAAACACCAGTTATTTAGATTAAACATTTTGAGGACAAGTTAATGAAACCACAGCTCATTGGCTGATGCTCACTGACTAGACTCATACATTCATCATTATCATGTGCCTTGCCGGCTGGTATTGACCTGCATATCTCTCCACAGATCTCGGTCCCTGGTGCTGAGAATCAGATCTGCTGATGATATCCCACCATGCCACTTTCTCAGTCCATCCAGCATGCCAGTCTCAGTCCATCCAGCATGCCACTGTCTCAGTCCATCCAGCATGCAATCATCACAGTGTTTTCCAATGTCCCTCTTCTCACTACACGACCACAGAATGTTTGTCTCCTTCTCATAGTTGTATATAATGTTCTAGTAGCATTAACCTTTACCAGGCAATCATTGTTAGTTATAGTTGTATATAATGTTCTAGTGTCATTAACCTTTACCAGGCAATCATTGTTAGTTACTCTTGAGGTCCAACATAGTTGCAACATTTGTCTCATCATCGACATCTCTGCTGCTTCTAAGCTGTTCTGAATGTGTTTATTCATGTTCCATGATTCACTGCCATACATTAAGACAGGTTCTATATAACATTGAAGGACTCAATCTGACATTCACTAGTGGTGACTTATTGCCTAAGATACTTTTCATTTTCTAAAATGGAGCTTAAATTTATCAGCTTGGTTAAGTGTTTCCTATTATCATTTCTTGAGTTGGTATTACCTTTATCTTTGATACAATCATTGTTTCTATTATCTTGATGTTCAAGATAAACCCTTTTAGTGCTATCTCTATTACTACAATGTCCAATAGATGTGGATCTGTTGTGTTTTCAGCTTTCAACTCTGTGTCATTTGCACAGCATAGATTGTTTATATTATAAACTCCAACCCATGATCCTGGCCTCTTTTTTATCTCTCCCATTATTACTTTGCTATAGAAACAAACCCCCCCCCCCCCTCCCCCCAAAAAAAATAATAAATATATATATAAATAAATTAGATTTGGTGACAAAATACCTCCTTGTCTTACTCATAGCTTCATCTGTTCATAACTGCCATCTATATTTCCCATTTTAATTGCTACTGCTTGTTTCCAGTAAATATATTTTTTTTAAATTCTAAGATCTTTCCCATCTTTATTAATATCTTCCAACAGTTTTATCATTTCACTACTTTATCGAATGCCTTGGTATAATCTATAAAACACAAGTATATGCATTATTTGTAAACTTTCATTCAACATATCCATACTGTTCTTTAACAGTTTCAAATGTTATTTTCATTCTTGTTCTCATAATTCAGAGTAGATGCTTGGTGACACGGTTTATGAGGTTGAGTGTACAAAAGTCTTCATATTCAATAGCTCCTGGTCTTTTCAGCAGAGCTATAAATACAGATTTAAAAATATCACTACGTATGTATTCACTGTAAGCGAGACATGATTGATGCAGGCAAGACAGCGCTGATCGTGTTGCATGGAGGGAAAAGATCAGAAATGGAATAAAGACAGGAGAAAATGATTGCAGATAGGTCACAAACTCAGTGTGACACTAAGATGGTGCGTGATGGTGGAAATTACCATGTGTTCACATGCAACCATTGTGGACTGAACATTTACAGCACAAATTGCTATGATTAGTTACTGTGCCTTTTTGAATCAAAATGTAACAAACTATCGTCTGTCAAGACGGCAAGGTGCCTGTACAGTATCCACGGTTGTAAATATAATTCAACATTTTGGTTAATATTTCTTCTTCAAATTCTCCCGGTACTTCAAATTCTTCAATAATGATTAAATTTGGCCCAGCTGTTTTTCCTTTCTTCATATGTTTGATAGCACCAGTGACTTCATCTTTTAGTTTTAAGTTACTGTTTTCTGTTAATTCTGCTCTTTCTCCATCATATAACTCTCTTATGTATTCATTCCATCTCTTTATTATAGCTGTGTATACGCTGCGAACAGTTATTGAACATGCTATAGAAGTAAACAAGGATATACATCTTTGCTTTATTGACTACACAAAGGCTTTTGATAGAGTTAGACATGTCAACATGGTGGATATGCTTGCAGATCTACAAATTGATGGGAAAGACATTAGACTTATAAAGAACATATAATGGAAACATCCATCCACCCATAGTGGGTTTGTAGAAGGCAAGAGTACAGTAAATGCTGTGTACATACTGAGAACAGTAATTGAACATTCTATAGAAGTAAACAAAGAACTATATTGACTACACAAAGGCTTAAAGGAAGGAATCAACATTGGGGGACGATACATCAACGACATTAGATGTGCAGATGATACAGTATTGATTGCAGACAATGAACAGGACCCGCAACATTTAGTAGATGCGGTTGCTGCACACAGTGAACAACTAGGATTAGAACTGAATAGTAAGAAGACACAGATTATGGTCGTCACTGGGAAGAAGGAAATACCACAATGTGATATACAAGTAAATGGGCATATTCTTAAGCAAGTGAATTGATACAGTTATCTCGGCACAGTCATAACATCTGATGGGAGATGCCTTGAAGAGATTAGAACAAGAATTGCCATTGCGAAGGTAGCCTTTAGCAAGATAAACAGCATACTGACCAATAAAAAGATATCAACTGAAATGAGAAAAAGAGTGTTGAGATGCTACATAGAACCTGTACTTTTGTGTGGATGTGAAGCATGGACAATGAGCAGTCAAGCTGAAAAACATCTGATGGCTGTGGAAATGTGGTTTCTGAGGAAAATGCAAAGAATACCATGGACAGCCAGAAAAACCAATGAACAAGTCCTTCAAGAAACAAATGAAGATCGTAAACTAATTAGAGTCATTAGTGACATTAGACGTAGACAGTCAAAATTGTTTGGACATGTTATGAAAGCGAAATAACTTGGAGAACTTGGTGACAACTGGCAAAATCGAAGGGAAGAGACCAAGAGGAAGACCAAGAAGTAAATACCTGCATGGTTTGGCCGCATGGCACGGTCGAGACAGGAACACGGAACTGATCCACGACTCTGGTAATCGAGTGAGATGGCAGAACATGATCGCCTACACTTACTACTTACCGGCATGGCACATGATGGATGGATGGACACCGCCAACTAACTCGCCTCCTCTCTGTGTACATGTGCAATAAAATTACATGCATACAGTTTCTCAAAGTACCTACTGCTCGTAGTCCAATTCAACACAACGTGACAAACTATTTACCTCCGATATTCAACATCAATAAGATATTTAATTAAGAAGGGTGTAATCCGCTAGTCAACATGAAACAAGCCGCCATGTTCCCAACAATACCGGAAGCAGGTTTGCCACTTTTTTGGGACCAAAAGTATCTAGAAACGGCCCAAACAACATCCATAAATATCTAGATTTCGTTGGAAAGTATCTAGGAAAAATATCCAGATTGAGAAAGGAAGAAATTACATATGTATTGATGTGACTACCGGTCTCCCTAGCGAAAAGTTTACGTCTATCGCCGTAATCCCGTATATTCTCGTGAACCCGAACCGACAGAGCTTCGAGCCGCGCTGGTAACTTACAAAAAGACTTGTATAAAGAGAAGGAATGCCAAATTTTTTGCATCACTGTACATTCCATATAAAAATATGGATAAAATTTGGTGGAACTGCGGTAAAGCTGTGAAAGTGTAAACAATATAAAATGACACAAAGTAGTGCAGCTTTACATAACAGGGTTAAGAGACATACAGAACGTTGCGGCGATTAGCCTTCATCAGCAAACAAACACATTCACAAACACAACATACAGTCAAGGAGAACTCCTGTGACTACATCAGAAGGTGATGACAGGACGAGAAGAACAAAAGCATGGAATAATGGAAGCAATGAAGAGAAAATGAGAATTGAAATAAATGTTTAATTGAAAAAATGTTACTAGAGAAAAACGTGCATACTTACCTCACAGTTCGGATCTGGAAGTAACTAAGAAAATCTCGCATGTGTTGTTATACCCGGTGCTGGGTGTTACGGTTCAGTGACCACATAGAAGGAAGGGGGTGGGGTAGGAGGCGTGTAAGATTGAAGGTGGTACTAACCAAAACCACATTGTGTTATTATAGGGGCGAGTCTTAAGGTCTGGGTGGACTGATATGCGTGAACACGCGTACATACATAGACACACCTCAACAGACAAAATGCTAGTGTATGTGGACATGAGCAAAGTATATGCAAGAAGAGAGAGAGAGAGAGCGAGTGAGAGAGAGAGAGGGGGAGAGAGAGCGAGAGAGAGGGAGAGAGAGAGAGCGAGAGCGAGTGAGAGATAGAGAGAGAGTGAGCGAGAGAGAGCGAGAGAGAGAGCATGAGTGATAGAGAGAGCGAGCAAGAGAGAGTGAGAGAGAGCGAGAAAGAAAGAAAGGGAGAGCGAGAGAGAGAGAGCAAGCGAGAGAGAGAGCAAGAGAGAGCGCGAGAGAGAGCGTGAGCGAAAGAGAGAGGGAGAGCGAGAGAGAGCAAGTGAGAGAGAGAGAGCGAGCGAGAGAGAGAGAGAGGGAGAGAGAGAGAGTGAGAGAGAGAGAGCAAGCGAGAGAGAGAGAGCGAGAGAGAAAGAGAGAGAGGAAAAGTGCCTGTGATATACCACATGAGGTATGCGGAGTACGCCGGTCTACACATATGACGTTCCACTCATACTGTACCCTATGAAATGGTCAGTATGGTTGATTGTTATACAACACACTTCAGGAGCTACTCGCCCAGTGCTCGAGTTGTTGAGGCTGTGTAAGATCCAACCACTGGTAATACACGTGAATTAGGTAGGCACAGAGAAGCAAGATGTAAGGAGGGAGAGAGAGAGAGAGAGAGAGAGAGAGAGAGAGAGAGAGAGAGAGAGAGAGAGAGAGAGAGAGAGAGAGAGAGAGAGAGAGAGAGAGAGAGAGAGAGAGAGAGAAAGGTTGGAAAACTGCATGTGATATCTTCCTTCAATTTTGCATACACGCCATGGTTGATACCAACCATTACCGATGCATTATCGGTTCCAATTGCAGCCAAATTCTTTAAGTGTAAATGTTTACTGACCAAAAGTTTCTTCAGTGCACTTTTGCGCCCTTTTACTCATTACCCGGGGGGGGGGGGGGGGGTTGCCAGATTGTTGAGCGTTGACCCAAGTCAGTTCAAAGTTTAAATAATGACAGTTACCATAATTTACGCGCGTCCAGACTAAACAAAAAATGGGTAAATGATACCGAAAGAAAAGTAAAATCTAGAAAGTATTCAAAATATCCGACTCCAAATGAAAAGTATCTAGAATTGCATCCAGCATCCAAACGTCAGAAAACGGTATCCAGACGCCGGCAAAAACCTCTAGATCTGGATATAAAATATCTAGAATGGCAACTATGACCGGATGTTAATCAATAATCCATCCATCATTTGCCATGCCGGTAAGCGTTCTGCCATCTCACTCGATCACCAGAGTCGTAGATCAGCTCCGTGTTCCTGTTCGACCGTGCCATGCGGCCAAGCCATCCAGGTATTTACTTCTTGGTCTTCCCCTTGGTCTCTTCCCTTCGATCTTGCCAGTCGTCACTAAATTCTCCAATTCATTTTAATAAATAATACAAAAGCTAAACCAAGTCAACGACCAAATGTAATATAGAACAGTTTTTGGTTAGAAACAAAGTAAAGATATGAATACAATTTGGCGGAAACTGCGGTAAAGCTGTTAAAATGTAAACAATATAAAATATCACAAAGTAATGCAGTTTTCTTCTTCTCTTCTTCTCTTCTTCTTCAGCGTTCCGAGCCATTGAGGTTCTTTGCTGCAATACAATCCGTCTCCATTCGTCTCTCTGGTGGACCTTCTCTTGCCAGTCGTTGATTCCAAGTGCTTGTAGGTCTGTACATGTATTATCTCTCCACCGCCTTCTTGGCCTACCTCGGGGTCTACGGTCATTTATTTCCTGAGTGTAAGCGAGTTTTGTTTCCCTATTATCTTCCATTCTTTCTATATGCCCCAGCCATTGTAGTCTATTAGCCTTCATGATACCAGTGATTAGCTGGGACTTAAACAGATCATAAATGTCTTTGTTACTTCTTCTTTTCCACTCTCCACTTTGTGTATCCCTAATGGGTCCAAAGATGCGTCTTAAAATTTTGTTCTCAAAGGTTTGTAACAAGGCTTCGTCTCCTTTCGTTGTACTCCAGGTTTCAGAGCCATACAGCACAACTGGTCTGATCAGTGTTTTGTATATTGTGATTTTGGTGTTACGAGATAGCGCCTTTGATTTTAGTAGATGTTGTAGTGCATAGTATATCTTATTTCCAGAGTTGATTCTAGTTTGTATTTCTTCCCTTATGATGTTGGAGCAGTTGAAGATTGTACCCAGGTATTTGTATGTTTCCGTTCTTTTAATGGTCATATTATCTATTTGTATGTGGCCAGAGTTTTTAGCCATTCCGTCTCTTGAAATTACCATATATTCTGTCTTATCTTGGTTGATAACCAGCCCCATCTGTTGGGCTTTTTCCTTTAAGTGAGTCAATATTTCCAATGTCTTTTGTTCACTTTGCCCTATAATATCTATATCATCTGCATAACCAAGCAGCTTGGATGTTCCTCCAATATCACATTCCTCCTTTACCTTCCTTACAACTTTCTCTAGAGCCAGATTGAAGAGTAGCGGCGATAGTGCATCACCCTGTTTCAAGCCAGATGTTATTTGGAAAGGGGTCTGATTTCCTGCCTTTATATGTTACTATATTATAAGTATCTTCCATGCATAGTCTGGTCATGTTGATTAACTTCCTTGGTATTCCAAATTCCTGCATAGCATTCCATAGACTATTCCTATGGACACTATCATAAGCCTTTTTAAAATCCACAAAAATGTTATGGAGATCTCTTTTATATTCCCAATGTTTCTCGGCTATTTGTCGTAAGATAAATATCTGATCTATTGTTGATCTGTTTTGTCTAAAACCCGCCTGGTAGTCACCTAATATGTCTTCTGAATATGGTTTTAGTCTATTTAGTAATACTGCAGATAGTATCTTATAGCTTGTGGACAGTAGTGATATTCCTCTATAATTTTCACATTGGAACTTGTCTCCTTTCTTAAAGATAGGTATCAATAATGACTTTTTCCAGTCATGGGGTAATTCTTCTGTCCTCCAGATTTTTATTATTAGTTCGTATAGCTTTAGATGTAATGCATGGCCACCTGCCTTTATAAATTCAGCAGCAATTCCATCAGTCCCAGTTGCCTTATTGTTTTTAAGTCGTGTGATTACATATAGGATTTCTTGAAATGTAGGTTCTTCAATTTGTGGTTCGCATGTTAGAACCTCTTCCTGTGGGAAAATGTTACTTGGAGCTTCACAATTTAGTAATTCAATAAAATATTCTTTCCATGTGTTGCAAATTTCCTCATTGGTATTTATCATATTCCCATTTTTGTCTTTTAAACCATATGTGTTTTGTTGGTGCCCTCGTTTCATTGACTCCAGTTCTTTAAAATATTTTCTGGATTCATTTTTCTGGTGATTAGTTTCCATATCTTTGATTATATTACTCATATATTCTCGCTTCTGCTGTCTGACTATTTTTGTAGCCTCTTTACATTCATTTCTATAATGCTCTTCCTTTTGGATGTTATTGATGTCATTTAACCATACATGTCTGGCATTCTTCTTCCTAATGACTGCTTCTTCACATTTTTGATTGAACCTTCTGTTCTTTCTATGCGTGGTTAACTCACCGAGACATTCTTCTGCGGTAGATTGAATTGTATTCTTGATGTTCAACCACGTTTGGTCAACGCTTTCCTCCAAAGGGTTTTGCAGAGTTTCAAGTTTACATCTTATTTCATCTGTAAATTTATCTTTGACTGTAATGTCTTGTAGTTTTTCTCAGTTAAATGTTGGGTGTAATCTTTGTAATTTAGTATAGAAACCTCTCTTAAGTTGTATTTTAAATTTTGCTCCAACGAGGAAGTGGTCACTGTGGCACTCAGCTCCTCTATAACTTCTGACTTGCTGTATGTTTGATGCATTTCTGTTGTTAATTAAAATGTGATCTATTTGATTATTATAGGTTCTCTTGTCACATGATTTCCAAGTTTGTGTATATCCTTTCTTTGTAGTCTGGTACTGCTAATCTGCAGTCCTTTGGCTTCTGCCAGGTTGATGACTCTCCATCCATTATCATTTGAAGTTGTATGTAGGCTTTCCATACCGGCCACTTTTTTTTATTAGTTTGCTCTCTACCTATTTTTGCATTGAAGTCTCCCAGCACAGTCAGGATGTCCTGTTTGGGGGGTTTCTTCTATAACATCTTCCAGATCATTATAAAAGTCTTCTTTAAAATCATCTTCTTTCTTAGGTGCATGTACATTAATCATCGTTATATTTTTCCATTTACCTTTTATTCGTAATTTAATAATCCTGTCATTAAAAGCTTTAAAGTTTAAAACGTTCCCCCATAACTCTTGTTTGATGACAAATCCTGTTCCTAATTCATGTTTATTTTGGGTGTTTCCTCCATATATTATAATCATTCCATTTTGCTCTAAAATACCCTCTACTGGCCACCTTATTTCTTGAATTGCTGTTATATCCATATGATATTCAATCAGCTCCCGGGTTAGTTCTTCGGCCGCTCCAGCTCGATATAGCGTCCGTACATTCCATGTTCCAAATCTAAACGTTCCAAGGTCGTTGTCCAGATAAGTCAATCCGATATCGACGCTCATGTATCCGTTTCGTAACAAAGAAAGGTTTTTACAAAGGTGGGGATGTTAACCCCACGCTTCAACCCCCAACCTGGAGGACCAGGGTGTTTCTCTTTGTCTGTTCTCTACCCTTTGACCTGTCCGGCTTGGGAGACCCTGCTGGTAGCTACGCTACCACCGGCATAACTCTCAGGGTCATTGAGAAACTCAAGCTCCCCCACCATGACAAGGTGGAAACACCATCAGGGGAGAATACAGCTTTACATAACATAATTACGACACATACAGGACATTTGGCGACTAGTCTTCATCAGCATACACAAAACACAACATATAGCCACAGAGAAGACCCTCCGGTGACTACATTACGGCGTAACCACGGTATGAGAAGAGTAAATAGATGTGGGAAAAATTAAAGCAATGCTTGCTTGCTTGCTTGTATTCGCTGGCTATGAACTCCAGCGCAAAGTCCTGTATGTCGGATGAAGGCATCCTGCTGTCCAACATCAGTGTGATGTCATACCGGACCTGAGGTTTGCGTGAGTATCCATTGTCCCATGTCTGGCGTATTGGTGGGTAAACTGGTGGTTCCTCGCCATGCAGACAGATACTCTCCGACTTCGAAGGAAACTGTTCTTTGGTAAATTCTGTGTTGCTGTTTCCAAATATGTAATCGGATTGTTTCTATAAACCAAACTAACTCAGTGGGTGATGTTGGAATACCACGTCGGTCGTCTTTATATCTCAAGACATTTCCTGGTACATATTTTAGGCTGGACTGAGAGACAAGGTCAATTTTAAACATTCGAAACAGACTTGATGCGTATCGAAACCAAGGCCACCGGTAGGGCAGGCGGGTGTCTAGCCACTACGATACCATGGCTGCCATATCTGTTATAGGACTGACTTTATTATTTTATACACTTCAGTTTCTGCAGATGGATGGCACGTGTTTCTTGGGCTCTTGTGTCATATCTGTTAACGATTGTCTTCTATTTCCTCCTCCTCCACCTTTGTCTTGTTCTTCTCGTTTTCACCCTTCCCCTTCTTCTCCTCCTCCTTCATTGCAAAGAAACCTCAATGCGTCAGTTGAGAGTTGCAGTTTCATAATTTGCCCATATAATAAAGGAGAAAATTTGAGGCGGAGCCTCATTTGTTCTAGTTTTTTTTTTGTTTATTCTTTGAAGAAGTCACAGGTAATATGGCTTGCGGGGGAATATATATTCATAGTTCCTGGGCTAGGGAGGGGGGGGGGAACTACTCCGGTCTTTTTCCGCGTTAAGAAGTCGCTACTACTTCAGGGTTTAACAATTCAAGCACGTGTTAGCTTCCATTTATCATAAGTTTATTTTCTCAACTTTAGCGTCTGCGTAAGAATAGCTGTTCACAGGCAGTGGTAGTAAATTGACCACTCAGTTACTATTTAGAGCCAATAGCCTTCTACGTTTTCACGAAAAGTATGCTTTAGCAAAACATGAGGTGTGGAAGACATGAACTTACAACAACAAAATTTCTGATGACGACATGAACTTACAAAAATCTGATGCTAAAGACATGAATTTACAAAATATGAACTGCTGAAGACATGAACTTATCAAAAAGGGATGCAGATGTAGGACATAGACAGATATGCATAACTGCTTATAAGATTAACCAAATACATATCTGTTAACTGAAACTCGGGTGGCAGTATCGGTTTTCACACACATAGTACACACCGGTCATTTTATTTCACTCCAACACAATGATTACTATTACTGTTACTATTACTACTACTTTTACTACTGTTGTTGTTGCCGCCTATGCTGTTGATACTACTACTACTACTACTACTACTACTACTACTACTACTACTACTACTACTACTACTACTACTACTACTACTACTACTACATACAACATTCAGAAAGTTAAAGTTTAAGAAGTTATAAGTTTAAAAACTTTAACAATCTTCTTCTTCTTCTTCTTCTTCTTCTTCTTCTTCTTCTTCTTCTTCTTCTTCAGCGTTCCGAGCCATTGAGGTTCTTTGCTGCAGATACAATCCGTATTTTTAACATTTAAAATTTAACAATTTTAGATTTTTAAATGTTTTTTAAAATTTAACAATTTTAGATTTTTAAATGTTTTTTAAAATTTTAACAATTTTTAAACTGTTCAAAAAGTCATAAAACATTCAGAAAGTTAAAGCTTAAGAAGTTATAAGTGTAAAAACTTTAAGAATTGAAGAATTTTAAAAATGATCAATAATTTTTTTAATTTTTTAAAGTTCGAAAAGTCATAAAACATTCAGAAAGTTACACTTTAAGAAGTTATATAAGTTTAAAAACTTTAAAAATTGAAGATGTAAAATAACAATTTCACAATATTCAAAAAGTAGTGTCCTTAGTACTGACAATTTCCCAGAAAGGAGAGTAACGAGCAATGATTTCGTCTCTGTCAATAGCACCTAATGGTACAGCCGAGACACAAGCTGTCAAAGATGGCAGCGCATACGATTAAAGGTGGTAATGACTAAAACCAGACCACATCCTCACTAACTAAAGCCGGTCAAAGATGGTGCTGCATCCAATAACACGTGGTAATCGCTACAACCTGACCACGTGCTCACTGGATAAATCCGGTCAAAGATGAAGCTGCAGCCTGTCACATGTCCAAGGAATACAATCGAAACACATGGCTAAAGCCGATCAAAGATGGCGCTGCATCGAGTCATATGTTTAAGGGTACAGCCGAAATACACGGTTAAGAGGGATACTACAGAAAAGGGTGTCATGTCTGGGTGTCGAATCACGGGACTTAACTTGGGATGAACAATTCCACAAGCTACTATACCGCGTTGATAGGCTGCGACCTTAGCACGTGAGTGTATCAAGGTCAGACATGTCCAGAAAGTGCATAATATTCTGCTGAGTCATGATTCTATGTCAGCAAATAGCGTGTATAAAACGGCCAACAGTCGCCATATAAATGTACCGGTCTCTGCGAGCAGCAACCAGATCTTCATATTGCAAGTCGCTAATGACAAGTTGGCTTTTTGATAAATCTTTCACATTTTCGTTGAAGTTCTCTATGTTGGCATACGGTTATCCTAACAATACTAGTATATACAGGGGGTATATGGTGCTGGCCACATATGACTGAAAAGGTCTGTAATATATCTTGGTAGACTGAGAATATAATTGGCACTCAAACTTTTAAACACAGCGCTATGGTGGTACCATAATAATATAGATAGTAGTGTGTATTCGTAGGGGAAGGTGAATGTGTCTTGCGGGGTCTACATACCCATTATGGATAGTAATCTTTGGACTGTGTAACAGAGAGTGCATGGCAGATACAGTGATATTATTTATAATATGTATTTCTATAAAGCTGTTATAGAACCTTACTCTTACCAATGGTTTACAGATACTGATGCCCACATAAACTAATTAGGGAACTGTGGATCATACTAAGCGCGGAACCATACAGCTATTGCATTGCATGTCTTAATGCCCCACCCAATCAAGAAGCCGAGAATCCATCCATTCATTCTTGTGATTATGGTAATGGTGGTAGTTTTGCGGACCTAGTAACGGTTCGATAGCAGGATATACTACAACAGAACTTCACCAAAGAAGAAATAATCATATTAAGCCTCACTAGAATTGAGGAGTGCATCCTCGATTATAATTGCCAACAGGATACTCCGGAACCACCCCCACATATCGTCGAGCGAACATCATCACCGACAACCTTAACCTTTAGTCAATCCATACTAGCGGACGAGTATTAAAACACCTACATAAGATTAAGAAGGGTGTAATATACTTACAGTCATGTCTTCAATAGCTGACCAGCCCTCAATACGAAGAAAATTGTGGTGGGTGTGAGAAGACTATATTGTTATTCTGGCTTCACAGACTGTAGCTCACAGTGACTAAACCGCAAGTAACACTGCGTTCACTATGCTATCTATTTAATCATGTTTAGAGGTTAGGAGGCGAGCATGAACCGCATTCACCAACCCAACTCAAAGATAAAACGTGTAACGTGCGGGTAGTAGAGCGCTTAGTCACGCCATACAGACAGCCGCGTCAGCATAATATGAGCCACTTGACATAAGAAACTGGCTGAAACCGGTTTTAAGCATGGCTCAAAAACTAGTATATCAACCCGAGGCTGGTAACAGTCAAGCATTGTGATCTGAAGATTACTACAGACCTCAAGTCTGTGCCTGCTAACTGGGCCTACATGACTCGTACGCGGTGAGACTGTTAGACCACTAGGCGCTGGTGATAAAACCCTCTTTGTCTCATCCTACAGAGGAACGAGCACTATACACAATCGCCGATTCTTTGGTGAATCTGACTAGAAGTTTCCTACTAAGATGGGAATGACACTTATTCGATAAGAATCTGAACAGATGATCGATATGCAGCGCGAGATCCTAGCTGACTTTGACAGGCTCAATCAAGTTAACCAAGTCAGTAACGAATTCAAACAAGACACTAACAGAGGCAAGCAAGTCAGTAACCAAAACATTCAAGTCAGTGCTCATGTCAAACAGGGCACTAACCGAAGCAATCAAGTCCAAAACACTCAAGACCACGCTCAAGTTAAACAGGGTACTAAACAAAGCCACCAAGTAGACGCATACTATACTGCCAGTTTTCAACCCAGCTACAGTCAGATGTGTGATGACCCCATGCCACATATCAGTCACTGACACACAGCAGACTGAGAAAGGCTGAAGGGAGCTTCCCTAAAAGATGCACTGAATGGTACAATTATAGAGTGCGCAGGGAAACTAAGAAAGCGTCACGAAAAACGTCACTGAGGGAGTTAGACTTGGGCTGCCGTCCAGCTCGGACGCGGCATGTCTTCTGGAGCATGGCTAACAGTCCGTTATGCCGCTCTTTGTGTTTAGCAGTGTGTATGTCAGATGTCAGGTATATTACGTTCCATGTGGAGAGATTGAGTATCAGAAAATCGTCGACATATTAAAGTCAATTTGCGAGAGGAAAGTCTTTGTGGGGTTTTGTTCCAGTGGCTGTTTTTGGTCTTCAGTTAAGCAAGGAGAACTAGAAGGTATCAAATATTATTGTTGTTATGTCAAACCCTAGATGCATCGGTAGCCTTCATTGACAGCGCTTCATGACAAATGGGGTTTCATACCGGTAGAAATGATTATGAACTCGTGATTTATTATCAATTTACGACATATTTGCAGTAATTTAACGAATCGAGCCATATACATATGAAGGCCAAGGTCATCTAAAGATTCTCATAAAAGATCGATTACGTCATTATATATAATTGATTTTGGTGAAGTAGTCTCAAAACCAAATAGCCAATTCTGAGCAGTGGTGATGACATCATTATTTTGGTCGTACACAAAACATCCGGAAAGGAAAGTATGAAGATCTTATGATTTTAGTTCAAGGAACTGTTCTATTTGATCGCATTTGTCTGATGTATCGAGTAATGGAAATTCAACTTAAGAACAGACGATGATGAAGATTCAGTACCAGTATTTACTAGGTACAGTTACTTGAACAAACAACAAATTGACAGTAATACCAGAATTTACGCAAGTTCAGTACATGTAATTATATTTATCTACATAAATATCAAATGTTATTGATATTTCGGCGACACGAACATCATAACATTATCTAAAATGTCGTGACTGTTGGTTCTGAAGATGGAATATCCTTATTAAAGTTAACAAAGATGTGAAATTTGAACTCAGATCACGATACCATTTGTCATTTGATCATATTCAAGTACAATTCGTCTTCACAGATACAGGAAAATGTAGTTCAACGTGAAATAAATCGACATATAAATTGTTGTAGTCATAGCTGTGTTAAAGTGAAGGAAAGCGTACATGGACAGTAATTTATTACTCTTCAAGACGTATGTGTGATAGAAGAGCATGAAAATTGCATTTGGACCAGGATGTTGTTCGACGGTATTCGAAAATCTTGACTGTGATCTACAGTATACTGGTTCATCATTTGAATCCGTATCGCTTGTTCTCATCTACTTCGCTTGCTGACCTGGTATAACAGGCACGCCGAAAGAGGCAACTACCGATCACCTGATAGTAACTCGTAAAAAGATGCTAATAAAACGACATCAAACTGTATGATCTACAGGTCAGATTCCGTATACGCCAGTTCACATGTTTTGTCTCAAATACTTGATCCTTGAAATGCTTGAACCTATGTGCCAACATGTTTGTTTTTACACACAAGAATACGTCAGAAAAATAAAAAGACAAACAGTTGTCAGAGGAATTACATATATACGCAGTTCTCCAAGAACGTTCGAAAGAAATTTCTTGAATTACAACAACACAAGACTATAAATTTACATTTAAACAGTCGAACGTCACTGAACTTTGAAAATTTCATTAATCATTGAATTCCTGGAAACGATAGTTTGGATGAAGTCAAATTGATACGTGTACATTGAGAATTAAACACTTGGATGAAAGCAAGTGAATCTTATTTCAAAATATGAACCAATATCCTCAGAACAGTCATATATATTATTTATTCTTGAATTTGAGAAATTTTATGAAACAATTCGAATGCAATGAAATTCGATTATTCGGAACATGAAAAATAAAAAAAAAAAAATAAATAAAAACAATTCTTGCGTACAGTAAAGGTCAATTTTGAGAACATAATTTATCGAAAAGTACAGTGTTACAATGATAGTCAAGAAACCAAATGATAATTATATCTTAAAATACGTACTTCAATGAAGACAGTATGAATGACATACACAAAACAGTCTACATTCAATTATGAAGCTAAAATCATGACCAGGATACGCAATCATACGTTATCAAGTTACGAATCTAGTTCGATACGTTGTCAAAAGACGATACATACTTCTTTGGCTACATTATCAAATCTGAGAGATATCAATGTATGTTTCAACTTTAAGGATATTTTCTGACATCGTACTGCTTTTAAGAAATTGCTCAAAGACATCGAATCACCAAACCTGCAAATCGATATTCGAGACCAGAAGAAGTTCCAATCAACATATTCAACATAGACTATAATTTTCGAGTAAGGCCAATCGATCGCCTTGGATACATCGTTCGAGACTTCGTTATATGGATGTCCGATTATGCAATCATGAAATCTACTTCAATCGTTCTATACAGTGGAATGTTCGTTTTAGAGAACAATCAACTATGGTTAACGATAACTTTATCAGTGATAGATTGTAAACATACACAGATATGGTCGAAGAACTGTGTTATAAGATGGAAATACAGATACTAAAATATGAATGACATTTAAAGACGTACCAGTCGTCTAATAGACCTGAAAGGTAAAGGATAATTTAATTTAATTTACATCGTCATAAATAAAAGACTGTCATGTTGTTCTCACGTGAATCCAGCACGTGATTAAGGGTGTTCATGAGTTCAATGATAGTAAACTAGGTGAATGGTGTTAATTTGTTTTCTTCGTTGCTGATGGTCATTTAATCTGTTGTATTTATGCTAAATATTTTAGTATACAGATCCTTACATATTGTTTTTAGACTATGCATGTGGTCTTACAAATTAGTTTTGATTTACTGCTTGATCATACCAAATGGCACCAATATTAAAGAACAAACATGTATCAATAACTACTAAGAAAGCACTTTACAACACAATCTTCCTACCAACTCTATGCTACCAATGCCAAACCTGGACAATGACAGAAAAAGAGAAAAGAAAAATCACAACAACAGAAATGAGGTTCCTGAGAAGAATACTCAACGTATCAAGAAGAGATAAGATCAGAAATGAAGAAATCAGGACTAAAGTGGGGGTTAAAGCTGCTCTAGATTTTATTAGAAAGCAGCAAGTCAAATGGTTTGGCCATGCGAGTAGGCTACCAGTCAACAGCATGCCACAACAAGCAATGGTGTACAGACCAGATGGAAACAGAGGAAGAGGCCGACCACGTAAACGTTGGACGGAGGGAATAACAAATCCATGGGAATGTCGATATACGAAGCCCATAACCGGGCACTCTCACGAAGTTTATACTTCACCTCGACACCGCAAGGTACAAGAGGAACATGATGAGATGAGATGATCATACGCAAAGGTTTGTCATTTGTTGTTATAATAAAGGTACAGAGGAAAACACACGTGGTGTGAGGGTGCAGTGAGGTGTACTGGGATAGAAGCAACTCCCCTGAGCGGATGTAAAAGTACATGGGAATTGTACCAGGATATGCGTTACATCTCTAGACGAATATGGAGGTTTACTATAGACTAACCAACGTCATTGGGCTAAGAGGTTTTGGGAAACTCTTTGAACTAATGCGAAGGCAGTCGATATCATACCGAGATATGATCGTCAGAAAGTTAAAGAAGATTTATCATGTTGGAGTATGAAGAGTATTAGTTTATCCTTGAAGGGGAAGAAAAGAATATTTACGGAAATATGATTGGTTAATCGATCATTATTTACACAAAGAGAGCTGGTGCTATTATAACATTGCTAGTTTAATGAATTATATTGTTGTATTATTGGTACGGCACTCAATAATATTAGAAATATCCCTTAAAGTAGAATGTGATCAGCGACAGCCTCTACCTCACCTACAGCCATTAAATGATAACGCAAGATATATACATAACCAGCGACAACGAGGATCAGCAACTGATACAGACGGCATGATACCGATTGATACTCTCGTCCACAACTCCGGGTTTTGACCTAGAGTGAGGACAAGTTAGGGACTAATGGTATCATTAGTTGGTCCGGCCCTCCCATAGGCCGGCCACATGACGTTCACCGTGGGTGTGAGCAGGAGGGCATGCCCGTCAGTAATTTTTTTTTTTGTGGAGGGTTATTAACGGGAACCATAATGTCATGTTCAGCAATTGATACAACTTAGGTTGTCAGTGATGCTATTTGTCATGGGTAATGAATGTATATGAATTAAATGATGATATCATTTAATTTGTAGGGCGGGGGGCATAATTCCACATATCAGTCACTGACACACAGCAGACTGAGAAAGGCTGAAGGGAGCTTCCCTAAAAGATGCACCGAATGGCACAATTATAGAGTGCGCAGGGAAACTAAGGAAGCGTCACGAAAAACGTCACTGAGGGAGTTAGACTTGGGCTGCCGTCCAGCTCGGACGCGGCATGTCTTCTGGAGCATGGCTAACAGTCCTTTATGCCGCTCTTTGTGTTTAGCCGTGTGTATGTCAGATGTCAGGTATATTACGTTCCATGTGGAGAGATTGAGTATCAGAAAATCGTCGACATATTAAAGTCAATTTGCGAGAGGAAAGTCTTTGTAGGGTTTTGTTCCAGTGGCTGTTGTTGGTCTTCAGTTAAGCAAGGAGAACTAGAAGGTATCAAATATTATTGTTGTTATGTCAAACCCTAGATGCACCGGTAGCCTTCCTTGACAGCGCTTCATGACACCCCAGCAACCAGATGTGTCATGAGCCCAATAGCCAGCTGCTTGATGTGTCCGACACTCAGATGTTTGATGCCCTGGCGATTACAATACTCAGATGTCAGCCCACCAAGCAGGAGACCAGTCTTATGATTGCATGCCAAGTGACAAATACATACCATGCTACCAGTCGGAAGAACCAGCCTACTCTCAAAATGGTGTGAAGAAATCCAGAAAAAAATATACAATGTGTATAGCTCTATATGTGAAAATAAAATGGTGTGGTCAAACTATGTATACCAGCTCATACCGCTTCATCCATTTTGTATAATGACATTATGCATATTTATTCATGTAAAATGTGCTGAAATACTGTAAATAAAAAGGCATATATTATAACTACGTTTTGGTTGTTGAATTCTTAGTGTTGACGATATATATATATATATATATATATATATATATATATATATATATATATATATATATATATATATATATATATATATACCCCGTCAACACTAAAAATTCAACAACCATATATATATATATATATATATATATATATATATATATATATATATATATATATATATATATATATATATATATATAGAGTTGTCACGTGATGAGAGAATGGTAAATATTGATGACAAATTCAAGAAATATGACAACAATACTAAGGAAACGGTCTAACTAAATTAGAAAAAATGTTGGTCAAATCAGAAAAATTTCGACCAACATAGGAAACTTTGCTAACCAAATGTGAAAAATATTTGCCAAGTAAAGAAAAACGTAGGACAATTTGTTAACCAAATGTAAAAAGTTTTGCCAAATAGAGAAATATTTCAACTAAACTTATAAAAAGTAGGAAAATTTGTTAGCCAAATGGGAAAAATGTCGGCCAAACACACAAATTTCTCAACCAAACATAAAAAGTAGGAACATTTGCTAGCCAAATAGAAAAAAATATTCACCAAGTAACGAAACACATCGTTCAAACTTCTGAAAAGTAGATAACTTTGTTAACCAAATGTGAAAAAAATATCGCCAAAGACAGAAATATTTCAACTAAACTTATGAAAAGTAGGAACATTTGTCAGCCAAATGGGAGAAAGGTCGGCCAAACACCAAAATAGCCCAACCAAACTTATAAAAATTAGGAAACTTTTTTAACCAAAGCGAAAATGTTGGCCAAATTTCAACCAAACTTATTTTAAAAAGTAGGAAAATTCGTTATCCGAATGTGAAAATTTTGGCTAAAGTTCAACCAAACTTATAAATATGTCATCCAAAGTTATAAAAAGTAGGAAAATTTGTTAGCCAAATGGGGAAAATATTGGCAAAATTTCATCCAAACTCATAAAAAGTAGGAACATTTGTTAACCAAATGGAAAAATCTTGGTCAAAGTTCAACCAAACTTATAAAATTAGGAATCTTTGTCAACAACATGTGAAAGAATTTTAACCAAACTTACAAATATTTCAACTAAACTTATAAAAAAAAGTAGGAAAATTTGTTAACCAAATGTGAAAAGTTTGGTCAAATTTCAACCAAACTTATAAATATCTCAGCCAAACTTATGACAAGTAGGACACTTTGTTAACCAAATATGAAAAATGTTGGCCATATTTCACTGAAACTTATAAAAATTAGGAAACTTTGTTAACCAAAGCGAAAATATTGGCCAAATTTCCACCAAATTTATATAAATGTAAGAAACTTAGTTAACCAAAGGTGAAAAAATATTGGCCAAATAAAGAAATATCGCAGCCAAATTTTTGAAAACCAAGAAAGTTAATATCCAAAGGGGGGAAATTTTGGTCAAATAAAAACCACATTTCAACCAAACTTTTAAATATCCCAACCAAACTTATAAAGAGTAGGGACATTTTCTTAACCGAATGTAAAGTCACTGTCATCTTCGTCCCGAGACATGCGGGTGTCGAGGGAAATGAGCGAGCTGATAAACTGTCTGGTTCTGAACCCCCTGTAAATGGCCAGCCCATGGATCGTGCCGATGTTATTAACGTCCTTAAAGATATGTCGAGAACAGAGGACTTTGACGTCAGTGAATCCACATCGCTGTCCAGGATGAAAGACTTGGGAGTAAGAATGGGAACGGCCAGACATGAGAGGTACATCTGGAAAAGAAGATGCCTCGTCAACTAACACAGAACTAGCACTATTAGCCACCGAGCGCTGATGCATATACTGGTGGGAGGATCTGAGCACCTATGGACCTGTCCGGGGTGCAATGAAGATACCCCAACTGATAACTGATAACCAAATGGGAAAAATATCTCACGTTGTCATTTCACATCCACAATAGTGTCAAGTCTCTAACCAACCAGCAGTGTTTGTTATGAAGTCGACCTTTTCTTAAAACCACTTCTGCCTCACTGACCCCTTGAATACCATCTACCTCATCTTCTAACCGACTTTCAACGTTTCATACCACTTAACATTAACATTCTCTTTGATTAAACCACAACCGATTTTCAGCTGACTGGGCAAATTTCCAACCTTCTAGAGATAGTCGTCTGTTTTCTATGCAAACAACAGCTGTATTTCAGAAAATTACAAGTATCGTATGGAATAAGTCACTATCGTTGAATGAAAAAAAAAAAAAAAATTCAACAATAAAATTGTACAAAAATTAACAATTAAATTTCTCTTGATTGTTTCCAATTTGAATGTCTAATGTAGAAAGAGCATAGCCAGAGAGAGAGAGAGAGAGAGAGAGAGAGAGAGAGAGAGAGAGAGAGAGAGAGAGAGAGAGCTTGCATAGTTTAATTATCGCTGCAGTGCTGTATGACCTTTCGACTCGAATTGGCAGGCGTGCAGGTAAAGGCATGCTAGCACGGGTAGACCACTTATTCGGGGCAAGGGAAATAACTCGCGTTATTATATATGCATTGTACATTTTATAATTTATTACATACAATCCACTAACTATGTTATTCACATTAAATGTATAATTTTGAGACTGATATTTAATGACAAATTCTCTAGACATAATACATTATATGTTATTATGTGTTTATTAATTATGATAGTGTATAATCTCGCTAGTATTTAACTGCCATATTTTGGCCTCATGACGTTTAATCATGGGCAATTTATCACCCACTATGGACAAGCACTTTATGAATGATAATACTATGATGGACAACTGCTTTGATGATTGCCTAGTCACCGGACTTATCTTTCTGAATCGGTGAAAGTGAAATTATTCAAAAGTCCAATTTTAGACTACTCAGTTCACTAGAGTGAAGGACCAAGTCATTTTCCACTGCCTTCAGTCTATCAATCCTCGATCTGTCTTATTTACTTCTATATCCACATGGCTGGGGTTCGATATCCGCACACCGTCCGGCCGCCCACATTCCCGGTTCGCCGACGTCAGATCATGTTCACGCCGCCGTTCGCTCTAGTTCGCCTGCGTGCCCCGCTTGGGAGAAACCCACACACATACACACACAGCTGCCACCCATGGACCGGAAGTAGTCAACAGGAAATATCAATGACAACCAGAAGTACCCACAAAAATATTTAAAAAGAATTCCGCAAATTTTTGAAAAATCTGGAGTCGATTTATGACGCCACGGATCTGGAGCCATGCTCTTTATATAGTAGAATATGACGTCACCAAGATGGAGCGGCTCCAGATTTGACTTTCATTACCCTCTGGCGTCCTCATTATGGCTCTAAGCACCAGTATAAGTAGGTATGATAGACTAGCAACAATATACTGTAGCGCCATGTCTAGCCACTTGCCTGCTGACCCGGTGACCTAGTGGCTAGACACTGATCCGGTGACCTAGTGGCTAGACACTCTTCTGCTGACCCGGTGACCTAGTGGCTAGGCACTCCTGCTGACCCGCTGACCTAGTGGCTAAACCCTCTCCTACTGACCCGGTGACCTAGTGGCTAGACACTCACCTGCTGACCCGGTGATGTAGTGGCTAGACACTCGCCTGCCGGCCCGGTGACGTAGTGGCTAGACTCGCCTGTTGACGCAGTGACGTAGTGGCTAGACACTTGCCTGCTGACCCGGTGACATAGTGGCTAGACACTCCAGCAGACCAGGAGACGTAGTGGCTAGACACTCGCCTGCTTGCCCGGTGAACTAGTGGCTAGACTCTCACCTGTTGACCCGTTGACGTAGTGGCTAGACATTCTTGCTGATCCGGTGACCTAATGGCTAGATATTCTTGCTGATCCGGTGAACTAATGGCTAGAAACTCGCCTGCTGACCCGGTGACCTAGTGGCTAGAAACTCGCCTGCTGACCCGGTGACCTAGTGGCTAGACATTCTTGCTGATCCGGTGACCTAATGGCAAGAAAATCGCCTGCTGACCCGGTGACCTAGTGGCTAGAAACTCACCTGCTGACCCGGTGACCTAGTGGCGGGAAGTGACAAAATCTGTTTTCACTTGCTTGTTTGGAGAACAGTGAGAGTTTTGCCTGAAATGATTTTATATGTACATACAATTCAAGTGCAAATACACCACTGCCCTGATGTTTGACATTCAGTTCATGTAACTTTTCCATAATTTAAATGGCAAACATAAAGTCTAACTTCCACTCTCTATTGACTGTGCTAGTATTAAAGTCACATTCAATGCTCTTCATCTCTAGGAACATCACTATTTCTTCTCTGAGTTCCCACACTCGCTTCACACCTTGCCAAGATTCAGCCATTGAACACTGGTATGGTACAGGACATGAATCAACCATGTGCACATGTGGATTGGTGAGCACATACTCAAAGACTGCCCAAATTACAACATGTCTAGGCAAACCTTCTAGCCTAGAGAGACAACAGTGGAAGATAAACTCTATGGACTGCTGAGTGGACTAAAAAAGGACAGTTAAATTCATACAAGAGGCAACATTGCAGTTATAGACATATTTAAGGTGAACGAAAGAAGAAGAGGAAGCATTCCATTACGAAGGTCAAGGACTGTTTACAAAAATAGATAATTAGAAAGAAATTTTATCAAAAATGTTAAAAACAATCATAACGGTACACGAAATTCTGTAAAATTCAACAAAATAACTTAAAAACGAAGTAAACATTTTTATTTCTAAATGCTCTCGCGGGCCGCATAAAATCAGTTGCCAGGCCACATGTGGCCCACTGGCCATAGTTTGCTCACCCCTGATCTAAACTAATATATGATCTAAGCTAATGTATGATCAAAGCAGACGTATAATCTAAGCTCATGATGGTATAAGCTGATGTTATGTTCTAAGCTGATGTCTGATCTAAGCTGACGTATGATGTAATCTCAGGTATGATCTAAGAGAAGTGTATTGACTGTGTAAGTGTAAATTAACAAATGAACAGGTACTGCATGTTTAATTTATTACTGACATTTTTCATTTATAAAGTCTATTTTAAGTTCTGTTTGTGAGCCCATATACCCGGGTTCGAAACACAGCGGTACTGGTTTTTTTTTTTTTTTAAAGGTATAGGAGCTGGTCGTTCAGAAAGCAATGGCAAACTACTGAACGTAAAATCTGCCCAGAAATCACGAACAGTGTAAATGCTGGGGTTGACTGCTACGTTCTGTGAAGGACATGCAACTTAATTTTTTTTTATCTAAAAAAAAAAAGTTTATCTCTAAACAATGTATAACAACAAGCAACATTGATATTTCATTGCAGTCACACTCAAGAGTGTTAATCTCCTGCCTGAAACTAACATTTGTAGTGCAACTTGAGGTGGTATAGTATAAAAAACTACCTAAGATGGCAATCCAGAAAACAAAAACTTCACAAAATTTCTAAGAAGAATAGCTTTTAAGTGGGATGTCTAAAAATATAACTTCCTCATTGTAACTCAAATTTTGTAATTGTCAATGCAGCTCAGTGTTACTGTTCCTCATTGTAACTCTGTGTTCTTGGTCCCCACATCTGCTACAGTGCACTAACTCCAAGAGGTGTTCACCTTCCCATTAGCTTAGCAGAAACACCAATTATTTAGATTAAATTTTTTGAGGACAAGGTTATGAAACCACAGCTCATTGGCTGATGCTCACTGACTAGACTCGTACATTCATCATTATCATGTGCCTTGCCGGCTGGTATAGGCCTGCATATCTCTCCACTGGTGCTGAGAATCAGATCTGCTGATGATATCCCACCATGCCACTGTCTCAGTCCATTCAGCATGCCACTGTCTCAGTCCACTCAGCATGCAATCATCACAGTGTGTCTCCCATTTTAACAAGGCAGAAACGCTTTCTCAACGTCCCGAGGATAAATTGGTACGCGCCGGAATTCACAGGCTCAGCACTGCTGATCCTTGCCCCTGTCTATATATCTCTCATGAAATTTTTCAGGTTGTCCACGTTATGCTCCTAGTCGTATGATATGCCAATTGACATCAGGTGGTTATCCATCGTTTCCGTGGACACATATTCTTGCATGCTTCTCCACTTCCATATGAATGGCTAGGGGTCCAGTTATTTTGATGGCCTTCTGGAGATTCAATGAGTTAACTCCTGGTGACGGGTCCTAGTACACCAGAGAGATTAACATCATCGAACAATAGAAGAATGTCTTATAGACACACAGACTGTGGTCGGTTGTATCCATATGACCGCCCACATGACATCAGGTAGAATCTTGCCCTCCTTTCGTCCATTAACGTATCAAGTACGACTAATAATCCCACTACTTCAGGAATGGAAAGTGACTGAATTGATAAGGATGTTTTCTCCTGGAGATTTCAATTGTGTTCATCTTTCTCAGCAGCTTGATCAGGGCTACGGACAGAGATAACAAACTGAAGAATAAACCCAGACAGTGGGCTCGAACGACCTGGACATTAGGCCGGTACGAATACTGACTATCACCGAGAGCAGATTATTAGTGAGGTGTCTTAATGGTTGCCCAAATTTTCCATCAGGGTTCACACTCTCTGCTCTCAGTGTTGCAAGCATGTTTATGGGGAGAAGAGAATATAAGGAGTTCTCTATTCTATGTGATGTGGTGACATTTAAAATGTTGTAGTTACAACAATATTTCCCCTCTCACCCATGCCAGCAATTAAATTGTGGGATGGGAGTAGGCCCCACTCCCATATTAGTGTACTGGATCAAGTGTCCTAAATTTCAGCGGACAAAAATGAATTTCCTTTCCCCCCTGTAAAGCTGTCTCAGTTATATTTAAAATAATTTGTGTCCTCTGGTGTTTCAGGTACCTTAATTTTTGGATACATATATTTTGAAAAACCAGCATGCACAAAAATTATACAACATTATTGACAAGCCAATACTCAATTCATTCTGAGAAAAACAAATATCATGGATACAAGCAATATGTTTGGACCCATAAGATATTTCTCTTCCACATCAGTTTTGAGTTGCTACAGTGAATTCCTAACTGTATATTAAAACAGGATACAATGCAATATTATCACTATAATGAAATCAAACCTTCTAGAGACACTATTGCTGGGTTTACATGTATGGGACAGTGCCCTCATATAAGAGACATGGTCCATGAAACAACACCATAAAACCTTCAAGAATTTGGGTAGGATTTGCAAGAGGTCACCCCGGATTTCAATACCAACATAGGAGTATCCCAAAAGTGAGTCTTATGCAGGGATATACCAAAGTTTGTATCCCGTCATCAGGGCAACGGTATGTGAGCCCTAGCAGGTTTATTACCAGAGTTTTAATCCGAGACCGAGTGTTTTTTTCTTTCCCAGTGTGACATGTTTGATTGAGTTGCCAGAGGACCTAGTTTGTAGTGTTCTCTGGAGATATATCTTGAATAATAAATAACAAGATAAAGGATATGATTTAGCACGTTTTGTCTAGAGGTCACTCAAATGAGCTAATCATTCCCGCAATAGCCTTGTTTGGAGAACATTTTTCTTTGGCTCAAACCCCCACTGTGAGACCACTATGTATCTACACAGAAATTTATAAAAGAAGTAAAAGGTTCCCTTAAGGCCAGAGAAGATCTGAACTATTAGCGCCTGTACAACTGAGGATCCATCTCACTCATTATAATGTTGCCAGTGTGCTGTTCGTCCGTCACCTAGATCTCTTCTTTCTTTATTTTGTCAGTATGACCTATATCAGTTCAAGTAGTCCTTCAATTTTTGCAGACAAACAAACTTTAACAATAACTGTACATTACATCTGTTAGACAGGACATCTACATGACAGTTTCTTGACAAAAGTGGAACATACATTCACAAGGAATTGGTTACACCACAAGTGTACAAGATAGACATCATGAGATACCTGACAACATCTATACAGGACTTTTCACAATATGTATAACCAACCACAGCACTTAAGACAGTCACCAGAGACAACACTTGACAGCAACTGTACAAGAAATTCACTGGGGACATGTACTTGAAACACTGGTTCAATCATACTGTTTATTGAGCTGATGGTGAGTCTAGTGCTGACCATTGTTCATCCCATTTGTCATGTCAACACCTCAACAAGGTACATACAAAATGTACAAATATGCTAACATGCATGCAGATAACATGATACACCACCTCTCCATTACTCCACCAACTAATAACTCTTATCCACCTCTCCTCTCTAATCACCACTACACCATTCAGTTTCAGTATCAGTCTCTATCCTCATCTTTTGTCTCTTGGGAATTTAGGAAATCCTATCCATGGGCAACTCAAGGAAGAAACTACTGTTCTGGGTCTGTGGAATCCTTTTATCATCAGCATGGATGTTGGACTAGCTCCAGTTAGCAGCTTTCCCAAAATAAGCTTCATGGCAGATTCATTCCTCTTGAAGACAAGATTTGGTAGGATGATATGAGACTGTCTCTCACCGTTGACCAGACTGTCTGTGAATGCTGATACTGGGATACTTCAAAAGTTGAGGATAACACTCTCCTGACATTGGGAGATGTATACTCGGTACATGCAGAACATGACTTGCTGAAGAAACCCAGAGATAGGAACAAAATCCAATATACTACAGCCCCTCAGTCAGTCCAATCTCACCTACACTTCAAGTCACATTCTTCAACACTATGTGAGTACCAGGCTGGAGATTAACCAAGATAAGTCCTAGCTAAACAATCCATTGCACCAGTCATTTCACAAGTTGTCTTGAATGGGGTTAACAACCAGACTTGTTGTTTCATTCTCAGATGACATTTGATTAATGATCACTGTACTTCTTATTATTGAAGTCTTCAGAACTGTTTTTCTCTCTTTCTTTTATATCCAGCTGTTTGAGAGCTGAGCTGAAAGTCTCTAGGAAATTCCCATATTGTGGGTTCTAGAAGATTTCACTTGTAGAGAGTTGGTTCTGGATTCTGGGACTACTGGTTAGTTTTCCCAGATGATATATATGTATGGGTGCCTCTCCTCCATCCTCTGTTCTCTGTTGATATATAGAATGGCACAACATCTCTTCACATGTGTTAAAAGATGATGTTATCATACATTAACATACACAGATGGAGATGGGGAAGGTTAAGGTTGATGATGTAGTGAATTTCACTCTGATGTACTGTGGTAATCACAAGACCATATGCTGAGACAGGGTAGCTTAACACAATTACAAGCATTTATGTGGTCTAAGTTCCACCATGTTTGAACCACAGTAGACCTGGGCACAAGGAGGACCAGACACAGTACAGCAATCATTGTGACATAGCAACATGGGACAGGCATTGTGAAGGGAAATGGAAAATAGGCATTTACAACTGCAATATGCATTATGTATTAACTAATGGCATTTACCAAATTAGCAGACCAGACATCCATTCCTATGGCTGTGATGTTGGTGCCTGAATGTTCTATTCCATATTCACACAGCAATGCCAGACCTCACCCCTTTTTCACCAGACTTGTCTCACAGATACATCATCTTTATCATCATCATGTGCTCTCTCCCCACTGAGTAATGTCCACAGTAGGTAACAGAAGCTCAATCGCATAGCAATAGTTCACATATGCACCAAGCACATATGTGGAAAACATGTTTAGTCCTTGTAAGTTTGCATGAGCCATACATTATATTCAGCCAACTGAGATACAGGTTCACACACCTATGGTTCTCTGAGGAACTAGTTTATATGAACCATCCAACAGTAGAGGTAACAGTGTAATACTTCAAAGAGAAATTATAATAATTCTCTTGAGTTTATAGCAACCAGGCATCACATGAACTTAGCAATTCTGGCGTGCCATCACCGTCCTGTTTACATATGGATATTTGAAGCATCTTTCTTTCTACTAATGTGAGAGGCTATTTATTAAATCACCAACTCACTCACTCCATCATTCTCTGCGTTTTACAAAGGAACTTGTACATGTTTCATCACTCATTCCAATCCAGACTGCCATTTGTTAACTCGCGAGAGCAAAGGTACAGTTGGTTTAAGAATAAGTCATCCTAGGCATGTAGAATGCACAAGGGGTTTTGGTTTGCGAATCTGCATGAGTGTACTACATTCCTCAAGCATACGCAACCAGTCACAACAAGGGATTGATATGCACTTGGAGTATACAGCGTGAAAGACGTGTCAAGGTTGAAGAAGCAATATTCAGAATTCTGGCGCACAGAAGTTAGGTTTTCCACTTTCACATATTATTCATAAAATACTCTTATATTCTTCTCTTTCGTACATTAGGTTTAGCCACAACATTAAAGTATGTTTTAAAGTGGTACCTGTTGTCCAGAGAACAATATTATTGAATCTTTAAGGGCATTGTTGGGTCATCACATCACTCTAGCGACCGCTCCTGGTGAAATTCCCGCTCCTACTAATTAGATTTTAAAATATGGCCCAGGAATAGCGTGGGCTCATTATTTATGAACCAATCAAAAGACAAGTGCATACCGCCGCCTCCCCCAACTCGTTCTGGAACCTTCGATCTAAGAATAGCCCTTATTTTGGGATGGTCTCCGTTAAGACTCAAAGTATCCTTATGAAATGTGTCGGACTGGAAATGGGGATTCTGTTCCATCATGCTACATGGCCCCTCTCTTAGATCTTTCATAGGTATGACAGATGATCGCAGAATCCACAGTTCCCAGATCCCTTAGGTGGTTTTGTCAATTACTCCCTGTCTCCCTTTACCCTACTAGAGTAGTACATTTGGAACTAAGTGATTTTTCTCCTTAAAAAAAATCTGCCCCAACATTGCATCTGTTGATGAATTTGGTGGCAAACGCAAAGACCATGAAGTTAGCCCTGCATTATGTTCCTTTAAGTCACTGGGAGCATCAGGAGTCCTGACTCCACTCATCTGTGAACTGCTCTTCTATTTACCTCTGACAGTGTTCCACTGCTGACATCCTTGCTATATTTCCTGCTGTGATAAATGATCTCTCTGAGTCACACCATCTCGTAATGTATGAATGTTCCATAGAGATTCATTAAGTGAAGTAATGGCTTTGCAATTAAGCCAACTTCCAGATGACGTTTAGAGAGAATGGTTGCATTCCATGTATCTCTCAACATTTCACCTTATCAGAACTTCATTCTTCTCGTCGCCACTGGAGAATGATAATCCTGTGAGAGTGTATTTAACTGAACACTTTCTCCAACAGTAATCTTGGCATTTGGAACTGGGTTAAAATTGTTGATCATCACCGGAGCAAATACAATCTCTTCCGGGTGAACTATAGCAGCCGCTGCAGAACTTGAGACTAAAACCTACTAGAGCAGATTTGGTTAGCGTTGGACACAGGGTCTACCTTTCCAATAAGCCTCTTGTGTTTGCAGATGGTAGCAATTTCCCATTATATTTCCTTTGACTTATTTCTGTAGTCTTACCATAGATTTAGAGGTGCACTTATTGGTTGAGATTCTCTCCTTCCGTTATGCCTCTATTTTGATGTGTTGTGAGAAGTGACAGCATTTTCTCTCCGTAGTTGCTCTATTTTCTAACGTAGCAACTGAATTTTGTAGATGCAGCCAGACTGTGACATCTACTACTACTAATATAGAATTCCAGGTGGAGGTTCCAACTAGTTGTCTTCAGCCATGCTTTAGCTAAGTGCTTTTGAGTGACTGGCAAGTATCCGTTCTTTCTCTCCCACATGAGCAAAACGTTTACTATTGGCGAATTGGGCGAATCCTCTCAGCACAGAGAAGTTCGTCATTATCACAGCCACCTTTGAAGGTGTGTGATTATGTGGGTTAGCTTCTTAGTTACCAATATTGACTGGAATTTTGGAAGCCAATTTTTACTGACCTTTGAGGATAGGCCTGGCCAGGTCCTGTGAATACACCTCGCATCTCAGTAATAATATAAGATTCCACTGCTCAATGCATTGTTCTTATTATATAAAGAGTCGACTGCTGACTTGCAGGGATCTTTATCTTGAAAGTAGTCAGCTGTTTGAAACTGATCTTTCGTTAGTCCACGTTTCGCAGACATTGTGTATAGAGTGTCACTGCTGGAATTGCAGTGATCTCCTACCATATAAGAGTTAACTGTTTGAAGACAGTAATCCTTATTTCATTCCTACCATTTTTCCAGGCAGAAAGGTCTTCCCAATTGAGAATGAAAAAGGGGAATGACATCAGTTGTTCTCAACTTTGTCCGTCCTTTAATCTCCACCATTTTAAAGGCAGAAACGCTTTCTCAACGGAGGATAAATTGACGGCCGACTTCAGAGACGGATCCTGTTATATCTCTTCATGAAATTTTTCAGGTTGTCCACGTTATGCTCCTAGTCGTATGATACGCCAAATGACATCAGGTTGGTTCCCATCGTTTCCTGGACACATATTCTTGTATGCTCTCCACTTCCATATGAATGGCTAGGGGTCCAGTTATTTTGATGGCCTTCCTGGAGATTCAATGAGTTAACTCCTGGTGACGTGGATCCTAGTACACCAGAGAGATTACATCATCGAACAATAGACTAATGTCTTATAGACACCAGACTGTGGTCGGTTTTATATGACCGCCCATGACATCAGGTAGAATGTTCCCTTCATTTCGTCCATTACGTATCAAGTACGCTTAATAATCCCACTACTTCAGGAATGGAAAGTGACTGAATTGATAAGGATGTTTCTCCTGGAGATTTCAATTGTGTTCACTTTCTCAGCAGCTTGATCAGGGCTACCGTCAGATTACACAACTGAAGAATAAACCCAGATGTCGAATCGACACTGGACATTAGCCGGTACGAATACTGACTATCACCGAGAGAGATTATTTAGTGAGGTGTCTTAATGGTTGCCCAAATTTTCCATCAGGATTCACACTCTCTGCTCTCAGTGCTGCAAGCATGTTATGGGGAGAAGAGAATATAAGGAGTTCTTATTTCTATGTGATGTGGTGACATTAAAAATGTTGTAGTTACAACAATATTTCCCCTCTCTCACCCATGCCAGCAATTAAATTTTGGGATGGAGTAGGCCCCATATTATTTACTGGATCAAGTGTCCTAATTTCAGGGACAAAAATGAATTTCCCCCTGTAATAGCTGTCTCAGTTATATTTAAAATAATTTGTGTTCTCTGGTGTTTCAGGTACCTTAATTTTTGGATACATATATTGAACAACCAGTATGCACAAAATTATACAACATTATTGACAAGCCAATAATCAATTCATTTTGAGAAAAACAAATATCATGGATACAAGCAATTATGTTGACCCATAAGATATTTATACATCATTTTGAGTCTGCTACATTGAATTCCTAACTGATATATTAAAACAGTGATACATGCAATATTATCACTATTAATGAAATCAAACCTTCTAGAGATTTATTGTGGGTTTACATGTCTGGACAGTTGCCCTCATATAAGAGACAGGGTCCATTAAACAACACCATAAAACCTTCAAGAATTGGGTCTGATTTGCGAGAGGTCACCCCGGATTTTAATACCAACATAGAGATCCCAAAAGTGAGTCTTATGCAGGGTATACCCAAAGTTTGTATCCCGTCATCAGGGCAACAGGTATGTGAGCCCCTAGCAGGTTATTACCAGGGTTTAAATCCGAGACGAGTGTTCTTTTTCCCAGGGTTTATAGCCTGGAAAGAGCAACCAGTTATGTGACCAGGTTTTCCCGGGGTCTATATCCCGAAAAGAGCCACCCAGTTATGTGACTTGTTTGATTGAGTTGCCAGAGGACCTAGTTTGTAGTGTTCTCTGGAGATATATCTTGAATAATAAATAACAAGATAAAGGATATGATTTAGCACGTTTTGTCTAGAGGTCACTCAAATGAGCTAATCATTCCCGCAATAGCCTTGTTTGGAGAACATTTTTCTTTGGCTCAAACCCCCACTGTGAGACCACTATGTATCTACACAGAAATTTATAAAAGAAGTAAAAGGTTCCCTTAAGGCCAGAGAAGATCTGAACTATTAGCGCCTGTACAACTGAGGATCCATCTCACTCATTATAATGTTGCCAGTGTGCTGTTCGTCCGTCACCTAGATCTCTTCTTTCTTTATTTTGTCAGTATGACCTATATCAGTTCAAGTAGTCCTTCAATTTTTGCAGACAAACAAACTTTAACAATAACTGTACATTACATCTGTTAGACAGGACATCTACATGACAGTTTCTTGACAAAAGTGGAACATACATTCACAAGGAATTGGTTACACCACAAGTGTACAAGATAGACATCATGAGATACCTGACAACATCTATACAGGACTTTTCACAATATGTATAACCAACCACAGCACTTAAGACAGTCACCAGAGACAACACTTGACAGCAACTGTACAAGAAATTCACTGGGGACATGTACTTGAAACACTGGTTCAATCATACTGTTTATTGAGCTGATGGTGAGTCTAGTGCTGACCATTGTTCATCCCATTTGTCATGTCAACACCTCAACAAGGTACATACAAAATGTACAAATATGCTAACATGCATGCAGATAACATGATACACCACCTCTCCATTACTCCACCAACTAATAACTCTTATCCACCTCTCCTCTCTAATCACCACTACACCATTCAGTTTCAGTATCAGTCTCTATCCTCATCTTTTGTCTCTTGGGAATTTAGGAAATCCTATCCATGGGCAACTCAAGGAAGAAACTACTGTTCTGGGTCTGTGGAATCCTTTTATCATCAGCATGGATGTTGGACTAGCTCCAGTTAGCAGCTTTCCCAAAATAAGCTTCATGGCAGATTCATTCCTCTTGAAGACAAGATTTGGTAGGATGATATGAGACTGTCTCTCACCGTTGACCAGACTGTCTGTGAATGCTGATACTGGGATACTTCAAAAGTTGAGGATAACACTCTCCTGACATTGGGAGATGTATACTCGGTACATGCAGAACATGACTTGCTGAAGAAACCCAGAGATAGGAACAAAATCCAATATACTACAGCCCCTCAGTCAGTCCAATCTCACCTACACTTCAAGTCACATTCTTCAACACTATGTGAGTACCAGGCTGGAGATTAACCAAGATAAGTCCTAGCTAAACAATCCATTGCACCAGTCATTTCACAAGTTGTCTTGAATGGGGTTAACAACCAGACTTGTTGTTTCATTCTCAGATGACATTTGATTAATGATCACTGTACTTCTTATTATTGAAGTCTTCAGAACTGTTTTTCTCTCTTTCTTTTATATCCAGCTGTTTGAGAGCTGAGCTGAAAGTCTCTAGGAAATTCCCATATTGTGGGTTCTAGAAGATTTCACTTGTAGAGAGTTGGTTCTGGATTCTGGGACTACTGGTTAGTTTTCCCAGATGATATATATGTATGGGTGCCTCTCCTCCATCCTCTGTTCTCTGTTGATATATAGAATGGCACAACATCTCTTCACATGTGTTAAAAGATGATGTTATCATACATTAACATACACAGATGGAGATGGGGAAGGTTAAGGTTGATGATGTAGTGAATTTCACTCTGATGTACTGTGGTAATCACAAGACCATATGCTGAGACAGGGTAGCTTAACACAATTACAAGCATTTATGTGGTCTAAGTTCCACCATGTTTGAACCACAGTAGACCTGGGCACAAGGAGGACCAGACACAGTACAGCAATCATTGTGACATAGCAACATGGGACAGGCATTGTGAAGGGAAATGGAAAATAGGCATTTACAACTGCAATATGCATTATGTATTAACTAATGGCATTTACCAAATTAGCAGACCAGACATCCATTCCTATGGCTGTGATGTTGGTGCCTGAATGTTCTATTCCATATTCACACAGCAATGCCAGACCTCACCCCTTTTTCACCAGACTTGTCTCACAGATACATCATCTTTATCATCATCATGTGCTCTCTCCCCACTGAGTAATGTCCACAGTAGGTAACAGAAGCTCAATCGCATAGCAATAGTTCACATATGCACCAAGCACATATGTGGAAAACATGTTTAGTCCTTGTAAGTTTGCATGAGCCATACATTATATTCAGCCAACTGAGATACAGGTTCACACACCTATGGTTCTCTGAGGAACTAGTTTATATGAACCATCCAACAGTAGAGGTAACAGTGTAATACTTCAAAGAGAAATTATAATAATTCTCTTGAGTTTATAGCAACCAGGCATCACATGAACTTAGCAATTCTGGCGTGCCATCACCGTCCTGTTTACATATGGATATTTGAAGCATCTTTCTTTCTACTAATGTGAGAGGCTATTTATTAAATCACCAACTCACTCACTCCATCATTCTCTGCGTTTTACAAAGGAACTTGTACATGTTTCATCACTCATTCCAATCCAGACTGCCATTTGTTAACTTGCGAGAGCAAAGGTACAGTTGGTTTAAGAATAAGTCATCCTAGGCATGTAGAATGCACAAGGGGTTTTGGTTTGCGAATCTGCATGAGTGTACTACATTCCTCAAGCATACGCAACCAGTCACAACAAGGGATTGATATGCACTTGGAGTATACAGCGTGAAAGACGTGTCAAGGTTGAAGAAGCAATATTCAGAATTCTGGCGCACAGAAGTTAGGTTTTCCACTTTCACATATTATTCATAAAATACTCTTATATTCTTCTCTTTCGTACATTAGGTTTAGCCACAACATTAAGGTATGTTTTAAAGTGGTACCTGTTGTCCAGAGAACAATATTATTGAATCTTTAAGGGCATTGTTGGGTCATCACATCACTCTAGCGACCGCTCCTGGTGAAATTCCCGCTCCTACTAATTAGATTTTAAAATATGGCCCAGGAATAGCGTGGGCTCATTATTTATGAACCAATCAAAAGACAAGTGCATACCGCCGCCTCCCCCAACTCGTTCTGGAACCTTCGATCTAAGAATAGCCCTTATTTTGGGATGGTCTCCGTTAAGACTCAAAGTATCCTTATGAAATGTGTCGGACTGGAAATGGGGATTCTGTTCCATCATGCTACAGTTCCAATGCCCCTCTTCTCACTACATGACCACGAATGTTTGTCTCCTTCTCATAGTTGTATATAATGTTCTAGTGGCATTAACCTTTACCAGGCAATCATTGTTAGTTATAGTTGTATATAATGTTCTAGTGTCATTAACCTTTACCAGGCAATCATTGTTAGTTATAGTTGTATATAATGTTCTAGTGGCATTAGCCTTTACCAGGCAATCATTGTTAGTTATAGTTGTATATAATATAATGTTCTAGTGGCATTAGCCTTTACCAGGCAATCATTGTTAGTTATAGTTGTATATAATGTTCTAGTGGCATTAACCTTTACCAGGCAATCATTGTTAGTTATAGTTGTATATAATGTTCTAGTGGCATTAGCCTTTACCAGGCAATCATTGTTAGTTATAGTTGTATATAATGTTCTAGTGTCATTAACCTTTACCAGGCAATCATTGTTAGTTATAGTTGTATATAATGTTCTAGTGTCATTAACCTTTACCAGGCAATCATTGTTAGTTATAGTTGTATATAATGTTCTAGTGTCATTAACCTTTACCAGGCAATCATTGTTAGTTATAGTTGTATATAATGTTCTAGTGTCATTAACCTTTACCAGGCAATCATTGTTAGTTATAGTTGTATATAATGTTCTAGTGGCATTAACCTTTACCAGGCAATCATTGTTAGTTATAGTTGTATATAATGTTCTAGTGTCATTAACCTTTACCAGGCAATCATTGTTAGTTATAGTTGTATATAATGTTCTAGTGTCATTAACCTTTACCAGGCAATCATTGTTAGTTATAGTTGTATATAATGTTCTAGTGTCATTAACCTTTACCAGGCAATCATTGTTAGTTATAGTTGTATATAATGTTCTAGTGGCATTAACCTTTACCAGGCAATCATTGTTAGTTACTCTTGAGGTCCAACATATTTGCAACATTCATCACAGCATCCACATCTCTGCTGCTTCTAAGCTGTTCTGAATGTGTTTATTCATGTCCCATGATTCACTGCCATACAGTAAGACAGGTTCTATATAACACTAAGGACTCAATCTGACATTCACTAGTGGTGACTTATTGCCTAAGATACTTTTCATTTTCTAAAATGGAGCTTAAATTTACCAGCTTGGTTAAGTGTTTCCTATTATCATTTCTTGAGTTGGTGTTACCTTTATCTTTGATATAATCATTGTTTCTATTATCTTGATGTTCAAGAAAAACCCTTTTAGTGCTATCTCTGTTACTACAATGTCCAAAAGATGTAGATCTGTTGTGTTTTCAGCTTTCAACCCTGTGTCATTTGCATAGCATAGATTGTTTATATTATAAACTCCAACCCATGATCCTGGCCTCTTTTTTTTATCTCTCCCATTATTACTTTGCTATAGAAACAAAACCAAAAATAAAATTAGATTTGGTGACAAAACACCTTCTTGTCTTACTCATAGCTTCATCTGTTCATAACTGCCATCTATATTTCCCATTTTAATTGCTACTGATTCCAGTAAATATATTTTTTTTAAATTCTAAGATCTTTCCCATCTTTATTAATATCTTCCAAAAGTTTTATCATTTCACTACTTTATCAAATGCCTTGGTATAATCTATAAAACACAAGTATATACATTATTTGTAAACTTTCATTCGACATATCCATACTGTTCTTCAACAGTTTCAAATGTTATTTTCATTCTTGTTCTCATAATTCAGAGTAGATGCTTGGTGACACAGTTTATGAGGCTGAGTGTACAAAAGTCTTCATATTCAATAGCTCCTGGTCTTTTCAGCAGAGCTATAAATACAGATTTAAGAATATCACTAGGTATGTATTCACTGTAAGCGAGACATGATTTATGCAGGCAAGACAGCGCTGATCGTGTTGCATGGAGGGAAAAGATCAGAAATGGAATAAAGACAGGAGAAAATGATTTCAGATAGGTCACACACTGAGTGTGTGACACTAAGATGGTACGTGATGGTGGAAATTACCATGTGTTCACATGCAACCATTGTGGACTGAACATTTACAGCATAAATTGGTATGATTAGTTACTGCCATGGGTTTTAGATATTAAGCCTTTTTGAATCACAATGTAACAAACTATCGACTGTCAAGACGGCAAGGTGCCTGTACAGTATCCACGGTTGTAAATATAATTCAACATTTTGGTTAATATTTCTTCTTCAAATTCTCCCGATACTTCAAATTCTTCAATAATGATTAAATTTGGCCCAGCTGTTTTTCCTTTCTTCATATGTTTGATAGCACCAGTGACTTTATCTTTTAGTTCTAAGTTACTGTCTTCTGTTAATTCTGCTCTTTCTCCATCATATAACTCTCTTATGTATTCATTCCATCTCTTTATTATAGCTGTGTATACAAGTCTAAGGTCTTTTCCATCAATTTGTAGATCTTCAAGCATCCTTATCATGTTGACATGCCTCACTTTATCAAAAGCCTTTCTGTAGTCAATATAGTTCTTTGTTTACTTCTATAGAATGTTCAATTACTGTTCTCAGTATGTACACAGCATTTACTGTGCCCTTGCCTTTTACAAACCCACATTATTCTTCTCCTATTTCGGGTTGTAGTTTCTTCCTAACTCTTTGCATGATAATTCTCAGCAGAATCTTCTTGATATGACTCATTATACTAATTGTTCGATGTTGATCACACTCCAAGGCTTCTGATTTCTTTGGGATTGCAGTAAATACAGAATTACATAATTCAGGAGGTATATCTCCAGTATCGTATATTGGATTCAGCAGTCTGGTGACTTGGTCTATTCCATATTATTTTAAAGCATTGATCATTTCTATTGGAAATAACAAGCTTGGAAACAATATTCATTGTAAACAACAAGCTGCCATAAGGATTGATAATGAAGTAGGTCAATATCAGCCTATTAAGAGAGGTGTTAGGCAGGGATGTGTAATGTCTCCAGATCTTTTTTCCCCATACAGTGAAAATATTTTCAGAAATGTAGAAGATATAAATGGAATCAGCATTGGAGGACGAAACATCAATAACATTATATATGCAGTTGATACAGTATTGATAGCAGACAATGCACAGGATCTGCAATAATTGGTAGATCGGTTGTTCTACACAGTGAGCAACTGGGGTTAGAATTAAATTGTTAAAAAGACACAGATTATGGTCGTCACTGGGAAGAAGGAAATACCACAATGTGACTCATCATTCATTGGCACCTTGCCGTCTTGACAGACGACAGTTTGTGCTCTAAAAAGGCATAATAACTTTTAACTATGGCGGTAGCGAGTGTGACTGATAAGGCCAATTTGCGCTGTAAATGTCCGTTCACAGTGGGTGCATGTGAACACGTGGTCATTTCCACCATCATGCACCATCTTACGTCTCAAACGCTTGGTGTGTGACTTTTCTGCAATAATTTTCTCCTTTGACTTTATTCCATTTCTGATATTTGCCCTCCATGCAACACGTTCAGCGGCGACTTGCTCCCAATGTGCATTATCAATTCCTGTATCAATCATGTCCCGCTTACACACATCTTTGTATCGTAGTAGAGGCCGACCCTGAGATCTCCTACCCGTCTGTAATTCACCAAAAAAGATATCCTTTGGTATTCTACCATCATCCATCCTCCTAAGATGTCCTATCCATCTAAGTCTACGAAGACTGAGCATGGAATAAACTGTCACACAACCTGATCTTTCCAATACTTCAGTATTTGTGATTTTGTCTTGCCACTTAATACCAAGAATTCTTCGCAGACACCGCATATGAAAGCTGTTTAAATTGTTCTCTTGGTGTGAGTAAGTTGTCCAGGTTTCACTGCCATAGAGAAGAGTACTAAGGACACAGGCTTGATAGACAAGGACTTTTGTTTTGGCAGTAAGCTTCCTGTTCTCCCAGACTCTTTTTCTTAACCTGTTCATTGTTGTTGCTGCCTTACCAATCCGGATGTTGATTTCCTGATCTAGGGATAATTTGCTATTTACCACTGATCCTAGATATGTAAAATGGTCTACTATCTCTAGTTCGGCGTCGTCAATAAAGATTGATGGTACCCCATGTGCACCTTGTGACATAATCTGTGTCTTCTTTTTGCTAATTGTTAAACCAAATTCAGAACAAGCATTGGAGAATGCAGATAGTAGACATTGCAATTCTTCCTCAGAGTGGGTCGTAACTGCAACATCATCTGCAAAAAGCAACTCTCTGATCAGTACCCTCCTAATTTTGGTCTTAGCCTTCAATCTCTGAGCATTGTAGAGGCCGCCATCTGAGCGTGAGTGAATGTATATACCACCATCCTGATCACGAAATGCATATTTCAGTAGAAGTGAAAAGTATATTCCAAAGAGGGTGGGAGCTAGTACACAACCTTGCTTAACTCCACTCTTGATTTCAAATTCTTCAGAAGTTGCACCATCAAACTTGATTATACCCTTCATGCCTGTGTGGAATGATTCCACAATGGACAGAAGAGTTGGTGGGCAGCCAATCTTCTTTAGTGCCTTGAACAGACCCTCACGACTGACCAAATCAAATGCCTTTGTGAGGTCGATGAAGGCAATAAACAGTGGTTGATTCTGTTCACGGCATTTTTCTTGCATTTGTCGCAATGAGAATATCATATCAGTGGTAGACCGGTTCTGTCGAAAGCCACACTGTGATTCGGGGTAGACTTGATCTCCTATGACTTGAAGTCTGCGCAGAACAATTCTGGCAAATACTTTTCCAACAATACACAGAAGTGAGATACCCCTATAGTTGTTACAGTCGCTCAGATCGCCCTTGTTCTTGTACAGCGTTATGATGTTTGAATCTTTGAAATCCTGTGGGACTTGTCCTTCACGCCAGCATAGCTCTATTAGCTGGTGGATCTGTAGAGTGAGTGTGTCTTGCCCACTCCTGATAACCTCTATTGGAATCCCATCCTTACCTGGAGCCTTGCCGGATGCAAGTTCATTTATAGCACACTTAACTTCTGTTATGGTGGGAAGTGTGTCCAGGTGGTCAAGAGTTGGTAGAGCCTCTATGGCGTTAAGGGCATCATCCGCTAGTTTGGTCTCACTTGAGTAAAGCTCCAAATAGTGCTCTACCCATCTGTCCATCTGCTGTTTCTTATCAGTGATGACTTCTCCAGTCAAGGTTTTCAGCGGTGCACTTCTTTTGATCACTGGACCACAGGCTTTCTTTATTCCTTCATACATGCGTCTTATGTCTCCCTTATCACTTGCGATTTGAATGGACTCACATAACTTGATCCAATAATCATTTGCACACTGCCTGGCAGCCTTTTGCACATCCTTCCTAGCTTGCCTTAGCTCACTCAGAGTGTTACGCGTTGGTCTTTCCTTGTTTCTTAAGAGAGCTTTCTTCTTATCAATCAAGGGCTGCAGAGTCTCGCTGTTAGCCGCAAACCAATCCTGCCTCTTATGATCCACAGTGCCGTAAACCCCTACGGCAGTTTTATAAAGAGTTTCCTTAATTTGACCCCACTTTTCATTTACTGTACAATTTTCTGGTGTATCAGTGAAAGCGTCTTCAAGTTGCTGTTGAAACTGAAAGCACTTTTCAGGATCATGAGTGTTAATAATATTAATCCTGGGGCTAGATTTGTGTTTAGCTGTGTAGATTCTCTTTGGTCTCAGTCTAACTCTTGCAACAACCAAAGAATGATCTGTATCACAGTCAGCACTGTGGTAACTACGAGTCAATGATATATGGTTCAGATGTTGTCTCCGTGTGATGATGAAGTCCAGCTGGTGCCAATGGCCGGATCTTGGATGTTTCCATGTGACCTTATGCATCTCTTTTGTTTTAAAAAAGGAGTTTGTAATACATAGGTCATTTCTAGTGCAATGCTCCAGCAGCCTTTGCCCATTTTCATTCATGCGACCGATGTTGTATTTTCCAAGGGACACTGGCCATGAACTCGAGTCCTTGCCCACACGAGCATTGAAATCACCAAGCATATAAATGTAGTCAGATTTTGGAACTGCCTTGATCACGGAGTCTAACTCCTCATAGAACAAATCCTTCACATCATCAGAGGAATCGAGTGTCGACTGGATACTATGGACATAAACAACAAACACATGGCATCCATGGATATTGCCTCTTTATTCACCAACGTTCCATTAGATGAGACCGTGAATATAATAAGCGAACGCATTAGAGACAAACAACTAAAACTAGGCATACCATCAGCTATTCTAGACAGGCTATTAAAATTATGTACTGCCAACATACAATTCAACTTTCTAAACAAGTCATATCGCCAAATTGACGGAGTGGCCATGGGAGCCCACTTGGACCTATTCTAGCGGACATCTTCATGGCACACTTAGAAGAAAAGAGATCCTCAGAAACCAATAACTTAGCCTTTTACCGTCGTTACGTGGACGATATACTAATTATCACCACAGACGAGCTACAAGCAACGTCGTTCCAGGCCACAATGAACGAGACACATATAAACATCTCTTTATCTATGGAACACGAACACAACGAAGCGTTGCCGTTTCTAGATATCCTAATGAGACGTAGAGCATATGGCACAATTCAAAGATTGGTGTACCGCAAAGAAACATGGACTGGCAGATACTTAAATTTTCAGAGCTTTGTACCTGTCCAGTACAAACGGGACTTAGTACGGACCTTGTTTGACCGTGCTAGGAAGATATGCACCCAGGACACACTGACAGAGGAATTTAAAACTCTGAAGAATGCCTTAAACCTGAATGGGTACTCCACAGGATTTATAAAGCGCCACTGCCAACAGCCCAAACCGAAATCAGAAGTAACTACAGTCCCTAAACTCAAAGTATTCATCCAGTTAACCTTCCGAGGAGATGACGTAATGCAACGTCTGCGGGACCGGCTCAACACAGCAGTCGAGCGAACATTCTGTGCTGCAGCTCTAGTCATCAGGTACAGAAACACACCGATCCCCAGCCCAGCAGTAAAAGAACCTGTAGCCTTGTACGCCAAATCAAATTGTATTTACCAATTTACATGCAGATGCGAGGCCATCTACATAGGCAGAACTGAGCGACAGTTACATTGCAGGGTTTCGGAACATATTCCGAATTGGTTGGACAAGATACTACACACAGAAGATGGTAGCCTAGGCAGGCCGACACACCGGAAAAGTCTGGCTTCATCGGTCTGGAGACATGTGCTCGAGAGTGGACACGTGGTTGAAATAGACTGTGCCTTCCGTGTGTTGTTCAACACACAAAGTAGTCGATTGTTAAAGTTTGTTGAAGCTATACTAATAAACCTTCGTAAGCCGTCCTTGTGCAAGCAGAAAGACATGTTAGTCAGTTTAAAATTACCGTGGTAGACAATCGACATTACTGTGCGAACATGTGTATATTTCAGTTTGAAGGATTTATCTAATTAATTCACGTAAGTTGTGTGATTTCTGCAGTATGTACCTGACGAGATGCAGCGAAATATGTCAGGCAATAAATCGTGCAATCTATTGTTTGTGCCTTCGTTATTCAAATTCCTATGACTGATTAAATCTCTGTATTCGGCTAAGTGACACGGCTTCTTGTGTTTAGGAAGAATGCTTTATTATTACTTGTTTGATTGTTAAATGTATAGTAAATGTGGCTAGTAATATTATTATTAGTAGTAACGATAATAGTAATAATAATAATAGTTATAGTAGTAGTATCAGCAGCAGCAGCAGCAGGAGTAGGAGTAGTAGTAGTAGTAGTAGTAGTAGTAGTAGTAGTAGTAGTAGTAGTAGTAGTAGTAGTAGTAGTAGTAGTAGTAGTAGTAGTAGTAGTAGTATCAAATGTAATAGTTGTAGTGGTCTTGTCTCTTGTAACAAGTATTCAGATCCGCGTACAGCGTGTATGTGTAGTAGAAATTTGGTACTATTACATAATTGTCATTACGCTATCTGTCTAAGTTGAGGTCAGGTCTTAGTCAGATATGACTGAGCTACCGTATAACAGTAGACGGTACTACCTGGTTTCTGTTAGCGCCGAACGTTGGGCGGCGCTTACCAAACCCGACACCCCACATTGTGCCAACGGCTTCGGGCGGAAGAGCGCAATTGGGAGGGTACAAGCCTTACCCTGGTGCGAGGAAATGCAAGCTAAAGACAAAATTGTCATGGCAGGGCAGACCAGGCCCTAAGCCTTGGTTGGCGACTGGTCTAGGATCGAAGCTCCGACAGGCGGACAGTTAGAGCATTGCTTTGCTGATCCGGCAGCTTCTGCAGCTTGTCTTGTTCCAGATGTAGGGGTGTTACCTTTCCTCTGGAGTGAACTAGGCAGGCCGAGAGAGGGATCATGCTGCATGGGCAACACATGATCTCTATATTTTAGCCCAGGCTTTGTGCTATGGAGAGGCAATAACTCCATCCCTGGTCTTAGACTTAGATGGATAGGACATCTTAGGAGGATGGATGATGGTAGAATACCAAAGGATATCTTTTTTGGTGAATTACAGATGGGTAAGAGATCTCAGGGTCGGCCTCTACTACGATACAAAGATGTGTGTAAGCGGGACATGATTGATACAGGAATTGATAATGCACATTGGGAGCAAGTCGCCGCTGAACGTGTTGCATGGAGGGCAAATATCAGAAATGGAATAAAGTCAAAGGAGAAAATTATTGCAGAAAAGTCACACACCAAGCGTTTGAGACGTAAGATGGTGCATGATGGTGGAAATGACCACGTGTTCACATGCACCCACTGTGAACGGACATTTACAGCGCAAATTGGCCTTATCAGTCACACTCGCTACCGCCATAGTTAAAAGTGATTATGCCTTTTTAGAGCACAAACTATCGTCTGTCAAGACGGCAAGGTGCCAATGAATGAATTCACAATTGTGTATTACATTAATGCCTTTTTCAAAGAATAACAATATCTGAAATATTACACAAGAGCACACAACTCTGGAAATTCCATCACCAGTTAAACAGATTTAGCTAAACAGATTAAGCTAGTGAAATATGATAAACTAAACTATGATTTTACACCAGAAAAGAACACAAACACAAAACAAACAAATGTTTCACTTATTCATGAAAACACTGGACAGCTCAGTCGGCATCACTGTTTCCCTGCCAGACTGTGGCTGTAACAGTTGAAAAAGTGCATGTGATAGACTAGTGTGGCAATATTATTTTGTGTGGGATTCTAATCAGTTGTGATAGTAATCGTTATTTGTAAATGTACAGGCTGAAATTATGGGCACACCTAAACAATTGTATATAGATAGTATGTAGTATATACACTATGCAGAAATAGTTTACACTGGCTGTTAGAGCAGGGAAGACCGGCCAAGCAAACATAGTTGGCCACCATCACCTTCATTAAGTTATCTACCAGAGATATTTTGGCACATGCTTTGTGGCTGTTCCTGTCAAGATCACTGTGATAGCCTGTTCACTGTGGTACCCCATCATTAGAGACCAACAAGTGTTGAGTAAAGAGGAACACAACAACCATAAACATCACATCTATGAACATCAAGTCAAGAGGAACACAACAACCATAAACATCACATCTGTGAAAGTCAAGTCAAGAGGAACACAACAACCATAAACATCACATCCATGAACATCAAGTCAAGAGGAACACAACAACCATAAACATCACATCCGTGAAAGTCAAGTCAAGAGGAACTCAACAACCATAAACATCACATCCGTGAAAGTCAAGTCAAGAGGAACACAACAACCATAAACATCACATCCGTGAAAGTCAAGTCAAGAGGAACACAACAACCATAAACATCACATCCATGAAAGTCAAGTCAAGAGGAACACAACAACCATAAACATCACATCCGTGAAAGTCAAGTCAAGAGGAACACAACAACCATAAACATCACATCCGTGAAAGTCAAGTCAAGAGGAACACAACAACCATAAACATCACATCCGTGAAAGTCAAGTCAAGAGGAACACAACAACCATAAACATCACATCCGTGAAAGTCAAGTCAAGAGGAACACAACAACCATAAACATCACATCCATGAAAGTCAAGTCAAGAGGAACACAACAACCATAAACATCACATCCGTGAAAGTCAAGTCAAGAGGAACACAACAACCATAAACATCACATCCGTGAAAGTCAAGTCAAGAGGAACACAACAACCATAAACATCACATCCGTGAAAGTCAAGTCAAGAGGAACACAACAACCATAAACATCACATCCGTGAAAGTCAAGTCAAGAGGAACACGACAACCATAAACAGAAAGTCAAGAGGAACACAATCATAACATCACATCTGTGAAAGTCAAGTCAAGAGGAACACAACAACCATAAACATCACATCTGTGAAAGTCAAGTCAAGAGGAACACAACAACCATAAACATCACATCCGTGAAAGTCAAGTCAAGGACCAGCTCTCACACAATGAGCTGTACTGGGTATATGGTGCTAGCCCCATATGTTTAGACCAATTGACATTCCATGGGAGATATGGTGGATTTGTTCAGGCACACAGTTATAATGTTGGAGTATTTTAGAGCTAAAGTTTGAATTAAACAGAAATCCGTGATTTAGAGACATTTATTTAATAGCCATCCTGGGACGCAGAGATGTTTCCAAGGCACTAGGGCCGGGTTATATACTGGCCAAGACCTATTGACGCGTCCTCGCCGAGCGTCCTGGGTAACAGGTCCCTTCGGGGTCCTGGCTGAAGTCAATAGGATCGCCGATTCCTCCGAAGTCGGAGAGTGTCTGCCTGTATGGCGAGGAACCACCAGTCTGCACACCAATAAGCCAGACATGGGACAACGGATACTCACGCAAACCTCAGGTCCTGTATGACATCACACTGATGTTGGACAACAGGATGCCTTCATCCGACATACAGGACTTTGCGTTGGAGCTCAAGCCAATGAACACAAGCAAGCTAGCAATAGCCATCCTAAAGTTTTAAAAAAAAAAAAAAAGCAGAAATCGTGTATGTTGCATTTGTATGAACAATAAACGATTGCTCACACACATCAAGGCATTTGTAATTAGACAGTCCCAGCCAGTTGTGTGCAAACAGAAAGTCTTCATTTTAAATTTGCAATTACCATGGGGAAAACATGCTGCACATTCAAACAATATCAGTGACAATATGTTTTAAGTATTTCAGCCCTGGTATAATTCATTTATTCACTCCACATTCAAACAATATCAGTGACTATATGTTTTAAGTATTTCAGCCCTGGTATAATTCATTTATTCACTCCACATTCAAACAATATCAGTGACTATATGTTTTAAGTATTTCAGCCCTGGTATAATTCATTTATTCACTCCACATTCAAACAATATCAGTGACTATATGTTTTAAGTATTTCAGCCCTGGTATAATTCATTTATTCACTCCACATTCAAACAATATCAGTGACTATATGTTTTAAGTATTTCAGCCCTGGTATAATTCATTTATTCACTCCACATTCAAACAATATCAGTGACTATATGTTTTAAGTATTTCAGCCCTGGTATAATTCATTTATTCACTCCACATTCAAACAATATCAGTGACTATATGTTTTAAGTATTTCAGCCCTGGTATAATTCATTTATTCACTCCACATTCAAACAATATCAGTGACTATATGTTTTAAGTATTTCAGCCCTGGTATAATTCATTTATTCACTCCACATTCAAACAATATCAGTGACTATATGTTTTAAGTATTTCAGCCCTGGTATAATTCATTTATTCACTCCACATTCAAACAATATCAGTGACTATATGTTTTAAGTATTTCAGCCCTGGTATAATTCATTTATTCACTCCACATTCAAACAATATCAGTGACTATATGTTTTAAGTATTTCAGCCCTGGTATAATTCATTTATTCACTCCACATTCAAACAATATCAGTGACTATGTGTTTTAAGTATTTCAGCCCTGATATAATTCATTTATTCACTCCACATTCAAACAATATCAGTGACTATATGTTTTAAGTATTTCAGCCCTGGTATAATTCATTTATTCACTCCACATTCAAACAATATCTGTGACTATATGTTTTAAGTATTTCAGCCCTGGTATAATTCATTTATTCACTCCACATTCAAACAATATCAGTGACTATATGTTTTAAGTATTTCAGCCCTGGTATAATTCATTTATTCACTCCACATTCAAACAATATCAGTGACTATATGTTTTAAGTATTTCAGCCCTGGTATAATTCATGTATTCACTCCACATTCAAACAATATCAGTGACTATATGTTTTAAGTATTTCAGCCCTGGTATAATTCATTTATTCACTCCACATTCAAACAATATCAGTGACTATATGTTTTAAGTATTTCAGCCCTGGTATAATTCATTTATTCACTCCACATTCAAACAATATCAGTGACTATATGTTTTAAGTATTTCAGCCCTGGTATAATTCATTTATTCACTCCACATTCAAACAATATCAGTGACTATATGTTTTAAGTATTTCAGCCCTGGTATAATTCATTTATTCACTCCACATTCAAACAATATCAGTGACTATATGTTTTAAGTATTTCAGCCCTGGTATAATTCATGTATTCACTTCACATTCAAACAATATCAGTGACTATATGTTTTAAGTATTTCAGCCCTGGTATAATTCATTTATTCACTCCATATGATATGTAACTCTGCAGTATGCACCAGGTGAATATATCGGAAGCAGGGCATCTTGCTTATGACCAAGCATTTTTCCGGAAAGTTGTTATGGGAGTGAGGTTCTGCAAAGGACATGCTACTGAATAAATTAATTACTTCTGAAGTCGGAGTGGGTTCACCTGATGGTGAGGGACACTGTTTATAGGGAAAGCAAACCTCAGTCCAACATTCGGCACCACACATGGATTTTGTCACTCAAACGTCTTGTCTGTCACATGTCTGAAGGAGGTGGAGTCCATTGCTGTTACAATTTCCGACTCCATGCTTTGGGAACAGATGTTAATACATTGTGCAGGTCCTCATAGAACTTGTTCTTGACATCATCTTCGTTGGTCATAGTTGGTGCGTAGACACTGACAATGGTTGCGTGCTTCCTTCCATTCAGCAGAGGCAACTTCATGGTCATGAGCCTGTCGTTTATAGCCTTTGGAAATCCAGCTAATTTGCCGACCAGGGCCGACTTAATGGCAAATCCCACACCGGATTGGCGTCTTTCCTCGCTTTTCCTTCCACTCCAGAAAAATGTGTAGCCGGCACCAATTTCACAGATTTGGCCTTCTTCTGCAAGTCGTGTCTCGCTCAAGGCTGCAATGTCGATGTTGTACCTGCCCAGCTCTCTCCCAATCACGGAGCTGATCCACGACTGGTGATCGAGTGAGATGGCAGAACATGACCGCCCACGCATATCGGCATGGCACATGATGGATGGATGGTTAGTGAAGTCACCGCAAACTGCAGGTTAGGATTTTCTCTGTGCCCCTCATAGAAAAAATCCCCAAACCTTACCAAGGATTTGAACCCGAGTCTCCAGAATGAGCATCCAGCATTCTAGCCACTCAGCAAGCTGCTCCTCGTATATACTATAGTCTTCTTCTTCTTCTTCTTCTTCTTCTTCTTCTTCTTCTTCTTCTTCTTCTTTTTCTTTAGTGTTCATTCTGAGTTTTTTTCAGATGTAATTGTGGTGTGTCTGGTTAGGCACCCTTGGGCCGAAACCCTTAGGCCAACTATATACTATATATATACACAAATGTGTAGGTTTGTCCATAATTTCAGCCTGTACATTTACAAATAATAATGACTATCACAACTGATTAGAAGCCGACACAAAATAATATTGCCACACGAGTCTATCACATGCACTTTGGCAACTGTTATAGCCGACAGGGAAAAAGTGATTCTGACTGAGCTGTCCAGGGTTTCATGAATAAATGTAACATTTGTTTTGTGTTTGTGTTCTTTTCTGGTGTAACATCATAGTTTAATTTATCATATTTCACAATTTACTGGGTTAACTTGTTTGGCTAACTTTGTTTTACTGGTGATGGAATATTCTGAGTTGTGTGCTCTTGTGAAATAAATTGGAAATTGTTATTCTTTGTAACAGACATTAATGTAATACACCACTATGAATAATGGTACAATTATTGACATTTGCACAGTAAACAAGTAAAGTTTGTTGATTATGCCAAAGTTGAGTGGCTCTGTGACCAATGGCTCACTAAAAATATCTCGTTCACTTACTGGGGTGAAGATAATAGTAAAGGACTTCCTTCTTTGAAGTGGTAATAACTGGTAGTGTTATTCATCTGTTAAGGTTTTCAAAACGCTGTTCTCTTGGAGTGTGACATGCAAGGCTGTTATAAAAATGCCTCTTGGCAAACTGGTATTTGATCAGCTTTCTATTACAGCTGTTCTCTTACAATAAAATATGGTGTTTGTAGTGGTGGTTGGTAGCCATGGCAGTGAAGTGACTAGCATACTTGTCTGCTGTTATGGTGATCAATATTTAAATACATATAAGTGCACATGTGTTTTTTCAATTGACCTGGGCTCCAAAGTCAACCATCCTAAAACAATGACCTGGGCTCCAAAGTCAACCATCCTAAAACATTGACCTGGGCTCCAATGTCAACCATCCTAAAACATTGACCTGGGCTCCAAAGTCAACCATCCTAAAACATTGACCTGGGCTCCAAAGTCAACCATCCTAAAACATTGACCTGGGCACCAAAGTCAACCATCCTAAAACATTGACCTGGGCTCCAAAGTCAACCATCCTAAAACATTGACCTGGGCTCCAAAGTCAACCATCCTAAAACATTGACCTGGGCTCCAAAGTCAACCATCCTAAAACATTGACCTGGGCTCCAAAGTCAACCATCCTAAAACATTGACCTGGGCTCCAAAGTCAACCATCCTAAAACATTGACCTGGGCTCCAAAGTCAACCATCCTAAAACATTGACCTGGGCTCCAAAGTCAACCATCCTAAAACATTGACCTGGGCTCCAAAGTCAACCATCCTAAAACATTGACCTGGGCTCCATAGTCAACCATCCTAAAACATTGACCTGGGCTCCATAGTCAACCATCCTAAAACATTGACCTGGGCTCCATAGTCAACCATCCTAAAACATTGACCTGGGCTCCATAGTCAACCATCCTAAAACATTGACCTGGGCTCCATAGTCAATCATCCTAAAACATTGACCTGGGCTCCATAGTCAACCATCCTAAAACATTGACCTGGGCTCCATAGTCAACCATCCTAAAACATTGACCTTGGCTCCATAGTCAACCATCCTAAAACATTGACCTGGGCTCCATAGTCAACCATCCTAAAACATTGACCTGGGCTCCAAAGTCAACCATCCTAAAACATTGATCTGGGCTCCAAAGTCAACCATCCTAAAACAGGCAGCAGGAAATTTCTGGGGAAGTAAAGGCAGCCCACTTGATATTGACTACATCACCCATCGAGTGCTGATTGGTCTATAAATTGTGGGACTACACAGCTGTGGCGATTTTGCAGCATACCGCCTTACATTGTTATTTTATGAAATGGCATGGGTGCTGGTCGTTCAAAAAGCAATGGCAAACTACTGAACATAAACTTTCCCAGGAATCATGAAGAGGAAAACAATGCTGGGTGCCAAGTAGCAGAGGAGATGATATGACGTAAAATAGAGTTGGTGAAAAAGTGGTGAACCAACTATACATTGTGGGGCTTACATCATAAACCCATTACACCTCATGATTTCAACCCTTTAGTAACTAACAAAAGGGAAATAACTCCGCAAAATTATTGACTTGATATTTTGTAACTTCATTATACACGAATTGGTTTGACATATAAATGTCCTAGATGACTAATAAACTAGAAAAATGGACACAGTTTAACATAAAGCAACATTAAAAACAATAAAACAAAAACAAAGGTTTAAAAAAACATTTTAACTGGGGGAAAAATGTGAAGAAAATGTTTTTACTCACAAAATGATGTTGAAAGTGTCCCGCACTATTTATCCAAGTGCCCTGATAGCAGCAAATATCCTGCACTATTTATCCAAGTGCTCTGTTACAAGTGGGGCAAGAAGAAGCTTTCCATTTCCTCGAAATGTTACCCTTCAAGAGAGTAGAAACCAGGCTACGCCTAAAAGCGAGATGGCCAACATCACCAACCCTTGTGTGTGGGCGATGGGAGTTTGAACAAATTATCCAGCTGTTGACAATAGAGGTTTGCAGGAGAAAGGCAAACATATATCTCCACCATATGATATGGTAATATGAGGACAGCTGGTCAAACCTGTCCACTCCACCCACTGATCTGTTGTAGGCGGCCACTGTTGTGGGTATGTGGGTGCCTTACGTGATGTGGATGTCATTCCTGGTATCATGTTGGTGGTAAGTAGATTGACGACTCTCTTGTCCCTCCAAACAGTAGCCACAGTGTTACCCTGTTGCCTAAAGATTACTGTATTGGCCTTCATCTTCTTTGTGCATAATGGCTTGCAGTCATCTGGCCATCCCTTCCTATTCGCCCTAAATGTTGAGCATATGTATGTCTTCTCACGCAGAAGATCGCGTGCCAGCTGTACAGAAGAGAAATAATTATCATAGTAGATGTGATGATTTTTCCCAAAGAAAGGTCTGCCTAACTTTGTCACAACATAATGACCAGATCCATGTGGCATTGGATCTTTCACCTTGCCAGTGTAGACATCAAAGTCTAGTAGGTAGCCGGTCGACGCATCTGCCGCACACCATACCTTGATCCCCCATGGGTTTGGCTTTCCCTTGATGTACTGCTTGAACTTTAGTCTACCATTGTAGGCAATCATGGCTTCATCAATGCTGATATCTCTGCCAGCAGAAAAACATGAGGATATGTTTTTCCTCACCATATCAAGGAACGGTCTTACCTTGTACAGTGGATCGTAATCTTTGTGGCCTATGGGCTTCTGCTTACTGGTGTCATTGAGTTGAAAATATTGGGAGATTTTTGCATATCTAGTTTTCCCCATGCACTGTGATACTCCAGGATGATAGAGATCTTCATCTGTGCTCCAATACATGGCAGTTTCAGGCAATTGAACATAGCCTATGAGTATAGCAAGACGAATATAAATTTTTATTTCCTGGGTGCTCACAGGTGACCAGTAAACATCCACTTTACCTGCCTTTTCTTGTCGTTGAGTGGCATACAAATTAGTTTGTTCCATAGCAGACTCGGTAATCTTACAATCAATGTCACTTTCTGCATCACTATCTCTAAACAAATCAAAAGGTTCAGTGATATCCACAAAGACACTGTCATAATCGACAGCCATACCTGCACAATCTTCAAGAAAATCGTGCCTGGATTCCATTTTTTTGGCGAATAGATGAGAAGTCACGAAAAATTGAAATATTTTCTGAACGGTTGAATGGATTTCAAAACATGAAGAACAAGGGAAACAACACTTCCTGTTTTCTAGGCCGTGATACAATCGTAGATTCATTCATTCGCATAATTATTATTCAGAAGCGCGTGGGACAAGACGTGTGTAAAAACGTGGATTTTGGGGGTAATAGTCGGGAAAGGGTTGCATATGAAAGCTGGCAAGGCCCCCGGTGCAGATAACATCACAACAGAAATGATTAAAGCTTTAGAAGAATTTGGACTAGAGCAAGTCACCAGACTGCTGAACATTTTATATGATACTGGAGATATACCTTCTGAATTATGTAACTCTGTATTTATTGCAAACCAAAAGAAATCAGGAGCCTTGGAATGTGATCAGCATAGAACAATTAGTATAATGAGTCACATCACACAGATTTTGCTACGAATTATCATGCAAAGAGTGAGGAAGAAAATACAACCTGAAATAGGGGAAGAACAATGTGGGTTTGTTGAAGGAAAGGGTACAGTAAATGCTGTTTATATGCTGTGAACAGTTATTGAACGTGCTATAGAAGTAAACAAGGATATACATCTTTGCTTTATTGACTACACAAAGGCTTTTGATAGAGTTAGACATGTAATTATGGTGGATATGCTTGCAGATCTACAAATTGATGGGAAAGACATTAGACTTATTAAAAAAACATATATTGGAAACAACAAGCTGGCATAAGGATTGATAATGAAGTGGGACAATATCAGCCTATTAAGAGAGGTGTTAGGCAGGGATGTGTAATGTCTCCAGATCTTTTTTCCCTGTACAGTGAAAATATTTTCAGAAATGTAGAGGATATAAATGGAATCAGCATTGGAGGACAAAACATCAATAACATTAGATATTCAGATGATACATTATTAATTGCAGACAATGCGCAGGACCTGCAACAATTAGTAGATACGGTTGTTGTACACAGTGAGCAACTGGGGTTTGAATTAAATTGTAAAAAGACTCAGGTTATGGTCGTCACTAGGAAGAACGAAGTACCACAATGTAATATACAAGTAAATGGGAATATTCTTCAACAAGTGAATCTGTACAGTTATCTCGGAACAGTAATAACATCTGATGGGAGATGCCTTGAAGAGATTAGAACAAGAATAGCCATGGCGAAAGTAGCCTTTAGCAAGATGAAAAACATTCTGACCAATAAAAAGATGTCAATTGAAATGAGAAAAAGAGTGTTGAGGTGATACATAGAGCCTGTTCTTTTGTATGGATGTGAAACTTGGACAATGTGCAGTCAAGCTGAAAAACATCTGATGGCTGCAGAAACGTGGTTTCTGAGGAACATGCAAAGAATACAATGGATAGACAGAAAAACCAATGACCAAGTACTACAGGAGACACATGAAAATCGTAAATTGATTAGAGAAATTAGACACAGACAGTCAAAATTGTTTGGACATGATATGAGAAGAAATGGATTGGAGAACTTAGTGACAACTGGCAAGATCGAGGGGAACAGACCAAGAGGAAGACTGAGAGAAAAATGCCTGGATGGCTTGGCCACATGGCATGGATGAGACAGGAACACTGAGCTGATCCACGACTCTGGTGATCAAGTGAATCTTGACCCGCTACGCTTTCCGGCATGGCACATGATTGATTGATTGAACAGTTCGATATAAACATGAACACATATAGTCAAGTATTCATTTTTATATTCAATTAATCCGAAAATTTGAGTTAACTGAATTTGACTTTTCAGGACTTTTTATACAATGATAAAGAAGGATAATGGCGGGGACTAAGCCAGAAACGTCGACTTAAGCAAAATTCTACTTATCCGAGTTCAACTTAAGAGGACTCGACGGTGTGTGTGTGTATGTGTGTGTGTGTGTGTGTGTGTATATATATATATATATATATATATATATATATATATATATATATATATATATATATATATATATACTCCATGCCGGCTCCATGGCCGAGGAGTTAGCAGCTTTCTCCGCTAACCCCGTATATACATATATATACATAATATATAAACAATATATCCTGGCCTACCACAGGGATCGCCATTATCTCCGGTACTGTTCAACGCCTATACAGTGAGAATCACCAGTGAGCAGATCACTGGACCTGGCAGGACATTGTCGTATGCCGATGATGTTTTAGTGTATCGTCAGGGTAAGGATAGAGAGGAGGTAGCTGTGGAACTACAAACCGAACTCAATCGCATAAGTACTTGGTGTGATGAAGCTGGGGCAATGGTCAACCCAACAAAGGCAACAGTGACTTGGTTCTCGTTGAATAATCATATTGTCAACAATCCAACACCAACTGTAATGCTGTGTTCAGAGACGGTGGAAAGAACGCAGGCAATGAATTACCTGGGGATACGGTTTGATCGAAGCCTTGCTTATAATGTGCACATAGACCAGGTGATAACAAAGGCCAAGCGGGGTTTGGCAGCGATGCGGGTGATGGCGGCAGCAAACTGTGAGCAGCGCCATCTATGTCTTCTGTACGAGGGGCTGGTCATGTCTGTTTTGGAGTATGCAATGGCAATCCTGACTCTCAGCCATAAGCAGATAGAAAGGATGGAAAGGATACAGAATGAAGCAATGCGCATTATTCTTGGATGTACAAGAGATACAGCATGCAGGGCGATGCGCTACCTTCTTGATTTTCCAACCATTGAAGAGAGAATACAAGTTTGCAGGGCACGCGCCTACCTCAGAATTAACGCAAACACACAACACCCACTGCATAGTGAAATTAGGAAGGTGAAGGGCAGCAGGTTAAAAAGAGGACGGTCGTGGATGGGTCAAGCCGAAGACATTCTTCAACAGGTGTGTTCACTTGAGGACTTAGAACCTGGCGAGGAGTGGGTGCAAGTGCCAACAGACTTCTGCACATCCTTTTCAGTGTGCATCCAACTAGATAGAAAATGCAGACAAGAAAATCCGGCTGCTGTTGAGGCTGAAGTACAAGCGTTGATTTTCGAGAATTCGCTAGACGGTGACGCGGTCATGTACACAGATGGGTCGGTTGTCCGACATGTGAGAAGCTCATGGGCCTTTACAGCTCGGGCCGGAGGGAGAATTGTGAAGGAGGACTCTGGTGCTTTCACTGAAACCACAAGTAGCCTGACCATGGAAGTCATGGCAGTAAGTAAAGCAATAACATGGCTCGAGACACAGACATTCACTAGGGCTTGTTTCCTTAGCGAATCAATGAACATGATCAAGAGGATAGAGGAGGGGTCGATCCGAAGAGAGTGGTTGCTGCCTCTGAAGCGGTCTCGGCTGGCAAAGATTAGTTTCATCTTCGTGCCAGGTCATGCGGGAGTACAAGGAAATGAGCGGGCTGACAAGCTCGCAGGTGAGGCTACTGTGGAGGGCGGACGCGCCATGGACCAAGCTGACATTCTGAATGCTCTACGAGAAGTGAGACTTTTGCGAGAACCAAGTGATGACTGTGAATCTACAACAATGGCCAGACTGCGGGAGCAGCAAATTAAAAGAGGGGTGGCCAAACAAGAACACTACGCAGGAAGCCAAAGAAGATTGATAAACCAACACAGAACTGGCGTCGTTAGCCGCTACACGCTGCGGGATTTGCTGAGGAGGGGATCCGAGCACTTATGGACTGAATGGTTCGATGTGCAACGAGGATGATCTGTCGACTAACTAACTAACTAACTAGCTAACCCCGAATACTCTCGTCACGTGACGCGACAAGAATTAGCAGTGGTTCGAATCGCAAAAGTGACTTATGAGAGTATGGAGTCGGTCGCTCAGAAAGTCGTGGCGTGCTGATGAGCGTAATCTAGCCTAGAAATCAACATACAGCTGAAAGATGCTGGTGTTGACCGCAATATCCTGAAACAGGATGGAAAACCTAAAAAAAAAAAAAAAAAAAATATATATATATATATATATATATATATATATATATATATATATATATATATATATATATATATATATATATATATATATATATATATATAACAGCTTGAAGACGTTTGTGAGTGTCCAGAAAATAGAGTTGTATCAAAATCCTTATAAGGCACAAAGAGAAAAGCCACTACAGTAAAGGGCCTTTAAGAACATTTTGAACCTCCATCTTCAGAATTGGTGGTCCTTTACTTTTTAAATCTAATATCATACTGTTCGTCTCTGTTATCATCTTAAAGGTGTTTCATATAATCTGTCCATACATGTAGAATCTGATTTTTTTCTATTATGATTGTGCCATCTTTAGTTTTTAGACAGCCTGTTGATGTACTTGTTCTTTTATTAGTAAGTTCCTGAATTCTTTTGTGCACTAATTTGGTATTTTGACTGTTGTGTTGGTTTTTAATTTCTAAGCACTTTTCCTCAAGCCACGCTTCTTTTTCCTCCTTACATAATATTCTGACTTGTCTGTGAATTTCTTCATATTTGGCAGAATTATTTTTGTTGAGTCTTCTAGTTTCCATTAGGTGTAAAATTTCTTCGGTCATCCATTTCTTACGACCCACCTTCTTTCATTTTGGAATAGTTGCTTCTGCAGCCAAATTGATTGAATTCTTCAACGTTTCCCATTGATCATCCACATCCTGGAATAGGATCTCTTGATCAGACAATATATCAAATCTGTTTTGTATCTCTATGTTGAATTTGTTTTGTATTTCCTTGTCATTACCCAATGTACACAAATCATATTTAGTGTTTCCTGTTATATACTTGACTTTCTTCAACTTTATCCTTAATGTTCCTGTAAGTAGTCTGTGGTTACTATAACAATCAGCAATGGGAACTGTTTTTGCTATTGTTAGCACGTTTCTAAATCTTCTGCTAATCAGAATGTAGTCAATCTGGTTTCTAATCCTGCTATCAGGATAGTACCAGTAGCAATCTGATTATATGTCCGTCTTGCCTTTCCTCTGAGTGTCGAGAGTCGGCCAGATCCCCTCGTCACTCCTCGCTGCCTCATTCTTGCCAGACTATGGTGATCCATTTGCTCCTCCGAGGTGTACACGTGCTCCCACAAGGCCGCCGCCATGTCTGTCTTGTCATGTATCAATACTCCACCAAGTTTTGCCGAGCCAGCCAGCCTTCCACCTGTTCATTCCCCCAGCACACCGGCATGCCCCGGAGAAAAGATCCAGGCGATGCTTGCCACCCATGACCTCCAAAGCGAAACACGCCACTCTGCACGAAGCATGCCTGTCCTCACCTTCCTCAGCATGCTTTCTGAGTCAGTTACAATCATGGTGTGTGTGTATCGTATTCTCCATCCAGTGGAAAGCTGCACTGATCGCCTCCGCCTCCATTCTGAAGCTAGATGTTGTGGTATATGCCAGGCTCTATTGCACAAAGCGTCGACCATTAGCCTTTGTTATGAACCCCAGGCGCTTCTCCTACCTCTCAACACCGAACCAGCTGTGTAGATAATAACATCACACGAGCTAGCATTATCCTGAATTAGTTGTTGGATTTCCACTTCCGTGGCCCCTGCTGGCCACTCCCTGCACTCCCGGCTCAATGTGATTATAACTGCACAAGTCTGACTGCTCCGCTGGCACTCTGACCCACTCCTCTCCTCGCCTAATGTTTTCCAAGATGCACACATGTCTTATTGTGTCTTCCGCCTGAGCCATCCATGATTTACCTCTTATCAGTCGCTGGCCCTTAACTGCGTCCAGCGCCTCATGCAGTGGGTGGTCTGTGTCTGCAGCTACTCTGAGGTATGACTTCGCCTGCATCACCTTGAGCCTACCAGCAACAGTCGGCAAACCAAGGATGTAATGCATACACACTACTGGGGTGTCTCTGGTGCATCCCAGAATGACCCGCATAGCTTCGTTCTGCATGCGCTCTGATTTCACCAGCTGACTCTTTGAGACAGTGAGCAGTCCTAGTCCATAATCAATCACTGAGAGGATTAAGTGCTGGTACAGGATGAAAAGTATTCTCTGCTCTGTGTCCATTGCAGCCATAGTTTTAAGTGCATTGAGTCCGTTATGAGATCTTGTCACAACCTTCTCCACATGGTCCTTGAAAGACAGGCTCCTGTCAAATGTGATTCCCAGATACTTCAGTTTGTTCTCTCTGTTGACGCTTCTACCATCTATCGCGAGGCTAGGGACATAAGCTGTCACAATCCTGTTGTCCAGCCGCCTTTTCCGAGTGGATGACAGCACTCATATCAGTGCACCAATCAACCACTTTGTCTACTGTCGCCTGTAGCTCCTGGGCTGTTTGCTCCCTATCTCTCCCCTGCCTGTATGCAAGAATATCATCTGCAAATGTTAGTATCCTTCCAATCCCTGGTGCTTCTAGGTTTGCGATCTTGCTCGTATACACGTTAAAAAGCACAGGTGAGATTGCAGACGCTTCTACCATCTATCGCGAGGCTAGGGACATAAGCTGTCACAATCCTGTTGTCCAGCCGCCTTTTCCGAGTGGATGACAGCACTCATATCAGTGCACCAATCAACCACTTTGTCTACTGTCGCCTGTAGCTCCTGAGCTGTTTGTTCCCTATCTCTCCCCTGCCTGTATGCAAGAATATCATCTGCAAATGTTAGTATCCTTCCAATCCCTGGTGCTTCTAGGTTTGCGATCTTGCTCGTATACACGTTAAAAAGCACAGGTGAGATTGTAGATCCCTGTGGCAGTCCCAGGGTTAAAATATGTGGCTCTGAGGTCCATGCACCCAGACGGAGAGAAACCCGACGAGAATGCAGGACGGTTGCTATCCAGTTCACCAACCAGGGATTGACCCCCTTCTCCATCAGTGTGGTCATCAAAATATCATATCTAACTCTATTGTACGCATCCTCGACATCAAGCGCTACCGCCATCGTTTGCTGTCTACACTGGAACCCCTCATAAACGTCAAAGGCAAAAGTGGCTACATTTGACCAGGTATCTTTTCTTGGCCAGTAGCTCCCCAGATCTCTGGGAAGAAGCTTCCCCCTTTCCAAGAACGCTTGCAGCTTGACAGCGACTATCTTCTCTAAAACCTTCCCAAATGTATTTTGAAGGGTGATGATCCTAAAGCCGCTAAGAATTATCCTTGAATGGTTTTGAGAGAGGGATGAGATAGTTGTGCACCCAATCCTGTGGTACTGACGATGTCCTAATGCTCTAGTTAAAGCAGTCGGTCATCTCCTTCAGGTCTACATCGCTCAAAGCCTTCATGTGGCCATACCTAACCTCATCAGGCCCTGGTGCCTTTTTCAAAATATGTTTAACATCTTCGACCCATATGATGTCTTCATAATGCATATTATTCATAGTGCCAGATAATTCCTCTCTAACTGCATCCCTGGTGTCCGCATCATTATGATTGGTCTGCTCTAAACAATCTCTGGAGAAACGCCTCCCTTTTCTCTTTGTCTGTTGTCTCGCGCACACCATCATCTCTATAAATTGTTCCCACGGTCCTAGGCCGATCTTTTCTTTGTATTTGTCTGTGCAGCTTCCAGAATTTTCGCAGTGTTTTATCACCTCCAATCTCCTTCATGAAACATTCCCATTTCACGTTTTTGGCCTCTGCAGCACAGCGCTTGAAAACTGCAACCATATCTTTCTTGACATTTTCCTCTGTATCCACTTCCTCAGGAGAACACTAAGAAAGAGACAATAAGAAAGAGACAAACATATTTCTTCGGTCATGTGATGAGAAGAGAAGCATTAGAGAACATCGTGACAACTGGAAAGATCGAGGGGAAGAGAGGCAGAGGCAGATCAAGAGAAATGATGCTGGATGGATTGAGACGGTGGCACGGAGGAATATCAGCAGCAGAGTTGATCCAGAAAACCAAAGACCGAGATCTGTGGAGAGCCATGAACGCCTACGCCAGCGGGCAGGGCACTTGATGATGATGAGTTTTTAGACAGCCTGCTGAGGTACTTGTTCTTTTATTAGTAAGTTCCTGAATTCTTTTGTGCACTAATTTGGTATTTTAACTGTTGTTGTTTTTCAATTTCTAAGCAATTTTTTCTCCAGCCATGCTTCTTTTGCCTCCTTACATAATATTCTGACTTGTCTGTGAATTTCGTCATATTTGGCAGAATTATTTTCGTTGAGTCTTCTTGTTTCCATTAGTTGTAAATTTTCTTCAATCAACCATTTCTTACGACCCACCTTCTTTAATTTTGGAATAGTTGTTTCTGCAGCCAAACTGATTGAATTCTTCACCATTTCCCATTGATCATCCACATCCTGGAGTAGGATCCTCTAGGTCAGACTGCCATAACCTAAATGAGAAGGCCTATCTATCTGTGTTTCTCCCAATAGTAAATGATCAATTTGAAAATCATGATCAGAAACCCTAGATATACCGACCACAGCTCAGAACTAGACAGACAGACAGACTCAAACGAGCTCAAGGATATACGAGGGCAGACAAGAACTCAGGACAAGACGGGACGGTGTAGTGAACACAGCTCGGACAAAGACGGGACGGTGTAGTGAACACGGCTCGGACAAAGACGGGACGGTGTAGTGAACACGGCTCGGACGAGGTGACCCGTGAAGAGGGCTGCCCGGGATAGCAAGAGATGACAGAAAGGACAGGACTGGGGGTGTGTTTGACATCGGACGGAACAAGACATATTGTTTAGGTTCAGGATATGTGGACTGGAGAGTGAGATTGTGAAGTGTGATAGTGAGATACCTGTGAGACGTATAGTTGTTTGGTAGGGGGGGGGGGGGGGTACGAGGTGTCAGGCATTGGTAGCACCTTTGGTAAGGATGACTCTCATGTCCTTTCAGGACCCATCCCCCACTGGTCCAAGCCTGACACCCAGCTCGTGCCTGTGGCTCCTAGTAGCTGTCAGCATGCGACAACGGCCACCCCCCGGCAACAGCTGTGAGAGGCTGGCTAAACAAGGCATGGGTATCCGATTTGGTGTCAAACCAAGAGGTAAACTAGGGTATGCCTACCCAGCATGTGAAGACAGGATTCGGCAGACTGCGCGGAAGAAATCATTCCTGATTCAACGGGCAAGACGGCGTTTACCTGCAAAGCGTTCTGGAACGTAATGAGCACGGCAAGGCACGTAGAGCGCCCTGGTCATCCACTGCACCTGTATTCGTCTCCAGTCGTCTCGACTTGTCTTGCCACTGGACTCCGATGGACTCAGGCGAGAGAGTGAGGTCTACGAATTGCGCAACTCTTCCTCACTTTAATCCAAGTCATCGCGCAAGTCATTCTTCATCCAACGTCATATATTATACAGAAACAGAGTGGAGAGCCCTAAAGGACAAAATTTACAACACTGCTATGGAAATCCTGGGTCCAGCCCCCCGAAAGCATAAAGACTGGTTTGATGAAAATTCCGAAGACATCAACCAATTGCTGGCCGAGAAACATCTTCTCCTCAAGGCACATTTGAACGACCCAAAGTCAACATTAAAAAAGATGCTTTCAAGAACATTCAGAGAGTAGTGCAGCACAAACTTCGGCACATGCGGGACTCCTGGCTGAGCAGCAAAGCTGATGAAATTCAGGGTATTGCTGACAGACATGATATGAAAAACTTCTACGACTCACTGAAAGCGGTCTATGGTCCTACATCACCAGGCATTGTTCCCCTCCTCAGTGCAGATGGAGGAACACTGGTCACCGATAAGAAAGAAATCCTTCAACGCTGGGCAGAGCATTTCAGCAAAATCTTAAATGCAACTTCCTTCTTCGATGATGAAACCATCAACTGCCTTCCTCAAGTTCCCACCAATGAGACACTTGATGACCTGCCAACCATAGTGGAAGTAAACAAAGCCATCCAGCAACTCTCCAGTAGCAAAGCGCCTGGTCCTGACTCCATCCCAGCAGAGATATACAAGGCAGGTGGGCCGGTCCTAACAGAGCAGCTTCACCAAGTCTTTACAAACATATGGGTGAACGAGACCATGCCACAAGACTTCAAGGACGCGTCAATAGTCCACCTTTACAAACGTAAAGGAAACCGCCAATCCTGTGACAACCACCTAGGCATCTCCTTGCTTTCAATTGCAGGGAAGATACTCGCCAGAATTCTTCTCAATTGCCTCACAGCCCATCTCGATCAAGGTCTTCTTCCTGAGAGTCAATGTGGCTTCAGAAAAGAACGTGGAACTGTTGATATGATTTTCGCTGCAAGACAGCTGCAAGAGAAATGTCAGGAACAGAACTGCGAAATGTTCTCCACTTTCATTGACCTAACCAAGGCTTTTGATACAGTCAGCAGAGAAGGACTGTGGAAGATTATGGCAAAATATGGCTGTCCACGAAAGTTTGTCCAAATAGTGCGGCTATTTCATGACGGCATGCAGGCAAGAGTAGGACTACAGGAAAATGGTGAACTGTCTGAACCCTTTCCTGTCACCAATGGAGTGAAGCAAGGATGTGTCCTGGCACCAACATTGTTTAGCCTCATGTTTTCAGCCATGTTGATGAATGTCTTCGAGAACGACGACATTGGAATAGACATCAACTACCGTATGGATGGAAAGTTGTTCAATCTCAGAAGGCTCAAAGCTAAAACCAAAATTAACAGCGACACCGTCAGAGAGCTCCTGTTTGCTGATGATTGCGCTCTATACGCCAACTCAGAGGCGGACATGCAACATAATGTTTCAGCTTTCTCACATGCCTGTGCCAACTTTGGGCTCAATGTCAACTTGAAGAAGACTGTAGTTATGTACCAGCCAGCTCCAGGTAAAAATCACATTGTGCCGAATATCAGAGTGAATGATCATAGACTAAGTGTTGTGGACAAATTCACCTATCTAGGCAGCACTGTGTCACAAGCTGCCACAATTGATGACGAAGTAAATGCAAGAATCTCCAAGGCCAGTGCGGCCTTTGGCAGACTGTACAAGAATGTATGGGACAGAACTGGAATAAGCCTGCAAACAAAGCTGAAAGTCTACAAAGCAGTTGTATTATCCACACTGCTATATGCTTGTGAAACCTGGACTGTTTATCAGCGACACGCTAGGAAATTAAACCACTTCCACACAGTCTGCCTAAGGAAGCTACTGAAGATTAAATGGCAAGACAAGATTCCAGACACTGAAGTCCTAGAAAGAGCATCCATGTCCAGTATCCACACTATACTGATGAAGAATCAGATTCGTTGGGCTGGTCACTTGACTCGCATGCCAGATCACAGGCTCCCTAAACGAATTTTTTACAGCGAACTGCGTAGTGGTAAACGCTCCCACGGTGGCCAGAGGAAATGCTTTAAAGACACTCTGAAAATCTCACTGAATGCTTTTGGAATTCATCATGACACCTGGGAGGCTGCAGCCAGAGACCGAAATTCGTGGCGTGCATCATTATGCAAAGGTGCAGTCATATGTGAGGCAACCAGGACTGCAAGAGCTGTGAAGAAAAGGCAGGACAGAAAAACCACTGCAGGAAATCCTCCCCCAGAGACGTCAAGCATTCTTTGCCCACATTGTCAAAGAACATTTCGAGCCAAAATAGGACTTATCAGCCATCTTAGAACCCACGGCTCCATATCTTCAACCCCACTGGATGAAATGAATGGTCATCATCATTCTTGATGGACAAACAACAACAGTTGTTTGGCAACCCTAATGACGGTATGGGTCTCCATCCATCATATGCCATGCTGATAAGCGTGGTAGGTCATGTTTTGCCATCTCACTCGATCACCGGAGTCATTGATCAGCACCGTGTTTCTGCCTCGACCATGCCACGTGGCCAAGCCATCCATCCAAGTAATAACTTCTCGGTTTTCTCATTGGTCTCTTCCCTTCGATCTTGCCAGTTGTCACCAAGTTCTCCAATTCATTTCTTCTCATAATTGCCAAATAAAGTTTGACTGTTTACGTCTAATGTCTCTAATAAGTTTACGATCTTCATTTGTTTCTTGAAGGGTTTGTTCATTTTTTTTCTGTCTGTCCATGATATTGGTGGATGAAGTTGAAGAGCAACTGACAGATAGTTGTAGGTTATGGTCTCCAGCTTCACGACAGTACATAGTTCATTTTTTTTTCTGTCTGTCCATGGTATTGGTGGATGAAGTTGAAGAGCAACCGACAGATAGTTGTAGGTTATGGTCTCCAGCTTCACGACAGTACATTGGTGGAGACAATGGCCACGGTCATTGATCAGTATGGTCACTGCTAAGAAGGAAAGCAATGGCAAACTGCCTTCTTTACAGATGCCAAGAAAATTATGTTTTGCGGTAATGGTCCAGTGTTAGTATAATAGACTGACGGTGGGAAAGGTGAGTGAGAGTGTCTGAGTAATCCTGCTTGTGTACAGAGTAGACAAATTATAAGATATAATTATGTGCTAATTTTATTGCTAACTAGCTGCCCGGCCCGGCTTCGCCCAGGCTCTGACGGGGATCTATGTATCTATCTATGTATCTATCTATGTATCTATCTATGTATCTATGTATCTATCTATGTATCTTTGTATCTATGTATCTATCTATCTATCTATCTATCTATCTATGTATCTATCTATGTATCTATCTATGTATCTATCTATGTATGTATGTATGTATCTATCTATCTATCTATCTATCTATCTATCTATCTATCTATCTATCTATCTATCTTTCTATCTATGAATCTATCTATCTATCTATCTATCTATCTATCTATCTATCTATCTATCTATGAATCTATCTATCTATCTATCTATCTATCTATCTATCTATCTATCTATCTATCTATCTATCTGCTTGTCTGTCTGTCTGTCTGTCTGTCTGTCTGTCTGACCCAGCCCGGCTTCGCTCAGCTCCTGGTGGGGAGCATCTCATTTAATTATAATATAATAATAATAATAATAAGTCTTTATTTTCAAAGGGTTAAGAATTGGGCACGCAGGCCCGTCTGACATTCTGCCCTTCTTCTCTATTTCCTCTCATACATTCTTTCATTCAACATCACTTATGAAGCAACTTTTGACAACAAAAGAACATTAACACGCATGAAAAAATAATCAATAACAAATGACTCACTGAGGCAGTGTTTAACATGGGCATTATAAATACCTAAGGAGGGTGTAACGTGCCATACATAAGGGAATGTTTTTTGGCTAGTTGTCGTTTGAGATAAGTTACCATTATTGTCTTTTTTGTGTTATTTGTTATGGGGGCATGTAGTCTGTACTAAGGTAGTGTTCAAACAGGTTGCGAATGTATGTATCATGATTGGTGATGTCTTTGATTTCTTGTGGAAGATTGTTCCACAACTGAGCAGCAGAGTATGCTAAGCCTGTTTTATATAAGTCTATCCTAGGTTTAGGGACATGAAGTATATTTAGTCGTTCGCTATGTTCATATAAGTAGTCATATAAGCTCCCGTTCCCGACTATCTATCTGTCTGTCTGTTTGTCTGTCTGTCTATCTGTCTGTCTGACCCGGCCCGGCTTCGCCCAGACCCTGATGGGGAGCATCTCATTCAATTCATATAAGTAGTCATATAAGCTCCCGTTCCCGACAATCTGTCTGTCTGTCTGTCTATCCGACCCAGCCCGACTTCGCCCAGGCCCTGGTGGGGAGCATCTCATTTAATTAATATAAGTAGTCATATAAGCTCCCGTTCCCGATCTATCTATCTATCTATCTATCTATCTATCTATCTATCTATCTATCTAGTCTAGTCTGTCTGTCTGTCTGTCTGTCTGTCTGTCTGTCTATCTATGTATGTATGTTCGGCCCGTTCCCGTTAAAAATATAGATAGAATAGAAGAATAGATAGAAAATATGATTGGAAGAGATCTATCTAAAGTAAACTTGTAGTCATATAAGCTCCCGTTCCCGACTATCTGTCTGTCTGTCAGTCTGTTTATCTGTATGTCTATCTGTCTGTCTGACCTGGCCAGGCTGCACCCAGTCCCTGGAGGGGCATATCTCATTTAATTTATTGTGATATAATAAAACGTCCTTACCATTTCCTATTTATTGACTCCCTTAAAAATAAACAAACCCTTACAATTACTGGTTAAGTAACTTGCTTAGGTAGGAATAGAAAATAAAACAGCGATAAACTGACCATGGCACAGCTAAATTTATTTGGCTTTATTTCTTTCACGTACCTGGCAAGACCGGGACTGATAGAAAAACAAAGGCCAGTGTAGCCATTTTGGTCAGTACGACACAAAGAACAGACATGTAAAAGTTTTCCCTTCGGGGAGAAGGCACTTTGCCTTAAAAATATATCACTCTCTGCAACTATTGGTATGTTATATCTACATTATTAAAATGTATTCATGTATTTTTATAAAGTACATATACCAGTGTGTTAATTAAGAATTAATTAGAATGATAATTCAACAGTTCTTGTAAGCTAGAGTCTGATTTTATTTTTACCAATGAAGCACATGTTCTGCCACGCTGTAATTTTTCCTATGTTTTACCATTTCTAATCCTTATGTTAAAATCTTTTATAGGCAGTATGAACTTATATCTAACTAATAGTGCATAACCTATAAATATGTGTACTGTAGAGTATCAACTCTCATGTCAGAAACTCTTCTCAATTTAGGAACAAACTCCTGATTCATACTTCAAAGAAGAAAACTCGTTTCTGCCAATTTCATAGTCCTATGTTAAAACTTCTATGCACTGTGAACAATAGCTCACTATTTATGCTTAGAAATCTGCAAATAATCTATGTACTATAGAAAGGAAGTTTTATCCATGCGGGGACATACAAATGATTATGCCTATTCCTGACTCTTAGTCAGTGGATAAAATGCTTGCCTTTCATAAATATTGAAGATATGGAAGGAATCAACATTGGGGGACGATGCATCAATAACATTAGATATGCAGATGATACAGTCTTGATTGCAGACAATGAACAGGACCTGCAAAATTTAGTAGATGCGATTGTTACACACAGTGAACAACTAGGGTTAGAATTACATTGTAAAAAGACACAGATTATGATCGTCACTAGGAAGGACGAAATAACACAATGTAATATACAAGTAAATGGGAATATTCTTCAACAAGTGAGCAGGTACAATTATCTCGGAACAGTAATAACATCTGATGGGAGATGCCTTGAAGAGATTAGAACAAGAATCGCCATGGCAAAAGTAGCCTTTAGCAAGATGAAAAACATATTGACCAATAAAAAGATGTCAATTGAAACGAGAAAAAGAGTGTTGAGATGCTACATTGAACCTGTACTTTTGTATGGATGTGAAGCGTGGACAATGAGCAGTCAGGCTGAAAAACATCTGATGGCTGTAGAGATGTGGCTTCTGAGGAAAATGCAAAGAATACCACGGACAGCCAGAAAGACCAATGAACAAGTCCTTCAAGAAACAAATGAAGATCGTAAATTGATTAGAGAAATTAGACGTAGACAGTCAAAATTTTTTGGGCATGTTATGAGAAGAAATGGATTGGAGAATTTGGTGACAGCTGGTAAGATCGAGGGGAAAAGACCAAGGGGAAGACCCAGAAGCAAGTACCTGGATGGCTTGGCCTTGTGGCATGGTCGAGACAGAAACACGGAGCTGATCCACGACTCTGGTGATCGAGTGAGATGGCAGAACCTGACCGCCCACGCTTACCGGCATGGCACATGATGGATGGAAAATGCTTGCCACATCATAATCTGTAACTTGGAAATATAGTGCTAAATTTTAGTACCATCCTTGTGCTAACAGATTAATAACCACTCCATAGTAGTGAAGAACATATAATCATTTCGTAAAATAGTGTTAGGAGAATGCCATGTTTGAGAATATAAATTCATGAACAATTAAAGTAAACGCGTGATGTAAATGCATGTTCGGATAGGATTCAATCCCCATCGCCTCACCGTAGTAGAAACAGAAGCGAAGATTGATGTGAATAGATTGCTTGCAATACTCAGAATACTGGACCGTGCGGCATAAGTTATTCTAATAAATACACTCCGAATAATAGCAGTCATTGGCAAAATATATCACAGCGGTTACTATCCCCATGGGCTGTACGCAGTAGGGGAAAACAATGTATGTTTAGTTTGTGGCATTAAATTTTATGATTAATATTATTATGTATGATTATCATGTACTTAATATCAGAGAAATGTACATGTATGTGTTTTTTTTTTCCTGGTATGAGAATTTTCTCTGTTCTGATTGTTACGTTTTACTGTGGGAATATACATTTTAATGTTGCACCTGGGGATTAGAGGATGTTGATGGAAGAATCCATGTGTATGTCAGTACTTAAGAAGCCAATGTTGAATAGTCTTGACCTGATGAAGATTAGGTCAATGCAATAACTAAAATACAGAGTATAGATGAACAATGGGAAATGTTAAGGGACTCCATTCATCAAACTAGCAAAGAAGTATTACCGGAGAGAGGCAAAATAGCTAAGAAAAAATGGATAAATGAAGATATCTTAAAACTGATGGACAAAAGAAAACAGTGTAAAAATGACAAACAAGAATACGCTAAGATAAATAAAGAAATAAAAGATAAATGTGGGAAGGCTAAAGAAAGTTGGTTAAACGAGCAATGCAAAAAAATTGAATTAATTTCCATTAAAGATAAAAAAAATATGCACAGACAAATCAGTGAGCTTACAGGAATTAAATAAGAATAAATACAGGGTGTTTGAAATCAAAAACAGGAAAGATAATATTAGAGGAAGATGCTATAATGAAGAGGTGGAATGAGTATATAAGAGAATTATATGAAGGAGAAAGGGAAGAATTGACAGAAGATAGTAACTTAGAAGGTCCACCTATTCTGAAAGAAGAAGTCGCTGACGCTATGAAACGTATGAAGAAAGGAAAAACAGCTGGGCCAGGTGAAATCACAATAGAAGAATTAGAAGTATTGGGAGAATTTGGAGTAGATATATTAACCAAAATGTTGAATGATATTTACAGCAGTGGATATTTACCCAGTGATATGCTGAAATCTGTATTTATAGCTATACCAAAAAGACCGGGAGCAATTGATTGTGAAGATTTTTGTACAATTAACCTTATAAACCATATCACTAAGCTTCTACTCAGAATCATAATGAGAAGAACCAACAAGAAAATAAAAATGGAAATTAGTGAAGAACAGTATGGATTTGTGGAAGGAAAGGGCACAAACAATGCAATTTATACATTACGGACACTAATAGAAAGGTCAATAGAGAAACAGAGAGACATATATTTGTGCTTCATAGATTATACTAAGGCATTTGATAAAGTAAAACATGATGAACTGATTAAAATGTTGGAAGATATCAACACTGATGGAAAAGATTTAAGAATAATAAAGAATATTTACTAGAACCAAGTAGCAACAATTAAAATGGGAAATAAAGAGGGTAGTTACGAACAGATAAAGCTAGGAGTACGACAAGGGTGTGTCTTGTCACCAGATCTTTTCTCCCTGTATAGCGAAGTAATAATGAGAGAAATCAAAGAGATGCCAGGAATACTAGTTGGAGGTTATAATATAAATAATATACGCTATGCAGATGACACAGTATTGGTGGCGGATAATTCAACAGACCTACAACAATTATTAGACGTTGTAGTAACAGAGAGTGCAAGGAAAGGACTCTCCTTGAATATCAAGAAAACAAAAACAATGGTAATATCAAAGAAAATGGTGACACCAAAATGTGACATAGAAATAGAAGGGAAAATCCTTAACCAAGTTGATAATTTTAGATACCTAGGGGCATTTATAACATCAGATGGAAGATGTACAACAGAGATTAGGAGCAGAATAGGGCAGGCAAAAGCCGCATTTCAGAAAATGAAGAGTATCTTATGCAATAGTCACTATCACTGAATGTAAGAAAGAGAGTTCTGAAATGCTATGTAGAACCAGTTTTGCTGTATGGCAGTGAATCTTGGAATGTAAATGAACAAATTAAGAAGAAATTAGAAGCAACAGAGATGTGGTTCCTGAGACAAATGTTGCGAATTCCTTGGACTGCCAGAGTAACTAACGACGACTGCCTGAAACAGGCTAACGAAACTAGAACATTATATACAACAATAAGACAGAGACAAACAGCTTTCTTCGGTCATGTGATGATAAGAGAGACATTGGAGAACATCGTAACAACTGGAAAGATCGAGGGGAATAGAGGCAGAGGTAGACCAAGAGAAGTGATGCTGGATGGGTTGAGACGGTGGCATGGAGGAATATCAGCAGCAGAGTTGATCCAGAAAACCAAAGACCGAGATCTATGGAGAGCCATGAACGCCTACGCCAGCCGGCACGGCACTTGATGATGATGATGAATGATGATTATAGTGCCGAAAGGAAGAAGCGGCATTAGAAACCACAGAGATTCTGTATAGGCTATTCTCTTCAAGAATGAGAGATACAATATCAACATGTTGGATGGACAGAATGACTTCACTCATCTAATAGTCCCAGTAACAACAGAACAAAACCGAGTGAAAAGATATCTCACTCACTATCAGAGCTAGCAAAGTTCTACCACAAGCAATGAGGGACAGTGGAACGTGGACACCCACTCCTTTCCCCTTCTCCCCTTGTTGTTTTGTATTTGTGTTTGTAAAGGTGTTGTAAACCTTTTACCATAACACAGTAGGTTAATGCTCGTGTTGTATTCTTGTCATCCCTTTTCTATATTTGATCATTATTTGCCTTAATTATGAGGGAAAATGAAAGTAGACCCAATTTGTGGTTGTTGTGTTGTTTGTAATAAATTGTTTTTTTTTCTGGGGTCACTGGGTACTATATTGTAATAATGCAATGAATCCCATGCCTGTCCGAAAATGCATAGTGTTTATTATATATATATATATATATATATATATATATATATATATATATATATATATATATATATATATATATATATATATATATATATATATATGTAACTGCAGATCTTGAGTTAATACCTGAACTGTTAGTCCAAAAGTGTTGTGTACATCAAGTAAATGTGGTGTCCAACATGTGGTTGTTTATATGTTGTGGGCAATCAATATCCTTCTAGCACTATAGTAAATTTAAAGGGTGATAAAGTGGGAAGGGAAACCTACACACAGATGCCATTGTTTCAAGGATTGAACTCTTTTCTCCTGGGATTTGTGGTAAATATCCCTGATCACCCTGCATACTAACCAGTGACCAGAGAATCAATAATACCCCCTAGACATTGTAACGAAATATTCTTAGGAATTAAAATCCATATCCCATATGTGGGGGCTCGTCCGGGATTTTCAAACTCATGGTAAACATCACAATTGGTGTTTTATTGTGGGTATATGAATTCAGGGAAAACCTCTCGCAGGTAAACCAAGTCACTTCAGAATGTTATAGTGTTAGTAACAGATCTAATCACTCATTAGTAGGAGCTGAGTCAAGTGTTATGTGAACCCATAATGGCTCAGATAAATATAGGTTTTTTTGGTACAAAACTGTTCACAGGTAATATCTTGATTCTGGTAGATGCATCATGTAGTTGGTTGTTGGGTATGAGATGTAAAAAAAAAAAAAAAAAAAACTTATTTTATATCTTATTGATGGGAAACTTAAGTCCAGCAATGAACCTCCAGTAGTAAGGTCTCTGGGATGGTAAACTCACATAAGATAGGTAATTCAGTGAATGTTTAGAATTCATAGTCATTCCCATTTGATGTTTGAGGTATGGTTATGCTACTCTGGTATTCTCTCTAAATGGTTTAAAAGTGGTGTAGTCATGAACACACTACTATATTATGTATCCATAAGGTTTATGTTTCTAATTATGAATCATGTGGTAATTAACTATTTTGTCATTGATTATCATTGTATTTTCATGTATGCTCTGCTTGTATAATTCATGTAATATTGAAAAATTACCAAGGCAGCAGAGAGTGATAGACAATTTTATAGATAATTAGGACAGATAAGTTGAAAATCCAATAAAAAAAAATTTTACGGGAAAAATTTAATCAACAAATGATGATTCAGTAAGACAGTAAATAATACCTGAGAGATGAATTACACCAGGGGAAAAAGCAGTAACTAAAGTAAATGAACTAAGGTTAAGGCCTAAACCACCACTTGCAAAAATGTAGACATAGTTTATGGAAGGGAAGGAATATTGTAAGAATTTGCAGTATTTAGGGGCACCCTAATTTAATCCTTTTTTTCATATGACATAACATGTTCTACAACACCGGTAGTAAAGTAAAGTGAATAAATGATGGATACTTAGGAAGAAAAGCCATACCGACACTTATTCTACTCCACCGTTGATATGAGTAGTATAATTAACTAACTCAGATGGCCCATATGTTAATAAATAGGGTCAACCAAAATATTCACCTGGTGATGTAAGTGAAACTGATCAACTCACTTACTGACCCAACAGAATATAAGGTATTTCTTTAAATTATCCACCCCGATTCCATTATTAATGGTAGCGGAAACAGGCCGTATAGGTATGTAAAAGGTATAATTAAAGAATTAATTAATAAATTGGAATTTCAAATGAACTTCAGGAGATACCGGAAAAAAACTGTACTAATCTTTAGTAAGAGACTAAACATTTCAGAAATTGGCTCCTTAACTTTGAAATTTACAGTTTAACCTCACTAAGTGAAATGTTCACTATGAGAAGTCCTCATCAAAAAGAGGAATGAAACAACTTTTTAGTTAGCAATTAGCTTACGTAAAGTTATTTCAATAATTGCCTAACTAACATTAATAATCTCATAAGGGAAGAATTAAAAAGGGGCAAAATAAAGTAGTACAACAGAGGCGCGCGACTCAATTGTATTTTCTTTAAAACTAACTGAGTAACTAAATTCTAGATAATGCTCGAAGCCTACTAATAGGTAGATGAATCAGAAATTAATCGCAAGGCGAAACAGATTTCTACATCTCATTTCGGATTGGATGATATGCCAGCATTACATATGTGAAAGCAGATCCAGACTGGCAGAGATGAGCTTCAATAACTGATACGACTCAGAGAAGCAACAATTAAATAAACAACTCTTGTTTATAGATAGGACGAACCCCTTGACGTAAAGAGAGAGGAAACGCCTAAGACTTATACAGTGAACCCATGCTAGAAAAATGGAATATAGCTGTGTAAACAAGCAAATTGGAGCATATAGCTGAAGAATTGCTTGATGTTTACTAGATTAGGAATTTCAATCAGGAATCCAGCTAGTAAATTATATAACAGTTCAAAGAGAGACCTTAGTCAATCTAAATAAATCCAGAGTTTCCATGTATTAAACGGATGAAAACAAAACTGGAGAGAAACATTAAGAGTACCTTACCTGTTATCTTGAGGACACAACTCAGGAGACGCCAGTATGAGAGGGATATACAGATGTATAGTAATTTTACAAAGACTAGTAATCCACATCCATAACTGGAAGTTAACCAGCAACTTGATTGTCTGGAAGACTATCACAGGAAACATAAAAGGGGCTTTTAACTTCTCACTGAACTGATTATATATGGTAGGAGACAATACGTCTGAACCTACATACCAATGTATGTTGCGAAGATGAATATTGTCTAAAACCTGGAGGAAGGTAGACGACGATCAATGTACGCCAAGTGACGCAAAATTGCTCGTAATTCAACACCAAAGCAACAAATACAGAGTGAAACTCAAACACATCAGGTTAGAATTACTAATAAGGATTCTAGCGTAAAATAGATCTAGATTAAAAGAAAAAGCAGAGAAAGTAAGCTAAGAATTACTTCATTTCTGATAGATTCATGTTCCCCGGAAAATTCGGTTCAGAACGGAAATCTAGAAAAGTTGGACCTTGTTTACATGTTAGACGAGATTCTCCGGAAAAACCCGCAAGAGAAAGGGACACCACTCTAATCAGTAGTTATCAAAACTGATCGGAAAATCCCATAACTGGACTAATAACCCAAACACATGATGTGTTGGATGAAAATGTATTCTTTAGCTTCCTTTAAATATCAGATCTATAGTTAAAACAAACGTCTAACTTACAGGGAGACGGGCGAGTTTAATATGCTATCAGTAGACGCAGAATTAACCGTCGGTTTTAACATAATCTCAAGATTAATAATCTAACGAGAGAGGAATCAAGCTGGTATATATCCCAACTAGTCATGCTTAAGTTAGCAGTGGTTACACGTAGACCATAAATGAACTACAAGGAGAGAAGAGACTTTCTGCTGGGAAAAGAATCTGAGGGGAGTGGGCGCACAAAACCCAGAATCAGCAAAATGCAGATGTTCGGTTTCTTAATAACCCATGTAGAAGTACTCAGGACTTTCTCCAGTTCTTAACGCCAGACTAAATATATTGGGAAAAGAAATTCAGCAAATGATCTCATATGAACAGTATCATCAGGCTATTGCAAGCTTAACGATGATATTTCAATTGCTTCAAAAAGTCAGTTTAATGCAGACAAACTAGTACTTGAAAGTAACAAATTATCAGATAACCACTCATATTTCAAACAATAGCTGACAACAGTTGAGAGGGTGCTACACTCTTTCACTAAAAGAGAAATAATCCTTTAAGGTTATGCCAGTTGTCGTGACTAAAAGAAAATGGACGTGGCTCTGATTATATAACATAGGGAAGTAATGCAAGAAATTAATAAGGAATGGAGACTAGGTGAGTCAATGTAAAGACGGAAATTGTAGAGTACTACATGACCATTTATTTTCTGAAAGAAACCAATGGCTTAAATGGGGGAGGCGTGTAATATAATAAAAACGTCCCTACCCTTTCCTATTTTATTGACTCCCTTAAAAATAAACAAACCCTTACAATTACTGGTTAAGTAACTTGCTTAGGTAGGAATAGAAAATAAAACAGCGATAGACTGACCATGGCACAGCTAAATTTATTTGGCTTTATTTCTTTCACGTACCTGGCAAGACCGGGACTGATAGAAAAACAAAGGCCAGTGTAGCCATTTTGGTCAGTACGACACAAAGAACAGACATGTAAAAGTTTTCCCTTCGGGAGAAGGCACTTTGCCTTAAAAATATATCACTCTCTGCACCAATTGGTATGCTATATCTACATTATTAAAATGTATTCATGTATTTTTATAAAGTACATATACCAGTGTGTTAATTAAGAATTAATTAGAATGATAATTCAACAGTTCTTGTAAGCTAGAGTCTGATTTTATTTTTACCAATGAAGCACATGTTCTACCACGCTGTAATTTTCCTAGGTCTTACCATTTCAAATTCTTATGTTAAAATCTTTTATAGGCAGTATGAACTTATATCTAACTAATAGTGCCTAACCTATAAATATGTGTACTGTAGAGTATCAACTCTCATGTCAGAAACTCTTCTCAATTTAGGAACAAACTCCTGATTCATACTTCAAAGAAGAAAACTCGTGTCTGCCAATTTCATAGTCCTATGAAAATAACTTCTATGCAATGGAACTATATATCCTATCGATGCTTAGAAATCTGCAAATAATCTATGTACTGTAGAGATTGAACTCTAAAGTACAGTTTCAAAGGTGTTTATCCATGCGGGGACATACAAATGATTATGCCTATTCCTAACTCTTAGTCAGGGGATAAAATGCTTGCCACATCATAATCTGTAACTTGGAAATATAGTGCTAAGTTTTAGCACCATCCTTTTGCTAACAGATTAATAACCACTCCATAGTAGTGAAGAACATATAATCATTTCATAAAATAGTGTTAGGAGAATGCCATGTTTGAGAATATAAATTCATGAAAATTAAAGTAAACGCTTGATGTAAATGCATGTTCGGATAGGATTCAATCCCCATCGCCTCACCGTAGTAGAAACAGAAGCGAAGATTGATGTGAATAGATTGCTTGCAATACTCAGAATACTGGACCGTGCGGCATAAGTTATTCTAATAAATACACTCAGAATAATAGCAGTCATTGACAAAATATATCACAGCGGTTACTATCCCCATGTGCTGTACGCAGTGGGGAAAACAATGTTTGTTTAGTTTGTGGATTAACCCCTGAAGAAAATTCAAAACCATTGGCTCTGGCATTAAATTTTATGATTAATATTATTATGTATGATTATCATGTACTTAATATCAGAGAAATGTACATGTATGTTTTTTCTGGTATGAGAATTTTCTCCGTTCTGATTGTTACTTTTTACTGTGGGAATATACATTTTAATGTTGCACCTGGGGATTAGAGGATGTTGATGGAAGAATCCATGTGTATGTCAGTACTTAAGAAGCCAATGTTGAATAGTCTTGACCTAATGATGATTATAGTGCCGAAAGGAAGACGCGGCATTAGAAACCACATAGATTCTGTATAGGCTAGTCTCTTCAAGAATGAGAGATACAATATCAACATGTTGGATGGACAGAATGACTTCACTCATCTAATAGTCCCAGTAATACAGAACAAAACCGAGTGAAAAGATATCTCTCTCACTATCAGAGCTAGCAAAGTTCTACCACAAGCAATGAGGGACAGTGGAACGTGGACACCCACTCCTTTCCCCTTCTCCCCTTGTTGTTTTGTATTTGTGTTTGTAAAGGTGTTGTAAACCTTTTACCATAACACAGTAGGTTAATGCTCGTGTTGTATTTCTTGTCATCCCTTTTCTATAGAAGAGAAGCAAGTGGTGGTTGAATGTGGTGGGACTATATCACTAAATCTGGATCCTGGGTCAACAGCCAGAAAGTGAATGTCCTAACCATAGTCTGCATCTAGAAATACCCATGGTTACTGCTGCGCTCAATAGCTCCATAGCGAGCAACAGATAAATTCGAAGACAACTGACTGGGTGAGTGATTAAGTCCTATTTTAGTAGGAATATCCAGGATGGACTTCAAGATCTAATAATCTACAAAGATGAAGATAATCAGAGTACTGACAACAGTGTATCGTCTGCGTTACTTCTGAGAAGTATCACCTATGGCCTCATCATTCAACCAAGTCAGTGAAACTGGGACAATCCTTCTAGCAAGTTACTAAAACTAACAACAGTGAGTAACCTTCAACTGTTGGTTGGATTATCAAGTTAATATCCAACAATGGATAAGTCTTCGAAAGAACGTCTCACAGTTGCAACAGTTAAACATAAAGATTCAGCTATTCACCACCAAATTCTAGCTCAATCAAATGGGAAGAGACACTGAAACAACTTTATAAGCCAATACAAGCAACTTCAGAACCAGATTACACCAGTGAACTACACCAGATTACCTCAAGGTTCCAAAACCTGAATACATAAAAAAGACCACATGAAAGCAGTTAGCGGAGTAACTGCCTCTCCGCCTACAACCACAGGAATCACCTGATGGCCTGCAACCCTGGATATGTGGTGTAATAATACTCTTCAGTCTCATGCCTGCAGCAGAATCCTGGAATTAATTCCAGACGAACCACATGAATAACAAGCAGAATTGTATGTCTACACTGAAAGTAAATAATGAATCAGAACTCTGTGCTGGTCCCATGTCAGCCTAAATGCCATCAACTGTGGAATAGGTTATAGACTGATGACTAGGTTGGTGAAAAATCTGTGGGAACAAAATTGAGATTCGGATATTATAAGCCGAGAAGCTGAAAGGTCGGCATCCTTTTCATCGGATATGGTGATATAGGGAAGAACCTTAGTCCAAGACTCAAGATGCATCTCCTGAAGGTATGACCAACCCAGGCCTCAATTTCACACTGACACCGAGCCGTTCGCAACAGAAGATTCTTGAATTCAGCTCCACGGAGGAGATATGTATATGTGGTGAATTTATTTCCTAATAGGGATTATAAGTAGTTCCGCAACAAACTTCAGTGGACATAAAACATGACTGTGAGTATTTATTGCTGTCCCGGATAAATATGGACATTAACTGCTTTGCACTGGAGAAGAATACCCATGCCTAAATGCACACTATAATTAATTTAATTATTAGTATCAACTGTTTTCATGTGTGTGTTTTTCTTCGATGACATGGAAAAGGTAAAGAGTGTTTTACATGGTAATGGTGTACAACTAAAGGCAAAGGGTTATGTTATGGTATATATGTATAGTATTTTGACACCAACTCATTAGTGTTTAAAATGAGAGAATGGTAAAAGGTGTCAGAAACCAATGTTGATATGTTGGGTTCTTCTTCTTCTTCGTTCATCCGGAGTTTTTTTCCGGATGTGATTGCGTTGTGCCTGTTTACAGCAGAGCTGCGTTCTTGCGCCGTTAGGCCGACATATCCGACTTCTGCGGGCATTTGTTGACCGGGTTAACCTTCCCGGGGGTTTCTTAGGACGTTTGACTCTCACTGTTGTGGTGTTATCCCCCATCCCAGCTGGTCTATATAGAACAGCCAAAGATCCTGGTCAGCCCTCAAGGGAAGGCAGGGGCAGACCATAAAGGAGAAGGAGGCTTCCATACTTGCAGAGCCGATACATAGCGCTCTGGTACTAGGCTCACCCAAGGAATCGTCACGTCCTGCACATGGCTGCTTAGCCTCACTTCAGTGTATTGGGCCTTCCGTTCACCATAGGCTGTTCTTCTGGAAACCAGAAGTATGCAGTCTGCAGATGACATCCACACAGTGAGCTTTCGATTCGGACTTTCCATGTAATGGATTTGCTATCCAAGCAATATTCCATTTCGTGCCACTAGGACACTTTTCCACCTTTTATGAAGCCCACACAATGGGCTTTTGATTCGGACTTTCCACGTAATGGATTTGCTATCCAAGCAATATTCCATTTCGTGCCACTAGAACACTTTTCCACCTTTTATGAAGCCCACACAGCAAGCTTTCGATTTGGACTTTCCACATAATGGATTTGCTATCCAAGCAATATTCCATTTCATGCCTCTGGGTCTTCATGCACCTTTAAATGTCAACCTGTATGCAGTTAAAGTAAGCTGCGGTCAACTTAAGCTTGTTGATATCTCCATAGAGCTTGTCCTCAAATGAAGCAGGTGTGGGCCAAAATATCTTTCTCTGTTCTGCATACGTTGGGCAATCCTGCAGCAAATGTTTTGATGTCATTTTTCCAGTTCTACAATTACATTCATCGGTATCTCCTATCTTTAGTTTATTGAACAAGTGGTATTTCAGCCTGTTATGTCCTGTGCGCAGTCTGAAGATTGCTACTTGTTCTCTTCGGTCGAGTTTGTAATATGCATCATCCTTCTGATGGCCTGGATGCTCTGATTCCCATTTGGTTCTATAAGTGCTTTTTATCAACCTCTTTGCCTCATTATAGGTTATGTCTATGTCAGGCTGTGGTAGTCGTCCGCCCTCTTTTGCCAGTCTGTCAGCCTCTTCGTTTCCACGTATACTGCAATGTGATGGGATCCACTGTATTACAACTTTTTTGGATTTCTGGCATAGACCATGGAGTGCTGCTCTTAGGTCAGTTAGTTCTGTGCTGTTATTGCTCTTCAGTATTGAGACAACTGACTTTGCATCCGTGAAGATAGCCATTTGCTTCTCTTTATTTTCCTCCATCAGGAGCATTTCTGCTGCAGTTTTCAAAGCCTCTACCTCCGCTTTGAAGTTACTTGAAAATTTTCCAGTTGCCATTGAATGTGTTTTTTTCACTTCATTTTTTAAATTTAGGAGAATTCCTCCTCCTCCATTCTCTATTGAATTTTTGGCTGATCCATCTGTATATGCATGGGTCCAATTCCTGCTTGGGTAATGTTCTTTTATATAGTTTAGGGTTATTTCTCTTCTTTCGGTTTCATGCTGAGTGTTCTTTTTCTCAATACCAGGAATGTTTTCTATCATCTCAGGCAGTTGCTGCTGTCTCCAAGCTGGGAACTTGTGTGCATTGTGTATGGGCTTGACTGTTGATATGTTAAGTATAGGATCTGCCCTAATCCTTCGTTTTGCAGTTTCTACAAAGTTGCTACGCTTCAGTCTTCCCTTTCCAAAACCATTAAATCTGTTGTACATAGGGTGGTCTGTCAATCTTCTAAATTTTTCAGCTTGTTGCTGGGCTCTGCTATCTCTTCTATCCTGCATTGGTTGTAAACAAGTGATCTTTTCTAGTTCATTAATAGGCGTTGTCTTCAGGCTTCCAGTTATGATTCGCATTCCTTGATTTTGGACTCTACTTATTTTGTTAAAGTTTGACTTAGCTGCTGTTGCCCAAGCTGCAATGCCATATTCCAGTACTGGCCTCACCCGTCCAGTATATAACTTCTTGAGAACTTTCTCATCTGCTCCCCACGTTGTACCAGCAAGCTTTTTCATGATTGCCATTCTCTGCCTTGCTCTTGTTCGATTTTTCTCAACCTGTGTCTTCCATGTCAGGCGACGATCAAAGGTGACTCCTAGATAGTTTGGATTTTCTTCATGGCGCAATATTTTTCCATTCAATACCAGCTTAGGTTGCTGAGTTTTATTTGAGAGGGAGAACACTGTGCATGTTGTTTTCTCCTCACTTATCTTCACTAGCCATGATTTTGACCAGTCCTCTAGCGCTAATAAGGCTTGCTGTATTCTGCTGTTAGCTGTACTAATATATTCTTCAGATGTCCATATGGCTAGGTCATCTGCAAAGGAGGATGTGTGTACTCTGGCTGGAAAATTTTCTGTGATGTCATTTATATATGCTAGGAATAATTTTGGTGAAAGAACTCCTCCTTGGGGGACACCTTGCTCCAGCAGCATCATTTTGCTTGTTTGTCCTTGTACTTTTGTCCTGGCAGTTCTGTTCTCAAGGTAGTGGCTGATCCATTTATACATTTTTCCACAAACATGCATGTTTTGCAGTTTTACTTTCAGTCCTTCCTTCCATACTTTATCAAATGCTTTTTCTAAATCTATCCAGACTGCTAGTGTGTGCTTGTTCTCTTGGAAGGCATCCTCTATTTCCTGAGCTATATAGGTTATTTGATCTTCAGTGGATCTGTACTTTCTGAATCCTGCTTGGTGTGGTGTTCAGAGTTTGTTTTCTTCCAGATGCCATGTTCTTGCTCCAGCAGCATCATTTTGCTTGTTTGTCCTTGTACTTTTGTCCTGGCAGTTCTGTTCTCAAGGTAGTGGCTGATCCATTTATACATTTTTCCACAAACATGCATGTTTTGCAGTTTTACTTTCAGTCCTTCCTTCCATACTTTATCAAATGCTTTTTCTAAATCTATCCAGACTGCTAGTGTGTGCTTTTTCTCTTGGAAGGCATCCTCTATTTCCTGAGCTATATAGGTTATTTGATCTTCAGTGGATCTGTACTTTCTGAATCCTGCTTGGTGTGGTTTTAAGAGTTTGTTTTCTTCCAGATGCCATGTTAGCCTGCCATTGATAATGCGTTCCATTAATTTTCCTACACAGCTAAGTAGACTGATAGGTCGATAGCCATTTGGTTCTTCCGGGTCTTTTCCTTTCTTTGGGACTGGTATTAGTATAGCTTACTTCCATGCCTGTGGGACTATTCCTCTCTTCCAGCTGTTATTTAGGACTGCTAGTAGTTTCTTTTTTGCCTTGTTGCCTAGTCCTATTAGCATTTCATTTGTGATTCCATCCTTTCCTGGTGATTTCTTCTTTTTTAGGGTATTCATTGCCTGTTCCATTTCTTCCATTGTTAGATTTGCCATCATATATTCTGCTGCTGTCTCTGTATTTCTATGATGTATCTGTTTGTCTTTGATTGCTTTCTTCTGTTCGGTTGTAATATCAATGTGGTTTGCATTTGCATAGTGTTCCATTAGTGCATTTGCAGCCTTTTTTCCTGTAAGCAAGGCATTTCCTTGTTTAATTGTTATTTGTTTGTTTCTAGGTCCTTCATTGTTCATGGCTTTCACTAGTTTCCATAGTTTGTTTCCATCCCTGTCAAAATTCAGGTTTTCTGTTTTTTCCCTCCAACAATCTCTTGTTGTTTGATTTACTGTTCTTTTATATTTTGTTGAGATGGCTTTGAGAGAGATATTCGCTTCAATTGTTTGTTCTCTCTCTGCTGTCTTCCTGGCATCTTCAACTTTGTCCTCCAAACTTTGTAGTTCTTCAGTCCAGTATGGTTTGTAATTTTTCCTCACTCCTCTAGGAATGTACTCAGTGGCTGCCTGTATTATCGCTCTGTTTAGACTTTCCACCATTTGCTTTATGTTGCCATATCGTGTATTTATGTTTTCACAATATTTGTCTGTTAGTATGGCAAATCTGTCCCAATCTGCTCGTTTGTAATTCCAGCGGGGCAAGGGCTTTTGCTCCTGTGGAACATACTCCATATTCATTACAAGCTTGATTGGTCTGTGGTCACTACCTGCTAATTGGTCCAGCACATGGCGATCGATTTTGTGGAGGATGTCTCCTGTGCAGAAATCTAAGTCTGGAGTAGAAGTGGTAAGCCATCTTCTGGAGTAGAAGCTCGGTGTGTCATCCGCTTTGTTGAGTAGATGGAGATTTGAGTCTATTTCCCAGCCCTCCAATTCATCTCCTCTTTTGTCAGTATCTGGGTATCCCCATCTTTCTGAACGGCTATTAAAGTCTCCGACAATAATGCAGTTTGTGTCAGTTATTTTCATGTTTGAGAGTGTAAGGTCCTTATCTGCTGGGCTATACAGATTGTAGATTCTTATTTTCACGTCCTTTATCATTATATCAACTGTTGGGTTCTATTTGATCATTATTTGCCTTAATTATGAGGGAAAATGAAAGTAGACCCAATTTGTGGTTGTTGTGTTGTTTGTAATAACCTGTTTTTTTTCTGGGGTCACTGGGTACTATTTTGTAATAATGCAATGAATCCCATGCCTGTCTAAAAATGCATAGTGTTTATCACACACACACACACACACACACTACACACACTACACTACACATATATATATATATATATTATATATATATATATATATATATATATATATATATATATATATATATATATATATATATATATATATATATAACTGCAGATCTTGAGTTAATACCTGAATTGTTGGTCCAAAAGTAAATGTGGTGTCCAACATGTGGTTGTTTATATGTTGTGAGCAATCAATATCCTTCTAGCATTATAGTAAATTTAAAGGGTGATGAAGTGGGAAGGGAAACCTACACACATATGCCATTGTTTCAAGGATTGAACTCTTTTCTCCTGGGATTTGTGGTAAATATCCCTGATCACCCTGCATTCTAACCAGTGACCAGAGAATCAATAATACCCCCTAGACATTGTAACGAAATATTCTTAGGAATTAAAATCCACATCCCACATTTATATAGATATCTATAGCCAGGGGACTTAACTTAAGATATAACAATGCTACTAAAAGTTATGTCCCTTTTTTATATTTTTTTATATTTTCTTATGTTCAGTCACGTAATTACAAAATTAAATTTTAGGAAGGTAATAGCTGATAGCTGATAGATAAAACTATGACAGTTGGTTGCACAGAAATGAAAGGAAAACGTGTAGAAAATTTCATCTCAATCGGATGGACCGTTCACGAACGCATAAAGAATGGACATACATACCTACCTACCTACCTACCTACCTACACACACACACACAACGATTTTTATAGATATAGATAAATTGATCACTGTGTTATGACAGTCAGTGCTAAAGTGCAGAAGATTCCTAAGAATGATTTGGCTGTCAGAGGTTTCACGCAAACTTACAATTTGTCGAATAAATGTGTTAATAATGACTAGGTCTCTGGCAAACCGATTCGCTTGATCCCCATGCCTCGGATCCATACACACTGCGTCACCGACCTAACGTTACAGTGAAATACTCCACGTTAGTTATAAGTTTAATTAACATGTCTGGACTATCTCAAGGTTCCCTGCGCTATGAACCCAATTTCTATCCATACACCCCCCCCCCCCCCCCACACTCTCATTAAAATATCTCCATCTATTCCCCTACACCCATCCACAAAACCATACATGTATTTGATTCTACTTCCCAAAATATGCTTTGTGCAGAGTGGGAGACTTCAATCCAACAATTAAAGATAGGGAGCATCTGTTGGATTGACAGATAGAGATAGATAGATATAGACAGACAGACAGATTCCCGCCAGGAGCTGGGCGAAGCCGGGCCGGTCCAGCTAGTGTGTGTGTGTGTATATGTGTGTGTATGTGTGTGTGTATATATATATATATATATATATATATATATATATATATATATATATATATATATATATATATATATCATTGGCACCTTGCCGTCTTGACAGACGATAGTTTGTGCTTTAAAAAGGCATAATAACTTTTAACTATGGCGGTAGCGAGTGTGACTGATAAGGCCAATTTGCGCTGTAAATGTCCGTTCACAGTGGGTGCATGTGAACACGTGGTCATTTCCACCATCATGCACCATCTTACGTCTCAAACGCTTGGTGTGTGACTTTTCTGCAATAATTTTCTCCTTTGACTTTATTCCATTTCTGATATTTGCCCTCCATGCAACACGTTCAGCGGCGACTTGCTCCCAATGTGCATTATCAATGCTTATATATATATATATATATATATATATATATAGCATTCTTCCTCAACACAAGAAGCCGTGCATCTTAGCCGAATACAGAGATTTAATCAGTCATAGGAATGATGTTGTTTGGCAAGGAGCCTAGAATGCTTGAGATCGATTTATGACAGACACCAACAGCACGTTTTATCAAATAACCCGCCAACGCTTTAATGCCTCGGTACCAATTCACAACTATTGATTACAACGTTTCTTATGCCACTAAAGCATATGTCTTCCCTTTTGATAATCAACGGTCACTACCACCAGTTTTCAACCGCGCCAACTCTAGGCAATATCGATAAATGCATAAAAACCTACCTGCCCCGATCAGCGACATCCTACCCACAGCATACAGTTCGTTACCCCACGACTGAGACATCCCAACCTCTAGACCTAACAACTATAGCACCTCGACACCACTGGCCCTATCTATGTCTCTTCATTGCTTTCATTTTGTTCATCTATTTACTCTTCTCATCCCGTCGTTACGCCTTAGTGTAGTCAGAGGAGGGTCTTCTCCGTCACTATATTCTATATGTTGTGTATGTTTGCTGATGAAGGCTAGTCGCCACAACGTTCTGTATGTGTCATAATTCTGTTATGTAAAGCTGCATTGCTTCGTGGTAATTTATATTGTTTACATTTTCACAGCTTTACCGCAGTTCCACCAAATTTTATTCATATTTTAACTCTGTTTCTAACACACACAAAAACCCGTTCTATTTTATTTGGTCGTTGACTGGGTTTAGCTTTTGTATTTATTATTATTTATTAAATTGACTTGGAGAACTTGGCGACTGGCAAGATCGAAGGGAAGAGACCAAGGGGAAGACCGAGAAGTAAGTACCTGGATGGCTTGGCCACGTGGTATGGTCGAGACAGGAACACGGAGATGATCCACGACTCTGGTGATCGAGTGAGATGGCAGAACATGACCGCCCACGCTTACCGGCATGGCACATGATGGATGGATTATTGATTAACTTCCGGCATGGTTGGGAACATGGCGTCTTGTTCATGTTGACTAGCCGATTCTTAAACTTAACCATCTCATTGATGTTGAATATCAGAGGTAAATACTAAATAGTTTTTCACATTTTGTTGAATGTAAATATGGACTACGAGCTGTAGATACTCTGAGAAACTTTATGCATGTGATTTTATTGTAGATGTACACTGAGGGGAGGCGAGTTATTTTATATTTATATTAGTCGCGGTTCCAACTTCACAGCAACGGGTCGGCCCCATTATGCTCCGTTCCTGTGCCAGTGAATATCACACAAAACGCTCCCCACTGCCCAATGTGAAAAGTGGAAAAGACAGGAGTCTCGACAAACAACAGCCCGCACAGATACACTGTGCATAATGCCGCCGCAAGAATGTCAACACAATAGTCCCCCACAAAGCACCCAGTTCATTTCTGATGGAATCGGCAGTCATTTTCCCATCTGGATGTTTCCTAGATGTTCACCCACACAGTCCACGAAATACAGTTCATCGTCAATGGCAGTGACAGTCAACCAGAAGCCCAGCAGCCACGCATTTCTGCATAAGGCAAAAACCGGCCAACTCTGGGACATAGTCATCTGCCATCGCTCCGAACATGCAGTCACGTTCCAAAAGACCTTGGGCAGATTCAAAAGCATTTCACACGAAACTCACAGTTCACAGTGTCACGCCACGCACTCACCCAGTAGCAGGGCGACGGAACCATCAAGCCTCCTTAGTCGCCACTTACGACATGCGTGGTAGGCTGCAGTGTTGCTATTCTTTGCTTCCCTTATGGGCCACGGCAACACACGGGATGAGTTATTTATATTTGGTGGGGTAGCAAATATTAAATAAAATATAAAGTTTAAATAAAGTACTGTACTGTAGCAAGTCCTATCACAATTTTAATTTGAGTATTTACCTAATGAGATGGCCACAGAAGATAGGCCTTGAAATTCAAAATCTAATGATACCTCAATGATGCCTGTATGTCACTTATAAGACTATATATAGTATAAGTGAAGATATTCACATTTTTGTGAAGGTGAGATGAATTGCGATTTTTCATGCTATTCACCCGTAAGTGTAGCTCTCCAGTGTGTCCATTACCTCCCCCAGCATGGTGTGCGTGTGTGCGAGATTGTCTCAAATGGTCATATGAAAACTGACTTCAAAAATATGTTCTGTCATGTTAAATGATTACAAAATAGTACAAGTATACAAATAAATTATTAACCCTTTTAAGGACGGAACAACATTGGGCCAAATTTAGGTTTCCCTCTGAAGAAGACAGAGCCATTTTTTTGGAGTACAGACATGACTAAAGTGACAACTTTATAAATTCAAATAAAAATATTAGAACCCTATATAGGTATATATATATATTCTTAAAGAGGATAAACTAAAGTTTATTTCTGTGTATGATTGAAGTTATTTTGTTCATGTTTATGCAAATTTGGTGACCTCATTTGCATTTTGTGAAAAATAAAATATTTAATAACATCATAATATTTTGTAATAAAATACATTTTAAAAAAATGTACTCACCTAATATTTCCTCACTGAATGCCTACACCACTTTAGAATAACTTTGAACACTTATGTTTAGAAAAGCAACAACCATGAAGTCCCTTTTGACATTTGTTGCACAAATACCGGGCCTGCTTCCGCCCTCCAGGAATTTTTCTGTCACTGCACACACAACAAACGAAACGGAACATATCCCTTTAGCTTCAGGGACTTCATCGCTTGTGAGGTACGATATTCCTCACAATGTGCTTCAATTGCTAATTTAGTGAATTTGTATCTAGCCATCACATTTACAGTCGAATGAGCTTTATACATTACAAAATGTACGCATTCAGCATCATTCTTGCGAGAATGTTGAAAGTTACTTTCTTCCAATACTTCACAGTCCTCCTCTCATCCAGATAACAGTACAACATCATGTCATTCTGATCTATCCCACCCATATGTTTGTTGTAATCCAGAACACTTCTTGGCTTCCTAACAGTTTGAGGAGCATCTCCACCTTCATGTTGACCACGTTTCCGCAGTGGCACTTCTCCAGTCTCTGCCTTGTTCAAAGTGGACAGCAGTAGAACAGCATTCTTTTGAGACTTCTTTTCCCTAAAGGCAGTGGCAAGAGTTTCTCCTTGTCTGAAGTTAATTATGTCTCCAGGGTTCATCTTCACTTTCAGTCCTTTTGGTATTCCTTTCCTATTGCGTCTCAGCGTCCCAGTGAGGTGTGTCTCAGCATCCCAGTGAGGTGTGTCTCAGCATCCCAGTGAGGTGTGTCTCAGCATCCCAGTGAGGTGTGTCTCAGCGTCCCAGTGAGGTGTGTCTCAGCGTCCCAGTGAGGTGTGTCTCAGCGTCCCAGTGAGGTGTGTCTCAGTGTCCCAGTGAGGTGTGTCTCAGCGTCCCAGTGAGGTGTGTCTCAGCGTCCCAGTGAGGTGTGTCTCAGCGTCCCAGTGAGGTGTGTCTCAGCGTCCCAGTGAGGTGTGTCTCAGCGTCCCAGTGAGGTGTGTCTCAGCGTCCCAGTGAGGTGTGTCTCAGCGTCCCAGTGAGGTGTGTCTCAGCGTCCCAGTGAGGTGTGTCTCAGCGTCCCAGTGAGGTGTGTCTCAGCATCCCAGTGAGGTGTGTCTCAGCAGTCCCAGTGAGGTGTGTCTCAGCGTCCCAGTGAGGTGTGTCTCAGCGTCCCAGTGAGGTGTGTCTCAGTGTCCCAGTGAGGTGTGTCTCAGCGTCCCAGTGAGGTGTGTCTCAGCGTCCCAGTGAGGTGTGTCTCAGCGTCCCAGTGAGGTGTGTCTCAGCGTCCCAGTGAGGTGTGTCCGGTTGTCTCCCAGCTCTTTGACAAGGGGCATGCTTGAAAAACAGTTATCAACAAACAGATGGTATCCTTTATTCAGATAGTTGCCCATTCTGAGCAGTCTCATCACAACTCTATGGGCTAATCCACTATCAGCTGCTTATTGATCATCGGTGATATTATCATGCTTGCCTTTATAAACGAAGAAACCGAGAACGTATGCAGAATGAGAATCACATAACATAAAAAGCTTTATTCCCCATTTATGATGATGCTTATTTGGGAGATACTGTATTAGCTGTGCTCTGTTTTTAGTACCAATCAAGTGTGTCATCTATGCAGATCTCTCTATGAGGGGTGTAATAATGTCGGAATGTGTTATTCGCATGTTCAATGAGAGGACTAAACTTCCACAAGGATCATAACCGGTCTCCCCAGGTTTGGCTAAACTAATATTATTCACCATGTGAAAGAATTTGTGAGTAAGCTCAAATCTGTCCCTACTCATTAGCTCTGCGAACCAAGGGGTTCTTTGGGATGATTCAGTTGACCAGTACGACTTTATCAGTAGGCTTTTGAACCAAACCCATGTTGAGAATTATGGCTATGAAGGCCCTCATTTCATTCAAAGTAACCTCAACCCATCTGTGAGCTACAGACCTTCTCTTGAGGACTTCACTATCAAGAAACTGCCTGGCATATCTGTTTGTTTCTTTCACAAACAATGTAGTAAGATTTAGTGTGAGAAACAACTCCAAATACATAATAGGTGGGCTACCATCTGGCGGCATGTGTTTTGGTCCGGACATCTCCATGAATGGGTATGGATCATCACTGTCTTCTTCAGTCCCCATACACTTAATCCATGGAAACACGAGTTCTGGTCCTTCATCGGCACTTTCCGTATCACTACAGTAATTATCTGATAGTCCTGAACTGTCAAAATCGCTAATATCAGAGCTAGTCAATGCTAGTACGTCTTCGGGTTCAAAGCTGGTCATTTTGGAAATCACAAATTCATGAAAAACTGGGTATCTGCGTTAAAATTCACAAATTTTAATCCCTCTGTTAGAAACGCGTGCTGTAAGCTGTCGTTTGCACAAGAAAAATGGCTAACGGTTACACGGCAGCATTTGATTGGCCTGTACTATTAAAAGCTAACCAATCAAAGCAGTTCTTATAAACAGGGCCGATTATCGGCGCGGCCGTCTTTCTCAAAAGTGTCTTGTGGCGACTGCAAGGCAGAAAATCCGGCCCAATCGGGGTATAAGGGTTAATGATCTTTAAAATCGTGTTCTCTTTAACTTTAGTAGGTCAAATCGCACGTTTTGTGTGTTGAAAAGTGTAGCACAATCGATATGCGCGGCCGTCATGACCCATTCACAAAGTCACATCTTCGCAGAAAAATCTGTTTTTCAACCACAATTTGAGCAAGTTTAGCGATGAGCTGATTCAGGGGCAATATTTTATATGGCAATTAAAATTCACATTAAACAAAGATATCTATTGGATTCACCGATTTCGATTGCGATCATTCGGCTGCCTCTGGGATGCACTCCCGGCAGTCGGCAGCTTGCACAGATCCATAGAGCACACTTTATTCACAAACTTCCAGTTTCTTAGTTCTATATAATATTTTAGTTCGTAATGTTTAATAGTTTCTATTATATCACCTAATGATTTTGTGAAAAATAAAAAAAAAAAAATGCCCAGCCGTGAACAGAACCCCGGCCTCCCGCGTGACAGGCGAACTGCTTACGACAACGCTAGCGAGAACACAATCCTTTCTTTACAAAGATATTTATATAGTCAAGCCGCCGTTTTGGGTTAAATGATCGTAATATTTTCGCCTGTTTTTTAACCACAATTAAAGCATGTTTAGCGATGAAACTTTCCAACTTCTGTAAAATTGAATACAGAATTCGAAGATTCATCTTCAATTGATGGTTTTCTATTGAAAGCGCCAGAAAAAAATTATTTACGGTTTAGCTTGCCGTTTTCATTTTTGTCCGCGCGCGAGGTTGGTCTCAACCAACATGGGTCATAGACGGATTATGAAAACTGACTTCAAAAATATGCTCCGTCATGTTAAATGATTAAAAGATAGTACAAGTATACAAATAAATTATTAATAATCTTTAAACTTGTGTTCTCTTTAACTTTTGTAGGTTAACTTGCACGTTTTGAGTGGTGAAAACTGAAAGTGTACATGCCAATTCGATCGATACGGCACATGGCCATGCGTTTACCCATTCACAAAAACACGCTTCGCCGAAAATGTTCTTTTTCATCCACAAAAAAAGCTAGTACAGCGATGAAACTTTCCAGATATATTTAAAATTGTAGGCAAAGTTCAAAAATACATCTATAATTGATGCAATTCTATCAACAACGCTAGAATAGTGTTACAAAGTGCACACGCCAGTCGGATCGATATGCACAAAGAACAGAAACACGCCTCCGCAGAAAATGTTGTTTTTCTCCACAATTAAAGCTAGTACAGCGATGAAACTTTCCAGATATATTTAAAATTGTGTGCAGAATTCAAAAATACATCTATAATTAATGCAATTCTATCAACAACACCAAAAAAGAAAAAATTAATTACGGTAAGTATGAAATATCTTTGTATTTATATAAAAGTTCACCATGTTTTCAACCAATCGCCGTGCACGGAATATTAAGCCTACCTTTCCTGGAAAACCCAGGATGACGTGTGTTATTGTCACGTGAGATTTGAATGAATGAATGAATGACGTTGAAAGAATGCATGGTAAATTAGACAGCGTTTTCCGGGACAAGATTTTAAATGGCGGGATGACTCTGTACATGACCTTTGTTTTTACTTCGGGTAATGGCACGATGGAACACGCTGAGTATGGTAAATAGTAAGTATGTTCCTTCATGCCGTTACCGGAAATGAAAACTAAGTTGATATACAGAGTCACCCCGCGATGATTCACCGTGTCCCGCAAAACGCTGTGTATAGACCCTGCATTCTTTTGACGTCATTCATTCATTCAGTATCACATGACAAGAATACACGTCATCATGGGTTTTCCAGGAAAGATTTGCCTAATATTCCTTGCACAGCGATTGTTTGAAATCATGGTGACCTTTTATGTAAATAAAGATATATTTTGCACTTACCGTAATTAATTTTTTGTTTGGCGCTGTTAATAGACATACATAAATTTTACATGGATTTTGAAATTCTCCACCCAAATTTACATACATTTGGAAAGTTTCATCACAATATATGCTTTACTTGTGGATGAAAACAAACTTTTCTGCAAAGATGTGTTTTTGTTCTTTGGGCACATCGATCCGACTGGCATGTACACTTTGTATCATTATTCTGGCGCTGTTAATAGACATACATAAATTTTAGATGGATTTTCAAATTCTCCATCCAAATTTACATACATTTGGAAAGTTTCATCGCAAAATATGCTTTACTTGTTGATAAAAACAAACTTTTCTGCGAAGACGTACTTTTGTGAATGGGGAAACGCATGACCATGGGCCATGGTGACTGCGCATGCGCATATCAATCGGAATGGCATGTACACTTTCACTTCGTAACACTCAAAACACACACACAAAACGTGCAATTTGAACTACTAAAGTTAAAGAAAATACAAGTTTGAAGATTAATAGTAATTTATTTGTATACTTTTACTATTTTTTAATCATTTAATATGACGAAACATATTTTTGAAGTCAGTTTTCGTAATCCGCCTATGACCCGTTGGTTTAGACAACCTCGCACGCGAAGAAAAATGGAAATACCAAATGGACACACTGAACCGTAATTAATTTGTTTTCTGCCACTTTCAGTAGAAAACCATCAATTGTAGATGGACTTCTGCATCCAAGTGTACAGTTTCTACGATGATGTTACGACTATAAGTGCCTTTGTGAATGGGAAACCTAAAATGGCAGCCAGTGTTTGACTATATTACAAATCTTTGTGGAGTAATTATTATATTCTTGTTAGCATAGTTGTAAGTATCCCACCTGACACATGGGAGACCGGGGTTCTGTTCCCCGCTGGGTTTTTTTAATTTTATTTTCAGAAATTTATTAGGTGCTATATTAGAATTGATGGATCCAATGGATGTCTTTGTTTAATGCGAATTTTAATTGCCATATAAAATATCGCTCCTGAATCAGCATAGTTTCGTCGTTAAACTTGCTTGAATTGTGGTTGAAAAACAGATTTTCAGCGAAGGTGTGACTTTGTGAATTGGAAACCCACGGGTCATGGCGGCTGTGACGAAACGCGTTTATCTGTCTTGGGTCGTCAAGATCCAGCACTATTTTGGCGCGTCATCGGGGACTTTCCCAGCTAAAAATAGACTGAGGGAAGCCGATGGAGGACGTATTATCTAGAATCTTCTCGAAACCCCGGAATTCGAGTAACCCGTGATATGGGGTATCGCTCTAAATTCTCGTGCAGAGAGATCTAGAAGCTCTAGGCAGGGAATGACGATTTCCCGAGAAAGTGTCTTTTCTCAAGAAGCACTCGCTTCTTGTGCGCGTTGAGTTAGCACGAAGCGGGAATGTGGCTAAACCAGTCATTCACTTACTTGTGTTCGACCAGAACAGACGCAGGCCTGCTGTGTGCCATTTTTGTGTGCGTCTCACCTCAACCATGATTCGGCTGACTGTTACCGAAAGGAAGCTAAGAAGCCCTTGAACAGTTCGGAAGCTGAATGGAGATCTAGTTCCTACATTCAGGTAGATATTTGTTTAAATCATTTAACTTTGTACGTGTGTTCCACACGCCATTGTTCTAACCTCATTACCTATGCGGATGCCCTTGCATACTAATTAGTAAACCGATCGATAACGCAGTTAACTGGTAATCGGGTTTGTTTACCGTGTGCTCGCGAATCAGCTGTTAGGAACGCCGTATTGTGATGTGGACGATTTGGGTTCCAAATATATGTACCATATTTTGCCAATCGTTGCATCTATTAGGTTGCTGGGTTAGAATAAAACATAGTTACTTGTGCCTGATAGAAACTTAGATTATGTCAGTCAGTTGCTGAAGCCAGAAGAACGGTTAGAAAACCAGGTAAGTTGGTAGGTGGAGATTCAGACAAAATTGTGCTTAGTTACTAAGTAAAGGAAGAACTTA